>JADKLZ010081101.1:15192807-15216607 GCA_021533235.1 Biomphalaria straminea
ATTGAGTTTTAATGATTTGATCCTCACAATTGAGTTTTAATGATTTGTTTAACATAAAATTGAAAATGAGTTTTAGCCTCGATATTTGTACAGTTAAGATGATGAGCACTAAGCGTTTTCATTTGTACTGACCTACTGATAAGGTAATCATCTTCTTTTTTGAAGTAACGTTTGTATTATAGAAGATCTTCAGTAATTCTCTTACCTGGTGTTTTCGATGCCTTTTTTTTTCTTATAGTAAGAAGTGTGCGCTTGTCAAAATTTAAATTCGAGTAGCAGTTATTATGAAGTCTAATAAACATGGAGACAGAATTGTCCAATTTTATTATGCGAGGAACATTGGAAATAATATAACGCACGTACGTCTTTAATAGGCGTGATCGTCGTAAGTTTATCTTTGTGTTAAACTAAGTCATTGTATTTGTCACGGATCTTTTTTCTTTTGCTGCTGCAAGTCGTCGCAATAAAGATGTAGAACAGTCCGCTATTTTTCTGACACACGATATTTGTAAAAAGTCACTTTAGCGGAAACGTTTTGAAATGTCTTCTTCAAATAGTTTTGAGTCGATATTGTTGCAGACTCTTCTCGCGAAAATGGTACCGGTATACATTTAAAAGGTCCTTATTAGAAGATAAAACAACTATTAGTTAAAATATTCTAAAAATAGTTTGTTTTAATGCCATTTTAATTAGTTAATAATATTCAAACATGGGTTGATAATGACATTGGAAATTGAAAATAAAATCCCTCTTTAAAAAATAAATTTATTGGCAGCGTCCCCTCCTTTTTTTCATTGAGAGGACGTCGCTCCCCCTATGGGACACGCTCCGCAGTTTGGGAAACACTGGTGTGGGGGGGATATATGTGATACTGGCAATCGAACTCGCGGAGAAAAAAAGTATGTATTTAGGAGGGGTGGCTTTTAATTCAACATTCAACTCAGAAGTAACGAGAAAGTAGACCTAGACCTAAATGTGTCTTCATTCATTGAATGGACATTAGCGAGTGTTTCAAATTGACAGTTGATGGATTAATGACGCTATTAACAGCTTAAGCCAACAAGGCCCGTTTTTTTTTATTTTATAAACTGCCACTTAATAGAGTTAAATATTTACACTTTGCGTGAGGACTGCTAAAAGAGGAGGGGAGGGTTGAGATACCATTGAGGAGAGCGACAGAAACAAGAACGACACTATCAGATAGGGAAAAAAAACAATGAAAGGTTTAAAGATGCAATTACAATTTAAAGATTATCCTTTACATTTGGGCGCTTAAATAAATTCGAGGCAAAAAAAAAAAAAAAAAAAAAAAAAAAACAGGACGTAGGCCCCTAATGGAATGGAAAAAGACGGTCGACAGATTAAGTGTGCATGACGTAATGGAATGGAAAAAGACGGTCGACAGATTAAGTGTGCTGTCCCAACGGTTCAAAAGACTAGGGGGTTTGTGAATGTGTATAGTGATGGAATTTATTTTTTTGACCTTGTCTTTGAAATTGTTAGGGGTAAGGAAATGGTGAATGATCTTTGTGCTGGCCTGATGACATTCTCGTTAAAAGTTGGCAACCAGAAAAAAAAAAAAGTTTTACGTCATCTCCCTGATGAAAAAAAAAAGTGTCAAATTATTCAACAAACTATTTGGTGTGACACGTAGTGTGCTAAAATTAAAATGCTGTTTATCCAGTCTACAGAAATAGACGCATTAGGTATAATTAAATAGAATTTACATTTTAAATGAAAAATAGTAAAAGGATTTAATTCATTATAAAACGTTTTTAACCTATGTTGGATTTTTATTACAAAGCTGCTATTTTACTTCATTTTGTCTGTCTGGTAAAAATTTTTTACACAGTATTTCTCCCTATCTCGGATCAAGCTGAAATTTTACCTGACAATGTTTGTTGTACAATGTTTTACATGTTTCGGAAATTCCTTCAGAGTTGAAGATAGTTATTTCCTAGTCCAAACCTCCCGCAGGACGACGGGGGACGGGAGCGGGCAGGGTTTGAACACGGGACCATCGGTAAATCGATACGACAGTCCAGCGTGCAAACCGCTCGACCAGGCAGCCATCCAGACAACACAAGAATCTATCAAATATATATATATATAGGCCTATAGCGGCGAGGTTAGCGTATCGAGAAAGCTTAAAGCATGAAGCAAGAACAATAGATAAAATATTTATAATCACTCTTTTGTTTTTGATAGTCTAAAACAGATCTATTACAAAATTAATAACATGAGTGTTTCTTATGTTTTTCTTATTATAACCATTCTCTCATCAAATAACCTCTGGTGTAATGTTTTACTTCTATTAAAAATCAAAGTAAAGCTTTCCAAATGTTACAGTGTCTCCAGAGACTTCCTTGATACTTTCACAGGCACCTAAAATTATTTATATAGACCCATTCTCTGATTAAAATGTAACATCAATTTTTTCTGATTGCAAATCCTTACATAGCTCGCTATTGCCCCTTAGCTGCGTGTTTGAATAAAATTATCATAAATTTTCTTTAATTAGCTTTTAAAGAAAATCATTAGTTGTTTTTAACAAACTGTGTAATACATTTTGGTAAAAAAAAAAAGAATTTGTCAGGTAAGACTGGACCTTTCAATTTAAAACAGCTCTCTTTATTAATATTTATAAGATGAATAGATAGGAAGCGTTGTTATTTAAACATTTGAAAGCGTTTTACTTTTTAGAGATGGGCATGGAAGGTATTAGGCTCACCACCATATAGGACCCTCAGGTTCTGGGTCGCTAATCGAAGGGTCATTTGGTACACCTAGTTTTATCATTCTATCTTGAAGTATGCCTAGCTGTTTCTATAGGCTACACAGTAGAATAGTGACCTAAACCGTCTTAAAGATACATTTCAAGAGACGTGAAAGGTTCTTCTTTTACTTTGTATGTGAAGTTACAGATGGGGGTTTGGGGTGGGGGTGGGATGTTAAAAAATTGTGATGATAGGAAAAGGGGTAAAGGAATTTTAGCAGTAATTGTAAATCACAATTATATAGGCTAGGCTAAGTGTCATTCAAAACAACGAGAACTCACAAAATAACTTTATTGACTACAAGGGACTAATTGATGTACTCCAAACTTCCTATTTATCTAACAAGTCAAGATGGACTGGTTCCGGGAAGAAACCACTGTCTTCGAGCAAGTTACTTTTATTCTCAGAATAGGAAGTTACTACAAAAACGTATTCTAGTATAGAATTCACACAATTTGTATACGAATTTATTACTTATGTTAAAGATATTTACTTATTATTTATATTTTAACCTATTTTTTTTAATTTTTATTTCGCCCCCCCCCCCCCCCCGTCTAGAATGTTGGCATTTTGGTCGGGTCGGGAGGGGGCGATGGCATCAATCCCGCTCCCCCTCCCATAAACTTTCGAGTGGGGGGGCGGTCCAATTTTTGTGTAGAAAATACAACTTGCTAACAGAATGAATTAAATATCTTGTGATTAAAACGTGTTATTGATGTTTAAACCGATCTTTATATTATGTCGTTCCCCTGTTGGACGATGGGGGGGGGGATACCTCTACTGCCCTTCCCACCTAAGCCCTTTGAGTGAGGTGGGGGAGCGGTCCTACTTTTATGGGAAAATCATAGTTTGTGAACAAAATTAGATGAATTAAAATATAATTGTATATTATGTCGCTCCCCTTCTGGTATCTTGGCCTATTCGGTGGGGTATGGGGGGGGGCTGATTGCATCTACTTCTCTCCCCACTCTAGCCCTCTGAGTGGGGGGGGGCGGTCCTATTTTTATAGAGAAGTCATAGTTTGTGAACAAAATTAGTTGAATATCAATATAATATAAGCTACGTATTGATATGTGAACGCATTTTTATATTATGCTATGTTACATCTAATCTCTCTAATTTTATCATTAGTAAATATATCATGAAAAAGGGTTATACCAGGTGGGAGGGGCGATACATGCAATCGCCTTCCGCCTATAGGACAACAATACTTTTTCTTTTTCTATTATATTTAAGAAATTGCTAAATTAGAAAAAAAATCGTCACTAATATAATTTATATATTTACTATAAATTAAATTCCTTATCGAGTCGCCACACTCCCATTCTTTAATGCCTAATGCAAACATTAGCAGAAATTATTAAAAAAAGGAGCGAGGATTAATCATTTTCACTCTTCTGCCCCTTCCCTTTCCAGAAGAAAACATTAGTTTTAAAACAGAATAGTCAAATATGGCGACAAAGTTTATGTAATTTCACATGAATTTATCATAGTTTTTTTTATCATATATTTTTCCTATTCTTTTTTTTTTTCAACTTTTACTCAATCTGATATTTTTCTAATTAAATAAATGTGGGACACATGTGCTCATAATTTATGCTTGAATCCTAAAATTGCAAAAAAAAAAAAAAAAAAATTTGAGTAGAATCTACTTGGTACACTTAATTTCTCCACCCATTTCCGAAATTTTTTGTTTAGAGCTTTGAATTTTAGTTCTGTAACAAAACAAAGTTACAAACATATGAGGAATAATGAGCTGTAGATGTCAGGAGAATTCGTTTCTGTAGTGAAAAATGCAAGAAAAAGCTTTTGGCGTCGGGGCTTCGCCCCGATCTTCATTGTTGGATAATGAGCTGTAGATGTCAGGAGAATGCGTTTCTGCAGTGAATAATGCCAGAAAACGCTTTTGGCGTATGCGTATACGTATACGCCACTGATGCTATTTTACTGTTCGCTCATATTGAAAAACCATCCTTGCCTATTGGCATCAAAAGTAACTAAATGAAAATGTTGATATTTTATTGCTTAAAAGTTTTTGTTCAGTCAATCCTACAGACTTCTGGTTCTCACAAATATGAAATCTTACAAATGATTTTCTGCAATTTCTTTGGGTTCAGCGAATTTCACAAAACAATTTCAGAAAATGATAGAAATTTAATAAATTTTTTATTCTCTTTGAGTGCTGCAACCATGATAGAGAAAAAATGGCACAGAATAGGATCTCCTTTAGGTGTTTTGCTAAAATTGCATTGCCAAAATTCTTTTAGGGCCTATCTCGTTCTGAAGTTGAGGGTCGATGTAAAGGGGTGTGTTTTTGTTTTCTTAAGAATGTATGTACTGCTAAGACATTGTTGTTGTTGCTTGTGTCACGTAAACGATACACTTTTCGATGAACACTAAATGAAAGGTTCTTGCATTTTAAAGTTTAAACTATCATTAACTATGCGATGAATTACTTTCAGTCAGTAACAACATTGCAATAAACCTGATCAAAGCAGTTCCGTACAATGACCCCAAATAATAAAAAAACGGGTTAATGTTTTGAAGTTATAAAGTTAGAGATGTCGTTCAGGATAATTTGAATTTTTTTTAACCTTTTTTTTCAAAATTGCAGTGTAGGGCAGGCCACAATAGGTCATTATTGTCATGGGACCAGGCGATATGAAACCCCTACGCGCCTGTAGTGTCGTATTTACAATGGAAAAGGCCTTGTGCTATTTGAGATATGAAGCCGCATATAGGCCCTAAGTTTAGACATTGTATGTAACTATTGATTATTTCATGGAGGCCCTAAGCTAGAGCTTATGTTGCATAGAGGGGCCCTGAACCCATGGTTGGTTCACCATCGGATGTGCGCCCCTAAATGGTCGTGGGCTCGGGTTCATTAAACCCCTTCGCACCATGGATGCTACGCCACTGCTTGGGACTGATACTGAAGAAATATATAAATCTTCTTGATAACACCAACAGCATAACGTTGGCTATGTCTGAGACGTCGTTCAGGTCACAGACAGTGCGTCTCTCTTAAGAATATGGACAAAATCGCCATCAACAAAACCAACGCTCAAACACATCTATTCAGTGCCAGAGATATCTGCATACCGAAATATCAAGAAAACACAGCTAATTCATGCTGCTGCCAGTGCTCAGACGATACAAATCAACGTTTTGACTCAGATGTTTGGGACAATCATTATGCTATTGTCTTTTCGTCGTCTGCGTTTGTCCTCGGCGGCAGATTTTCTTTTGGTCTCATTCGTGAGTGACCTCCAGCTGTCTCGTTCCGACGCCGCATGTAGCCAGGAGCTAAATATGTAGGTCACAGCTGGGACTGCACAGCCACGGGAAACACTGTATTCCTCACTAATCTTCGGATTCGAAGAAAACCCTTTTATTATTTATTAAGCTATTGTCATAGAAATTGTATATAAAAATAATATATGTTAGTGATAATCTTTGTTACTTGAAGTCAACCTAATTCTAAAGCTCTTTTGTTGTGAAAAATATGTTTTTCTACTTTCCATTTCCTTTAGTAGCCCTTCACTAGACTAATAATAAGTTTCAATAACAGATATTTAGCGAGTCTAGATTCTAGACTAGATCTTGCTCTAGGATTAGAATAGCAGAAATGATAAAAATAATGACAACTAGACCGCATATTTTTCTAGAAGTTCATCGTCATTTTTCTCCTTTTCGTTCGCACCAAGTCATCAGACACTTTTCATTTTCAAAATTTTGTTTTTGTTCCAATTCCAGATCTAGAGTAAACCAGTGTCAACAGACAGCGACGTTTTGTAAAGCTATCCGTGCACTCCAATTATTATCAAAATAACTCCTTTATTTTAATGTTTATACCGGAATAGCTATATTGCTACTGCGCAGGCACCATTTTATCCCACTTTCGACATGTGGTGCTTCCTTTTCCTTGAGGAGGCAAAGTTCATCCTCAGGTCAAAGTAGACAGATACGAAAAAAAAAAATTTGCCATCTTGGTAAACAAGGGGAGAGGTCATGGGATTAAGGCTATTTTTAAATCTGATGATGCATCATCTCAACGAGACTTATATTTTTGGCTTCTAAATAGATGAGGAAACACATGTGATTTATTAAATATGTTGTCAATTGAGCCATTTTTTTTTAAAGGGTGGTGTCTGTCGTACATGACGGATGTTAGTCTGGAAAGCTATCCGGACAACATAACTTTTCTAGTGATAAAATTGCAACTAATGTATTGTAGTTGAAGATAATCTGGATGTAGACTAGATTAAAGTAATCTAGATTAGTTATAAAAGTTATAAGATGCCAATTACATTAACTGAGGTATTTATTAAATCTTCACTTAGCGGTAACAAGCTACAGGTAAAACTAGTGTCCAATGACCTTGGTGTGACATATCTGAAATCCTACCGAATCAGATACCCCATTTGAAATAAACCGTGCTGAGATTACTCCCTTAGAGCACGGAAGAGGAAGCGTGCAGTGAGTTGTAGGGTCGCCTTATCCCCGTACAAGGACAGACCCTTTGCCACACATGGACCAGTTATCTCTCTCTCATTACCTTGTCCCGATCGTTCTTCTTGCAGAGCGCGACATTCGTACAGAATGTGCTCTATTGTCTCATCGTCCTCGAAGCAATGGCGGCACCGTGTGTCGAAATTTTCCCTCCACCGCCCAAAGTACGCACCAATTGGGCAGTGTCCGACTCGGAACTGGGCTAGGACTGCCTGTTCCGCACGGCAGAGCGTCCACCATGCGTCCTTTCGGTCTGGTCTACTCATCTGCTTGTGAAGCTCTCGGCCTTTCTCGGAAGCGTCCCAGCTAGCGTACCACTGTGCCAACAATCTGTTGTCGGCTAGGGATCGTACGGTCGCAAGACTGTACGGTTCATCATTTAAGGTGCTCGTTGCTACCGCGGCTTTCGCTAAAAAGTCAGCCCTCTGATGACTGACCAGACCACAATGGGATGGAACCCACTGTATAAAACTATGTACATTGAGCTGCAGAAGGCGCTCCACCACTGCGAGGAGTGCTTCTACCCGTCCGACGCCTGCGTGCTGCCCTTCAAGGGCATCGAGGGCAGAGATTGAATCGGTAAAGATGACCACGTCCGCTGGGGTCGTGGATCCATCCCCAACTCTTTCCGCTACCCACGCCAATGCTGCGAGCATTGCTTCGAGTTCAGCTTCGGTGCTGCTCTTGCCACTGCAGGGCCCACTCAGCTCCACACTTTCGGGATTGCCTGAGAGTCGTACCACCGCCCCATATCCAGCCTTGGTAGTGCCCTCGAGCGTCTTCACGGAGCCATCCGCGAAGATAGTGGTCACTCCGGCCGGGTACGAAGCAATGGTGTCTCTGGCGGTTTGTAGTAGCGAAATCCTACCCCCCTCCCAACCCCCTTCACCCCCTCCCAAGCCCCTTCCCTTCAAGTTTACTGAGCATGCTAGAAGAATGAAGGTGCTTTATAAAAAAAAAAAAAAAGAGAGGGGAGGGAGGTGTGGACTAACAATTGGTATCTGGTGTCAGGCCAGTTACATGCAGACAATTTATCCATGTAACCCCTCCCCCTGTCCACTTAGCATTCCAGAATACTGGAGAGGGAGAGAGAGGGAGGAGTAGACTACAGCTTTCATATTTGACTAGATGACGAAATCTGAATTAGTTCTGTTTTTTCTTGATTAGCAGACCCACAAAACACAAAATTTCCTGATCGTCTGTATGAAAATAAATTTTAAAAATTTAAAGGTTTAACTCTCTCTGTTGCTAACGCCTTTGAAATGGGCCTACTGGTACATGATGAGCTTCCACCAAATGATTTGCCACTAAGTGATCTGCCACAAAATGATTTGCCCCTCAATGATCTGCCACCAAGAGATTTGCCCCTCAATGATCTGCCACCAAGTGATTTGCCACTCAGGGATTTGCCACTCAATGATCTGCCACCAAGTGATTTGCCGCCCAAAGATCTGCCACCTAATCCCAGATTACCACTTGATGATATTTTAAAAATACCGATCTTTGTGAAAGGAAAAAAAAAAGAATAGAACAACTCCGACCATACCAATTGTAGTCAGTGGAGAAGCATTTAAAAAGGTTCTAAAAAAAAAAGAATTGATGATATAGAAGAAGATGCTAAAAAGAAAAAGGAAAATGATTTTTAAAAAAGAGCTAGATAAGAAAATAAGAGAAGAGTTAAATAAGAAAAAAAGAGGAAAAAAAATGTTGAATGAGCAAAAAAAAAATTATAAAAAAAAGTAAAAAACAAAAGCAACCAATAAAAAATGAAAAACATTAAAACATGTCACACAAACAACACATGACAGAGAAAGCGAGACACTCACAGGCGAGGATCCACACACAGGCGAGAAACAACACACAGGCGAGGATGCAGCGACAAGAAATGAGATGGAATTAGCAAAAGGGGATGATGACCTGATCGAAGGTGTTAGCCTTTTCACAAACCAAAATTGCTTAAGGCTGCGGTACCTACAATCAAGGGGACCTCTAGATTCTCTGTGAATCGTGTGACTCCTGGTGGCATGACTGAATGCATGACGCGTAGGACGTAATCATCTTCTTTTTTGAAGTAACGTCTGTATTATATAAGATAAGATAAGGCACACTGTCTGCACACATAATGCTAAAAACGTGACTAAAGCACAGTTGAAAAACTTTAATTCTGTGTGCAGTTGGTGTGGCCCTGGTCTTGCGTCGTAACATGTTCTATAAATCTTTCTTAAAAAAACGTGTTTGTTTTCTTAATTTTGTTTTTAATTATGTATGCATACAGTCAATGTGTTATGCCAATTGATTGCACTTATCTTCTGTAGTGTGATCAGCTACAGGTAAAACTAGAGTGTCCAATGACCTTGGTGTGACATCATTTACAAGCCAAGAATGGAGATATCTGAAATACTACCCCCAACTCCCTTCCCTTCAAGTTTACTGAGCATGCTTTATTTTTTAAAAAAAAGAGATGGGGGAGGGGGAGGAGTGGACTAACTATTGATATCTAAACCGCCACCCCCCCCCCCCCAACCATCATATCCACTTAGCACGCAAGAACACGCGGGAGAGAGAGGGAGGAGTAGACTACCAATGTTGCCGCTGTGTGACCTCAGTTGTACTGCTTGTAGAATGCCAGAACACTGGTGAGGGGGAGAGAGAGGGAGGAGTAGACTACAAATGTTGTCACTGTGTGACCTCAGTTGTACTGCTTGTAGCCACTGAGCATGCTTGTTAGATGGGGCACTTGACCTATATACCCCCCTCCCCCCCATATCCACTAAGCCTTGGTGTGAAGTCCGTTACAAACCTAGAATGGATAAACCAAGCGTGGGAAACCTGACAACGATCAGTGTTCTTACGCAGATGTAAATGAAAATGATTTATATATTAATATTAAAGATTAAAATATATTTAAAATGATGATTTGTGGAGGTATCTGTTGATCCTTACACAGTTTCCGGTGTTCCTGACACGGAGGAAAATTGTCCGGTTTTCTTTACGCGCGACGATACCGACCCTACACCTCTTTGACCTTATTTTTAATTTTAACATGGAGTAGTGATACAATACGTTGTATCTATTGTTATTGAAAAAAGGACGAGGAATCCATTGACACTATCAGTTTTTTCATAGGTCTGATCATTACGAAGCTATAACAATTCAAAGTTGAAAATGGTCGCGACTTGCCTTAGGTTGTCTGTTGACCCTGTTTTACTCTATTTTGTTGACAATAAACAGGATCAAGTCTTGGTCTTGTAGATCTAACAACAATTACAACTACAGGGTAAAAAAAAGTGCTTTTAAAGTATTTTTTATTTTAGTTTAGAATGTTTATTTGATATAAATTTATTAGACTTTATTATACTAAATACTAATTTAGTAATTATATTTATAGCGAAAGTTAAATGTAAAATTCTAGATTTTATATATTAAATAATATAGATCTATAATTATTTATAATAGACGTTATAGATTAATCTATACTATATAATATATATATATATTTAATTATTAATATTGTAAAATAGAGTCCAACTTAGTCATTAGTCATTTAGTCTAATAATTGTATTGTTTACTCTAATAGCAGTCTATGCACTATCATCACCATGATAATGAGGTAGTTCTGGATTTCTGACCTACTTTAACCAAAGTCACGTGATGGCTGGCAAACAAGAGGAGAATCCCCTTGTATTCCTATATTTCCAATGCTGTTGTTCCTCTATTTTTACAAACTTTTACAGTCACAAACATTCTTAAATTTGCAGAGTACATCAATGAAGTTCCTGAATGTTCTAATAACTAGACGAATGTTTTCAAAAAGGCCAAGAACTGTTTAAGGATGGGTTTAAATTATCAATGTTATTTCCTTAATAGTAATGATAAGCGTCAACACATTGCCGATGATACATTCACATACAGAAGAAGATGTTTTTACAAAGGTTTCTGCAAGATTTAAAAAAAAAAAGTTTGGTGTAAACTACACAAACACACATACATACACATATATATATTAAGGCATATATATATATATATATATATATATATATATATATATATATTTATAGGCCTACATATATTTATATATATGGGATAATATGTAAATCATTTAAAACAATGTTATTTTCATAAACTTCAGCTATTTTGTAACGTACGTTATGTATTTCATATTCCTCCAATTCTTGATACACATATATACACATCGATAATATTAAGAATTATATTTGGGTTGGATCATGATATATTATTGTGTTTATTAAAAGTTCTATCATTTTTAAGAAATTTACTGAGATACTATTTATACAAAATGTTACAATAAAGTTTACAAAAATGCGTCGACGAAATAGATCTAGATCCATTTTATTACTTAGAAACCAAATTTAACATTGAAAGGGCGGGGTAAGACACATTTGGCCTGTGTAACTGTAAGAGTAGATCTAGATTTATCCTTGACTATCAGATGTGTTATTTGTACGCTAAACAACTCAAGCCTATTACGCACAAGGAGAAACACATGGAAGTCTTTTCATCTTTTATAACAACTAGTCGACATATTGACTACACACTAGACTAGGCCTAGAGCTATCTGACCAATACACACTGGTCTGCTGTTCAACTTTTAGTGTTTTACTCAAGCTCAAGCGTGTTTACATTTAGGCAGAGAGGAAGGGGGATGAAAGCGTTACTTTTTTTTCTAGGATTTGTTACCCAAGCGCTAAGATCTGTAAGTGTGTGTATATTAGTCATTGAAGATCAAGAAATCTTATCTCAGTATGGCAGATTACAGGCCAACGCTTCGGTACTTCCTATCAAAGGATTAACTTTTTATTTAGTTGAAACTATTTAAAAATGTATCTATAGATTCTCCTGTCATTAACAAATTATAGTTTTGAGCTAATGAATAAATTGAAAGTACTAAATATTGACTTTAAAGCTTCAGATTCCCACTATAAGCTAACTGAAACTAAACACGCTGCGCAATGTAAACACAACTATCACGTGACTCGGGGGGAATCAAGAACTACCTCATTTAAATGACATAAAGTTAAAGAAAGGAAATACTTTTTTATCTATATCTAATTCTTGCCAGCTCTTTTTGTGTCTTGTGTTGTTTTAACATCATCGTCATCATTGGACTCTTGTGAAATACACTGGAAAAGCATGTGGTCTATAATCGATGCTTATAACTATAATATAGGTGAAGATAGGCATAAACTTAACTACCAGAATGAATCTTATTGAATCGCAAGACTCTTATGAACAAGGACTCTCAAGGAGTTTGGTTACTTGTAAAGAGGAACTACATCAACTGTTTTGTGAAGTGAACTGTTAACCAATATAAAGTAAACTCATTTCTAAACAGTTAAAGGCATCACCCTACAATGAGCCATCATATAAGATTATACTCCTACAAAAAGAACATGGCAATGCAGTGTACTAGAGGAAGCCTAGAGGACAGGAAATAGCTGGGAAGCCATTAAAAAAACTAGCAAGAAACCGTGGAGAGTGGCATGTTTGATGCACAAGTAGAACCATGCTATGTAGCTCTCAGTATCTTGGGCTCCGATGTCCAGGATATTGACACACAAGTCATCTGAATACAGTAGTCACAAATACAGCCCTGGATGTATTAGGGAAGCTCTGCCACCCAAAAAAATGCCCTGTTTAACTCCTACTCTGTGACAAGCTTTGGAAGCTTTTATTAAATGGAAAAGTTGTCAGACTCAAAATATACCCACAAATACATTCAAACTGCCTTGTAGTATGGGGGAATAATACACTTCCTGATCTAAATGATAGTAGAGCATTATTTAAACATAAATTTAAAATAATTTTGGATTAAGAATCAATATTGTAATGTTAGAAAAACTGTTTAAGTCCAGCTTAGAGTTGGACACTTTCAGATTATATCTTTCTGCAAAGAGAACAATGAAATACAATCAAATGAACAATCTAATGATAAAGAGAAAATCAGTTTATTTTGGGGGTGTGGCTTTTTTCTGTTTAGTCCTTTATCAGGACTCAAGTTTCAGATTTATATAAAACTTGCAGAACTGGGGAAAATATATAGTGCAATTAGTTACCCAATTTTATCTGATCTAAAGATTGGAGGATTCATGATGACTCTTGAGCATACTTACAAAGAGAAACATAGTATACTTGTTTCCACATAATATAATTTTATAAAATTGGTGATTATAGTATAAACACTAGATTCATTCTGTAAAGCTAGTTACCACATTTAACGTACAACTCTACTAAATTTGAATTATATTTCAAAACACAGATTTGTCAGAAATATTCAACAAGTTCTGAAAATTCTAATAAAAAATCTGATGGAACAGTCAACATAGTAA
The DNA here is from genome assembly GCA_021533235.1 of Biomphalaria straminea. Taxonomy (NCBI): domain Eukaryota; kingdom Metazoa; phylum Mollusca; class Gastropoda; family Planorbidae; genus Biomphalaria; species Biomphalaria straminea. Next base: position 15,206,444 of record JADKLZ010081101.1, read on the forward strand.
GTAAAAAAAAAAGAAAAGATTAAATAGCAATTCAGTTGTTTTTTCATATCTTTCTACTTTTTACTGATATTATTGGTAATTAACTAATTAAAACTGAGCTATTGTTTAATGGCTATCTGTGTTGTCTCTGTTAAAATTGGTGAGAACAGGTGAGGTGTGGCTGGGCTTGGTGGAGGCTTTACCTCTAGGTGGGAAGTGCATACTTGCAAATGCTACAGATCAGAAAGATCTTTTTTAGATCTGGATGGTCTAATTGTTAGTTTTCTTGGCATACATTGTATTGCTCTTATGTGGAGTTTTGATAATGGAGGGTTACTGGTTCGTGCCATGGTCAGTGCATTCCTTTACTTTGTTATATATTTAATTCACCATTTTCTTTCATTAAAAATTTGGTCCCTGCGGGTGCCTTTATGAATGTTATATGTAAGCATCAGAATCACTATCTCTAATGATAGTTCACCTACAGTTAAACAACACTCACAGTATATAAATCTTATTTTTAAAAATGCATATCAATATATGTTTGCAATATTACTGCCTGGTCATATGGTATGTGCTCTGTACTAGTTAGTCAATGGCCTCCTGTTCAAACCTGTGGCCATCCTACAGGAGGAACATCTGAAATATTTAAAGACAAACATGGTGTGTAGTTAGTTTTTTTTTAAACAAAAGTAGGTGATACTCAGATACACTTAAGACAACATATAATCTATAATGTTATTTACATTTAGGTGTCTGAGAATCAGATATAGGTAATCAAAAAAGATTTTGGAACCACAGCTTCAATCTCTAGAAGTGATTCACAAGTTATTTAAGTTGCAAAATAAATTTCTTGTTCTAAGTATCTTATCTTTACATTTTCCAAAAGTGATTCTCATTAACCAATAATATATTTTTAATTTTCTTTTCTTGAATGTTTAGCCTTGGTGGGGGAGACTCCTAATAGTTTCTAGCATTGGTGCTGCTGTTTACTACACATATAAAAGTGCAGAGCATGAGAAGGAGCTAGGTACATTTTGACAACCTTTATATTACTAACAAATGTTTCATATCTTTTATCTGTTGACAATGAGAAGTAGACAGTATTGGTTTCTTTGGTAAACTACATACTTCCTTTACAAAGCTTTTTTCAACTCACTCTGTGTTATTTCTCCCACTCCCAATCTTGGATTAAGCTAGCTGCTGAAATTTTGCACAATTATTTCTTTGACGTGACAACACAAGAATCAATGGTATAAGTTGAATTAGTCCCCTTGAGGAATCTTGAGCCCTGAATGAACATTTTTTTTTAATGCATTTAATTTTTTACAAAGGATCATGATTCACCAAAATACCCTCTTCTTCCATCCTCCTTTTACATACATATAATTATATGATTATACTAATTGATACAATAAAACTTTGTTGTTTTTTTTTTTTAGTATTTTTTTTTACACGTCGATTTGATAAGGCTGACCATTAATCTGGTCTCATTATGGTCTTCTGTTTCCCTACATGAGCAACCCTACCTCTGTTGAATGGAATTGTTAATAGAAGTCCAAAGCTATGCTTCCATAGAAGTTGGTCTAAGATGCAACTGTCCCTAAAATTGGGAGTTCACTTCTCTGACAAGATTACAGTAGGGAATCTAAATTATAATAACATCATATTACATTCTTTGAAATTTAATACAATTATTGTGTTCTGAAATGTAAGGATTTAATCATCTAATAAAAAGTGTTTTTATTTGTGCTTCAGAATCGATTAAAAAAATTTTTTTATAGAAAAAGAAATAGAGGTTGTTAGAATAAACATAAAAGACAGCAAATGAGTTACACTTGCATGTTGTTGTTGTTGTTGTTTTTCTACCAGGTTCAACTCTATCTCTCTGTATTTTCTGCGTTCAGAAGGAATTATTCATTTTTCCATTGGTATTTCACCAGTCTGTTAAACTTCAATAACATTCTTTCTTTTAATGAGAAAATGTTATCATTGGTATAGATAAATGCATGCATTAGAAAAACGACATGGTTTTAAAGCTAACCTACTGAAAGCAAACTATTTTACTTTTTTTTTTATTCATTATATGGCTATTATCTATATATTAGTTCAATTCATATAATTTTGCTACAACTATCCAAAACAAAATACATATTTGTATACTTCTCTGTTTTAGCATGTCCTGCTTTTTGTCCTGTTTTAGCATAGAATACCATCCTAATATTTCAGTCATAATTGTTTTATAAAAAGAATATATTTCTTTGACACCATAGATGGGAAATACAGATAAACAAACTGGAAATTCTTCTCAAATTGGTTGATGATTAAATAAACATTTTGATATTTAAATTGATATTTCTGTTATCTGACACTTTTGACATTTGCAGATAATGAACTATATAGATATAAAGAATTTGAAAGGATCAATCTAGGGGGTGATTGGACTTTGATCGATCACAATGGAAACAAAAGGTCAAGTACCGACTTCAGGGGTCAGTGGATCATTATGTACATGGGATTCACACATTGTCCAGACATCTGTCCAGAAGAGATGGAGAAACTAGGAAAAATTGTAAAAACTTTTGGTAGGTTTTATGTTACTTGAGCATTGTTTTTTTTTCTTTCAACAGTAGACTTTAGTTTATGAGTAGTGTTTACTGTCACATCCCTGGTGACATCTCACAGCTCACAAAATGAGGACAGTTTTACGTAGCTCAAGTTAGGTCATGTCCCTGGTGACACGTCATAGTTCACAAAATGAGGACAGTTTTACCTAGCTCAAGTTAGGTCATGTCCCTGGTGACACGTCATAGTTCACAAAATGAGGACAGTTTTACCTAGCTCAAATTAGGTCACGCTTAGATGCCAGAGAGATGCAGATAAAAACTGAGTTCAATGCTGCAGCAGGGAAATATAATTAACATAGGCTAAATTAAAAAACAACAGAGCATTGAGATGTCAGGTTCTAGATTATTCTAAGGAAATGTATAAAAAGAGGAGTAGTAGCTTGGGACAAGAGAGAGAACTAGAAAGTTTGACTTAGAAGTCACTAGTTCAAATTAGTTTTATCTTTAGTACATAATTTATTATTTGAAGTTTGAGTTTAAAATAATTAAAACTTTAGAATAGCATATCAGCACTTTGTGTTACTTTATTAATCATTTAAGTGTTACTATAATTAAGGCACCTCCAAATCTGCATATGTCACAAGTTTATCTCATCAAGATCGTCAAGTCAATCTAACATAATAAAAACATGGCATAAAGTAGTGTTTACTTCTGCATGTTTATTTTTTAAATAAATAGTTTTTTATGTATTGTTTTCTGCACATCTTTGTAGATAATAGTCCAGACTTGCCCAAGTTGCAGCCAGTATTTATAACACTTGATCCAGAGAGAGACACACCAGCAGTTATTAAAGATTACTTAAAAGGTACTGCTTTTATTAAAGTAATAGCTTTCTCTCTTTTACAATTTTTGTGTTTATATATATATATTATTTATTTATTTTTATTTATACTCCATAAATCCATATATATAATCCAAACTCCCACAAACTGATGCACTTATCACTTATTCTCCCAGTTAGACTCTACTGTTGTTCTATCTAAAATATTACCTAATTCCTCCTTGCCAAAAGCAATTTTACAGAAGAGTATTCAGGTTAAAAAAAAAATTATCCATTTTTCATGAGAAAAAAAATTTGAGTTTGTGCAGGGGGGAAAAGCCCGCAAGTCATCCCCTGGATGAGCCTGAAATCCCTTAGGAACAGAAACTCACAAAAACTTAGGTGCAATAAAGGAAATACTAATTTTTTTTTTGTTGGCATAAAGGGATTACACAATTTTTATTATTTTAAAACAGATTTCACTTCACCTCGTATAGTTGGTTTCACTGGAACAGAGGAAGAAATCAAAGAAGTTGCCAAGAAATTTAGAGCTTATTTTGGGAAAGGACCTAAAGATCAGGATAATGATTATATAGTATGTTTTAATGATTATATAGTATGTTGTAATGATTATATAGCATGTTTTAATGATTAATTTTGTTTTGTTATTAATGAAAAATATGATGATTGCATGCTCTTAATAATTTAATACATATATATTCATTCTATCATTTCCAGGTTGATCACACTATCATTATATATCTAATAAATCCAAAAGGAGAATTTGTCAATTACTACAGTCGTAGTAGAACCGCTACAGAAGTCATACAGTCAGTAACTAAACATATTGAGAAATACAATGAACTTGAAAAACGATGACATCTACACTCTGTTATAATTAATTAAAATGATTTTTTTTTATTACAAATATTCTTGTTAATCTGTTCTTGTTCTTTTTTTTTTTTTAACACTTTTGTAATCATTTGATTCAATGTAAACATTCTAGAATAATATGATTTACATTATGAAATAAAATATTTTGACTTTACAGAATTTGAAAGTTTCAAAAAATCATTTAATAGTTCAAAATTTTAACAATAAACAATAAAACTGGAAAATGAGTATTTAAAAACAAAACAAAATGGAACTTGTCTATTATGGCAGAATCTTTGTTAAAATAAAAAAAACAACATTTGAAGCTGGCATAAATACTTGAAATCCTTATTGCATCTAAACATTATTGTAATTTTTTTTTATACACTTTAATATTCAAAAGTAGACTTCATAAAATCTTGAACTATATCTTCTAATGAAAAAAAAGGGTAACTTTTTCTTTACATGTTTTAGAGTTGAAGAATCTTTATTCCAGCCCAAGCCTCCCAGGAGATTGTGACGGGCAGGGTTTGAACTCAAGACCATCGAAATGACTAAAAGAGAACACATGACCAGGCAGCCATATTGTATGATTTCTGTCCAGCATAAATAAGATACATGAATTTACCAGGCAGTAAGAAAGAATCCTTTTGTTCCAGAACGCAGACTCTTAAAACTTGTGGACACATAAATATCAACTCTTTGCTTTGTAGCATTTAAATATTGCAGGCCTATGTTTTGTATTGGATGCTTGGTTGCTGAGTGTTTGGCTTGGTTTCTGGTTCTTTCGAGATCTTCAGTGCACTTCTGAGTCCAAACAGCTCCAATGGGTACCTGACATTAGTTGGGGAAAAGTAGAGGTTGTTCTGCTGGCCACATGACACCCTCGTTAACTGTTGGCCATAAAAAAAAAGGATGAAGTTTACATTATCTGCCCTATAGATCACTTGGTCTGAAACAGGAGCTTTACTTTTTATGTTTTGTATTGCTTACATGCTTTGTATAGCTTTTTCAAACAGTTTGAAAATCAATACTTTATTTATCTAATAGAATTTTTACATTTTTGTATGTATATAAAGAAAAATGTGTTGCTTTTTCATTGACCAGTGTTGGAAGCAAAAAAAAATTTTAAAATGTGGTGGACACTGTTCTTGAAAACAATTCTAACGATTTCCCAAGAAATTTAACAGTTTATATATATGTTTAGGAAAAGAATGACTAGCTAAATGGCCTCACTGAGTAAACTCTATTGTTGGACTAATATATTTTTTTGAAATATTATTTTCTGAAATTAATTTTGGTCTACAGAGTCTTTATCTGAACATACGGTATCACTTATTTCAGCATGTGGGCCCTATTTATAAAGAGTTTAATAAATAGACGTCCAGAAATAATTTGCTCACTGTCTTCTGGCGATCTATAAAACAGCGAACTATCATTAGAATTGATATACTCTGAGTCTAATATATATATATATATATATATATATATATATATATATATATCCTCCTTCGTGTTCGAAGATGAGCACATTTCTCATTTCCTAAGGACTTCAAGATGGCTGTTAAGTCCAATCCTCGCTTTAAAAAGCTGCCCGCATATGCAGAGGCGTCATTAGGGTCGGTGTCACCCGGTGCGGTAAGCTCGGGGTGTCACTCCCCCCCTCCCTCCAGGAAAAAATAATCTTCCCCTTACAAACAATTAACTTTCTTTATTTTAAATAATAAAACTCCAAGCTAATTAATAAATTGTTTATGGTTTTCGATTATATGTTTAAATGTCGTTGTTTTTCACATTTTATCAAATGTTATTGTGAAAATTAAGTTGTAAAAATTAAGAATGTACTATCATAGAATTCAGAAACCTTGAGTTGAACATATTTTTTCACTAGAGATTATTTAAGAGCTCCTTACGGAAAAGGTCTTAAATTATACTAGTGTTTTTCGGCTGATTCTGAAAAAAAAGGAAAATCAACGACAAAATTTATGTTTTGTAGACTTAAAAAAACAAATGTTTGATAGCGTCCATCTGAATCACTCTGCAAAATAGCAAGAGAGTAAGTCATCTTGCACAAATTTGTCCAGATTCAGCGACATGCCTAAACCAAATCAAGCTGTTGTCTTACAAAAGACGGTAGAATTCTTCTACATCGATACGGATATGAGATTAGGGTGTATATTATCCCCGTTTCTCTTTCTTATAGCCATCGACGATGTCATTTAACAGGCGGCATTCGGATTCCAATTGCGTAAACCAAACCAGGTTGGATTTTGCAGAAGTGACATAGCATTACTTTCAAATACTATTAAATGTATACATGACATGGTGGATAAAGACGCCCTCAATGTTATACATATCAGGTGCAGTTTATCTAGTTCCCAATCAACACTGGTCATACTGATTTTGAACAAATTGTAAAGTTAACATATTTAGGAAGTGTTATATCGAGTGATAGTGATGCATATCATGGTGTTGCATGTCGAATAAATACGGCATATCTGAATAAACAAATTAATTAGCCTAGACTGGAGATTAAAATCAACCTAGTCAATACAATCATTGTCCCAAAGGCCATCTACGCTTCGAGGCATGGAAGGTTGAAAAGAGGCTGAGTAGTAATGGCTAAGAAGGATCTTCGATTCCTCTCGAGATAATTTTACCAATAGAGAAATCTTTTCGCACACAGGCATTCACCACTTAAGGGAATTGTCTAATGAATGTCAATTGACATTTGCGAGACTTATCATTAGAAAAGACGAAACACGATTACCAGAGTCAGCTTTAAAAAATGAAAGCCGAATAGAGGAAGTAAAAAAAATAAGGCCGTCCATGTCAAACCTAGTGTCATACCTTTGTAGAACTCCTGAATTTCGTGGGCACCTGCTGAGAAGTGGCTGTGAAAGTCACCTTATACTGATTTCTGTAGAGAAAGCTTGCAGCCTTATGCGTCGAATGGCGTGCGAGAGGCTTACGCCTATGTGTTTTTCAACACGTTGCAGCACAAAATGTTACATTCACCACTCAACTGGTCAGATAAGATGTTTGGAGGAGTGCCTTAATTTCACTCCCGGGCGCCAAGCGTTTTTCTACATTTCTGAACTTCAGAAATTCTTTCTCCTGGCGTCTACAACACATAATAAAGTCAAAAAGAATTACATTTAGAAGGGTTAAAACACGTTGATACTAACATGTGAGAGAAATTCAAGGCAGTATTTTTTTTTAAGTTTCATTTTGGAAAAGTGCATTTTTTCCTCTTGGGTGTCACCCCCTGGCATTTATTAGACTTACATCAATTAAAATAAAACAATAAGTCCATTTAGTACTGGCACCTGTAAATAACTATTTTGTTTGATACTAACAAGAGTGATTCATCCTTCAGTATTCACAAATACTGCTAACTATGTAGATTTTGTATCCAACTTAGGATGGGTAGAAGGTGAACTGGTCAGTCCGACCTTTGACACCGGCATGTGAATGCAATCAAACTGGTAACTCAAAGTGTTGGACATTGATGTTGACAATTTGAAAGACATAGCCCTAGACCGATGAACGACTAATATCATGCCTTCACACACCTTCACATAGGCCCTAATCACCTTTTGATCCAATTTTTTATGTAACAAAATCTACACACTTTCAAAGACTTAAATAATCTTCATCGATCAACTTTGACAACTAAATAGACCTAGTAAGATTTTTTTTTTTTTTTTGAAAAAAAAAAGGGGGGGGGGTTACAGTTTTATTCGAAAATAGCACACAGATAAAACAAATATCAGGAGCCAGATAGAGACGGCACTAGAGCCCAGGATGTTTTATGTCTCCTGTTACAGATTGAGATAATTCTAATGACTATTGTGTACAGGCCTATAGGACCTACCTGAATTACAATACCTTTTACAAAGAAACGTTAAATTTTTCTTTCATAAATTCTTATCAGAAGAGAGACGCGTAATCATGTTCATCTTTTTGTCTAATATTCATTCTTAATTTATGAAAAGGGCTACCTGTAAACAAAATTACTTTGTTATGAATAGTTGCCTAATACTTAATCTTTTTTTTTTATTTTTATTTTGCTGTTTGTGGATGTTATTTAAGACCCTATACTTTCTAAATCAGGCACTGGGGCACTGGTAAACGTGGCACTGCGTCAACAGTCTGCTGCTTATTGATGCTATTTCCAAACTTGGGAAAAGCTACGGGAGTCTATCCTGGTGTAAAATAAGGAGCTGCATTGTAACCCTAATAGGTAGCTCGCATTTCACAGTGTTTCACAATGGTAGAATTTCGTTTAGATGTCCAAATGGTTCGGTACAAATCCCTTTTATGAACCTTGGACCCGGAAAAGCCAACTACCTCTTCTGCTGTTCTTTTGATAGCATGCTTTATTATTTCCCAATGCTCGTTTATGTTATTTTCGCTGTCCTTTTCTAATGTTGTTAGTTGCGTTTGGAGTGCATTTCTATATGTTTCTGCCACAATGCTCGGATGATAATGCTACAGAGAGAAACCAGAAACACAAGACAACAATACAATGAAGCAAGAAGAAGGGCCACAAAAGTTGTGAGAAAGAAAAAACGTGAATGGGAAAAGGCCAAGATTACTCATATTGAGGAACTAGCAAAGGAGCGAGATATGAGAGGAATGTATATGAAAATTAAAGATGAAAAGAACGGATTTCAAGCTAGATCACACATGTGTGAGAATAAAAATGGTCAGCTTATTACGGAAAACAGCAGGGTCATTGAGAGATGGGCTGAATACTTTGAGGAGATTCTAAATACCACTGAAGATGGAGACAATGGAGAATATGAACTGCCATACGGAGGACCAGATCCCTTAGTGAACCCACCAACACTCATTGAAACATCAGAAATAATAAAGACCATGAAGAATCACAAAGCACCAGGAGAGGACCAAATTACAGCAGAACTAATTAAATTTGGAGGGAAAGACTTACATTCCCAAATACACAGACTAATATCAAGAATTTGGGAAGAAGAAGTAATACCAACAGAATGGGAAACTGCTCTTATAACCCCAATACACAAAAAAGGATCCAAGCTTAAGTGCAGTAATTACAGAGGAATATCTCTACTAAATGTGACTTATAAGATCCTATCTAGGCTTATAACAAAGAGGCTTGGAAAATATTCAGAAGAAATCTTAGGTGACTACCAATGTGGTTTCAGACCCAATAAATCCACAACTGATCACATCTTCACACTAAGATGTATACTAGAAAAATGCCATGAATACAACATACCAATCCACCAACTCTTTGTAGACTATAAAATGGCTTATGACAGCATCAGAAGGAAATATTTATATGACACCCTACAGGATTTTGGAATACCTAACAAGCTGACAAGACTTATACATATGACATTAAACAACTCAAAAAGTAAAGTCGTAATACAAGGAGAACACTCACGGGAATTTAGGATTAAACGAGGATTAAGACAAGGTGACTCACTTTCCTGCATGCTTTTCAATCTGACACTGGAGAGAGTTATAAGAAATATACATATAAGCACAAGGGGAACTATTACTAACTACTTCAGGAGAGAAAAAACGGGTCTGCAACCAACAGGGACAATATACAGCCAACCTCTACAATACCTTGCTTATGCCGATGACATTGCCTTATTGGGTAAAGAAACCTCTGACATCGCTAGAGCCTTCACACAACTAGAAGAAGCATCTCGACCAGCAGGACTTGAGGTCAATGACAGCAAAACCAAGTACATCTCAATGACAAGAAACAATCAAACAGAGGAACCATATATCAAAATCAAAGACCACAAATTTGAAAATGTCCAAACTTTCAAATATCTAGGAAGTACAATTGATTTCAAAAATGACCTACTAACAGAAATAAAAGAAAGATTAGCAGGAGGCAACAGAGCATTTTATAGCACCCATCAT
>JADKLZ010081101.1:15217007-15249431 GCA_021533235.1 Biomphalaria straminea
GGGGGGGGGGGGCATGTATGGACCTTGCTGGGGAACGGTGCAATGGATGCGGACTGGTTAGCAAGCCTTTTTTCCATCCTCACCACACTCAAGTATACGCTAGACTCGCTAGAGCATAACTGTGGTATTCCACTGGAGGCTGTCTTTACTCTCATTGTAAGCCTTTTCTCTTCCCCTGGTGGACGTTTCCACGGAGGCGCCACGCTCCAATACTTTCATACGATAAAAAATTCCGATGGGTTCTAAAAAAATATCTCGTGAAATTATTTATTTTGTGGAAAATTGTCGAAATAGGTTCTGTATAAAGCGAAGTATTTTTTTGGCCTTACATAAATAGTTTCGCCTTTTTAAAACCGGCACATAAACAATCGAAGAAAGTTATTTGCCTAGTAGAGATTGGCTAGATCTTACCAAATCTTGCTTTTGCTTTAATTTACCAAAATGGAAAAGTTGAATAAATTACAATGTAGTTTATGTAGTTATTGTTTTAAGTTTCTGTTAGACAGATCATTACAGTTTACTTCCATCAACACGGTTACAAAGCAAAAGCGTATCTTAGTCGATCCAATGTCAATGATAAGCAGATCAAGATGCACAGTCACACTGAGTCACAAGTCCGGTGTTATTGAAAGAAAGTTTTTTGAAACAAATGTTAGTTATGAGATGCAATGGAAAGTAGTCTCAAGAAACAGTTCTTCTAGTCCTAGTATTTCTAGACTGTCTAACTCAGAGTTAATATGGACAACAAATCATGTATGAAATAGTAAATAATTATAAAAGAATTCTAGATTATATATAAATTATATAAGTATTAGTATTTTTAATTAGAATTTAAATTCAATTAGAAAAACGCCAGAGAAGGAAAGCAAGGCAAACGACACCAGCTCCAGCTGGAATTACCTGCCCAGAGTGCGGCCGAACATTCCGGGCTTGCATAGGTCTCACCAGCCGCACAAAACTCCAGCCAGTGCAAAGCCCTCAGCCCCCTGGATGACAAAGTGGTCATCATCGAACCACGATGGACGAACTATATATATTTTTAATTAGATCTAGTCATTAGTGTATTAGTCTAATCTAAGTATAATTAAAATATTAAATCTACTAGATTATTAAATTTTATTCTCTGTAGACTTTGTAGTCTACAGTGTAGACTAATCTAGACTAGATTGACTAGATCATTAATATTAGGTTTATTATATTTTTATATATTTAATATAATATAGATCTAGATATATAGGAATATATATATAGATAGAGTAATACTTAGTAATAGAGTATATTACTTAAATTACTATATTACTATATATATAGTCTATAATAATATTATAGATCTATATATTAATATTTTTATTTAGTGTAATTTATTTATTCTTGACATTACATGAATCTGTACAACCCAATATATTAAATATAATATTAAATATGAAACTAGAGTGCTGTACAATGAGAGTGTCCATTTTTCAATGATTCTAATCTGATTTCCTTCCATTTAGCTTCTAGCTGACTTTTTATGTAAGAAAAAAGAATTTCAAATTTGAAAGTCATTTTTTTTCCCTATAGGATGTTACTAGGATGACATTATTTTTTGGTTGTCTAAAACTATGTTAATGAGCCCACCACATTTTAAATTCTGTTTATGGAGCTGATTTATTTGATTCATAAGTTGTTTGATTCCATACAAAAAAAAAATTAAAGTGTTTGTATTAAATTATACTTATACAATTTTCTTAACAAAATTTATTCCAAAAAAAACAGTTTTGGACATCTATATTAATGATTTAATATATATGTGTTTGTTGTTGTATTTTATATAGAGATTAAATGGTCAAATGTTAGGAGCAAGCTTGATAGATTAAATGAAGTTAAATACCTAGATGTAGTCAATCTAGACTTTTTAGATAGATCTAGATTTATATATAGAGAATTTAATGTATAGGATTCAGCTATTTAGGCAAGGATAGCCATTCTATTAGACTACAAGAGATCACCTATTAGAAATATATTAAATGAATAAACAAAAAAAACACAAGCATTTTACGCACATCTAATCATGCAAATTTAAAATAAGTCTAAAAGTTGGTGCAGAAGTCACTATCCCAGTGACCTAATTTTGTTACAATAAGTGTGTTCAAATCTTTATTTTTTATGTTTATTTTTATGCATAATTTGAAAATATCTTTATGATTTCATGTAAGGGCTGTGCCCGGGCATCTTAAAATTTAGTTAATAAGTCAGATCAATGTGTTCTTTGTTCATAGGGACATTTTTCTAACTACAGAATTGAAAGGATCCTTGTTATGGAATAGAGATATTATAGAAGCATCCTAGGTATCTATTAAAAAGTAAAGTAAAAGATCCCCTTTCAGACCTTGTGGTCGGTCTATAGGGCAGGAAATCTGATTCTGTAGCCCACGGTTAACGAGGGCGTCATGTGGTGAGCACAATGACCAACCGCCTTTACTTTTCCCCAACTAATGTCAGTTACCCTTTAGAGCTGGGTGGACTCAGAGGCCCCCAAGGATCCCAAAATAAAAATCCAAGTCTTTACCAGGATTCAAACCCAGGACCCCAGATTTAGAAGCCAAGTCCTTTACCACTCAGCCACCACGCCTTCATCTATTAAAAAGACCACATTATAAATGAAGAAATTCAAAACAGGTTCACAGTGGCAATTGAGCCCCATGATGACCTGCTGACCACTGTAAAAAAATAAAGCATATCAACTTTAACTATGTGGCTATGTCATGAGATTCTCATGACTTGTAGGTAACCTTAACAGGGAAAAAAAGAGGAATCAAAGGGAAGGCAACATTAAAAATTGGACAGGCCTGTGATGAAAGAGATTTTAGTCAAGGCAAAAGTCAGAAATGGAAAAAGATGCTTGACAGATTGCCTAAATGTTCATCAGACTAAGGGATAGGTTTAGGTGATTTATACCTTTTAATATGTACCTATAAATTGATATTTAAATCTATATTATAAAAAAATATTACTTTGTTGCATTATCTTCTTTAGGTGCCATCAGTATCGTTCACTCGATCCTTTGCAACAGACTCAAGTGGCAGAGATTTGCCACCAAAGAAAAATTCAGATGGTGCAGATAAATCAGTATGTGTTCTTGCCATCATTTTATTTAAAACATTAGTCAAACCTTATTTTATCAGTGGTTGCATTTGTCTAACTACTGAGAACTAATATGTACATGTGCATACTTTTCTATTGTACTTTACTTTTAAACATCTTTTTTTTATGTTCATATTATGTAAATGATTTTTCATTCAATAAATATAATTAGATAAAATACAATTAGATAATTAGACAGTAAATCTAAATAAAAAAGCCAAAAACTTACACATTTTTAATTTTCTCAGGAATGATACAGAATTTTTTTTCCAAATTTTGTACACCACTGTATACTTAACTAAGCACATTTCATGTTTTTGTTTTAATTTTTTCATAAACTTGCAATTATGATTGTATGTGTGTGTATGTATAAAATTATGATAATGAAGTCTGTTTTCTTTTTTTTTCTTAAAAATTTGGTTGAAATAAATAATTATACCAATGGGTATTCCCCAAACATAACATCTACAGATAAATAATAGCATGTGGGTAGTAATTTTCGGAAAGGGTGTCCCTCTCAGAAGGGCATGGTGGTAAGTTACTTACTTAGCTTCTGAAACTGAGGTCCTGGGTTCAAATCAGGGTGAAGACTGGGCTTTTGAATTTTGGGATTTTTAGAACACTTATGAATCCACCCAACTCTAATGGGTACCTGACTTAAGTTGGGGGAAAGTAAATGCTGGCCACATGACACCCTGCTTGTTAACCATTGGCCAAAGAAACAGATGACCTTAACATCATCTGTCCTATAGAGCAAAAGGCCTGAAAGAAAAAACTCTCAGACTTTTCTATGGGAGGAGACAAAGTACCAAGAGGGCCAAAGAAGAGTGTATGTAAGAAGAGAGCACTTAATTGTGGAATGGAGGATGCCCTTATGGACTGTTGTGTGGGGGTAGCAAAACAAAGTTGTTTAATTTATAAGGGCTTCTAGAATTCACCTGTCAAAAAAGTCTACCAAGGGAGCAGGGCATTAAAAAACAAAAGACTATCTTTTGGAGTATGCAAATAAGAGTTCAGATCAAAATGGGGGGGGGGGGGGACATATCTTCAAGGCCATGCTCTTAAAGGAGGAAAAAAGGTTCCAGTCAAAATAAACAACATATACCACCTTTTTTAATGAACCCTAGATATTGTCTTCAAATAACAGATTAGACTAAATTGTAGAAAAGGATGTCTTAACGTCATCTGCCGTATAGATTGCAAAATGTTAGGGGGGAACTTTACTTTTACTTAAGTCTGTCTTACTGTTCCATTTGAGGAGCAAAACAAATACATTTCACCTTTCAAGGCCACTAGAACTCACCAGTCAAAAGTACATGGTGTTGTGTGTATGGAGGGGGGGGGGGAAAATAGAATTTTGTTCAAAACATTTTTTTTTAACATAATCAAGCATGGTTTAAGATGACTATATATAATACTGATACATTATATAAATAACAGGTTCACATCCAGATTTTCTTTGATATTAATTTCAATTAATTCAGTATAATAGTTTTTTTTTTGTCTGCATTAGTTGAATTCTGGTTTTTCTGTAGCTAGTGGTTTTTCTACGCCCAACCCTCCTCCTTTCTCAGACGGGCTTGGGACCGTCACACGGTGATGGCCTATGCCCCAGTAGGGACCACAGGTAGAGATGAGATGAGATGATTTGCATTTTACTAGTTATGTGTAACACTGCATAAGTTTTGGCATGAAAGACAATACCTCATTATATCTTAAATAAAACAATTTGCAATTTTTTTTATTCTCCAGCCCATTTCATGGAAACTTTTAATTGTAGCTCTTGGGCTTGCTGGTGGAATGTTACTTTGGATGAAAATTGTTAAAAAGCAAAAAGAAGAGCGTAAGTTGTTTGTGGTCAAAAAAGGACAAACCCTTTATCAAATTTATATTCCTGTGCTTTTCTAGTTGACACTTGTTGTGGGGTTATTGTGATGAAGTAATTCTAGATGTAAATCTAGAAACACAATTAAACTGTAAGTTGATAGAAAATGATAATTGAATGTCTTTATCTTGAAGCATAGAAACATAATCCCACAGAATATGCATGTTCATTGTGTTCAGATATATAGGCATCATATAAATGTTTGTTCGTTGTACAATGTTTTACATGTTTTTGGACGTCCCTTCAGATTTGCAGATAATTTACTTCCTAGTCCAAACCTCCTACATGATGACGGGGGATAGAAGCAGGCTGACTATGAACCTGGGATCATTTGGTGACAGAATGACAGTCCAGTGCCCATACCACTTAACCAGAAACTTATCCTCAATGAATCAAAATAATAAATCCACAGTGAAAGTATTAATATAAAGTACAAAAATCAACTGACCCCCTAATTTTTTTGTGAGCTTGGACTTTTGTGACGTTTTATTTCTAGCTCTATTAAATTTTCATTGTTCTGGAAAAAAAAACACTATACAGAACAACTTCCATTATTATTTTCTTATCTTATAAATTACAAATGTTGCTTCAAAAGAGAAGAATACCATTGTCACATTTAATTATGTGATATACTTCATGTCTGTAGTGAAGTTGTCAATTTAGATAAGTAGGCAAAAGTTGTTTTATATGTGCATAAGGTAAAATTATATCTGTTTTTACCTCAGGTATAGAAAAAAGTCGTCAAAAGTATTTAGGTAAAGCAAAACTGGGTGGTGATTGGACCTTAACTGACCACTTTGGCAACAAAAGATCAAGCACTGACTTTCGAGGCCAATGGCTTCTCATTTATTTTGGATTCACCCATTGTCCAGATATATGTCCAGAAGAAATTGAGAAAATTGTCAAGGTCATCAATAAAACAGGTGAGGCTGTCATAATAATCATAATTGCATTGTTTCTTAGTTTTTTTTTATTTGTCTTAGTCCTTTAGCTGTCATTAGTGAGATAGTGCTCTGTTGTTTAGAAATAGTCATCATTTTTTTTTGCTGGGATTTTAAATTTCTGGATTCCTAGGAGTCCATCTAACTCTGATGGGTACATGACACTAATTATGGAAAGTAAAGGCAGTTGGTTGTTATGCTGGCCTCATGACACCCTTGTTAACATTGGCCATATAAACAGATGACCTTTACATCATCTGCATTTTAAATTGCAAGGTCTGAAAAGAGATCTTACTTTACTATCACATTTGGTCTTCTTCTTCTTCTTCTTGTTGGAGGGTTCAAATGAACTGCGCAGTGGTTTCCAAGTCAGGGAGCTCTCCATATAGTTTTCTTTCTTATACGGGCCTCTTGGTAAAGAGCGCAGTCTTGGAGGACGTGGTCTGCATTATCTGGTGACACTCCACATGGGCAGATGTCACTGGTTCCAATTTTGAGCTTCCGGTACATGTGTTGTTGCATTCTGTTGTCTCCGGTCCTAAGTCGAAATATTAGACGTTGATCTTGTCGGGATAGCTTATAGTAAGCATCATCTTTCTTGTGATTTGGATGTGAGCTCGTCCATTTCTAAGTTATTTTATTAACAATTAATTTCTTCAGGGTAGATTGCAGAGTTTATTTGTGAGTTAGTTCTCCCACTCTTGGTGAGTGTGTCAGCCCCTAACCCTAACATTTGGTCATTATTAATTTAAAAACTACTATCACAGTGATTGCTCTTGTCTGAGACTGCCTTCTTTAGTCAGTTTTCTTGGCAGATGGTCTTTGTGTTGACTAAAATGCTTAATATCGTTCATACTCTCATTCAAGTTATCAAAAAATAAAGTTTAAAGTGATAAACATTAAAATAATGTATGGGGTATTGGTTGGCAGCAACTCATTTTTGTGCAAAAAAAATTAGTGAAGAACTTTGAAAAGCATATGTTCAATACATTGTCCACTTTCTTCTATAGATAGTATAGAAACTCTGCCCAAGATTCAACCTATGATTATCTCTGTTGACCCTGAAAGAGATACACCAGAAGCTCTTAAAGAATATTGCAGTGGTTTGTTTTCTTCTTCATACATTTTTTGATTAAGTGATCCTAGAAATAAAGAAAGAAGTAAATGAACATTGTTTGATAAAGTGATCCAAAAATGGAGAGATAATTGAACATGTTTTTACCTAATTTTTACATTTATTTTTGTTGTACATGAATATTAACTCTTTCTCTCCATAATTATTTACCACATTCTGGTGGAATCAACGTTGGTATCGTCTGTTTGGAAAGAAAGAGTTAAGCCTTATGAACATCCTAGTAATAATTGTTATTCAAGTGAAGATACCTAGATACTAAATAAAATGCTTTCCAGAGGATAATACTAACAGAAAAAAAAAAAGAATTTGGTGATAATATCATCATTTCACTTGATCAAGACTGGATGTTATTGTGAAAGATTAAGCAGTGTGATACTGCAACAATACCCTCACTTCTTCCATACCCAAAGGGATAAGTGACTTAATAGGGGAGAACACTCACAACTGTATTTTCAGAATATCTGTTTTGAATAGTGTGAATTTAAACCTTTGACTAGTTCTTTCTCATTATTGCAAGTAAAAAAAAATATTACTAGTTCAGATAAAATAGGGAGAAATTATTTTGCTCCTAATTTGTATTAATATTTTTTTTATTCTAAATGCCTTGTTGAAATTGTGACTAGAATTAGCTTTGAATTTCAGAATTTTCTCCTCGACTCCTTGGTTTCACTGGAACTACTGAAGAGGTTTCAGCTGCTACTCGAGCATACAGAGTTTACTTCAGCGCTGGACCTAAAGATGAGGACAAAGATTACATTGTATGTTCAAACATATTTTGCATGCTGTGATTAACTACACACAAAAATTGTATAAAACTTATTGTACCATTACGTTTTATAAATAGAATATATCTGTGCCTATTATTTTAAACAGTTTGTGGTTTCAAATATTTTCTGCTATTCTATTAAGTGGAACTGAAAACAAAAATAATTCTATTCAAATGGTTTTGTTGATAAATTTTCTTTTGTTTATTGAACTTTGATGAAAACCGGCTACTTTAAAATTTTAGAAAACCAATTTTTCCTTCAAGCCTTTTATTAATGTCATATGAAACCAACAACCAAATCTTGTGAAGTTAGATTCAAAAACATTTAACTTAACTATTAACTTAGCAATTTTTTTTATTTTTTTTTTTGCAGGTGGACCATTCAATCATATCTTATCTGGTCAACCCACTAGGGGAGTTTGTTGACTTTTATGGACAGGACAAGACTGTAGATCAAATGTATGCTTCAATTCACTTGCACATCAAGAAGTATTTGCAGGAGTTGAAAACACAATAGAGCTAGACATTCACTTAGTTTTTAGGTCATTTGGCAGTAATTTGCTTTGACAAAATTGTTTTATAAATTATCTGATTGAAATTATACAAGCCATTTTCACACACCACATACTATTCATATTTTGTAGAATTCTTGATGCATAAAGTTTTAAGTCAATATTTAAAAAATATTTCATCAAGTAGAATATTTTTTCTCAATTTTTTTTTTTTTTACATAAATTACTTTTGAATGTAGGTGCAAGATATTCTTATAAATTGTAAGAATGGCCATGACCTAACTGAATACAAGATCAAATATTGCTGTACTTTTTTAAAATTCAATTTTAAAAAATAATAATTAGATATTTTCCCACAGCCCATGTATTCATTATTAAGGAAGCAATGGTTATCTTTTTTACAAAACTGTGTCTGGTAAAAAGTTTGTACACTGTATTTTTCTAACACCGTATCTCGGATCATGCTGAAATTTTGCACAATAATTTCAACACAACACTAGAATCAATGCAAAAAAATAACCAATCAATTAATAAGCTATTGGTAATTAATTATTTTGTTTGGTATCTCAAACAAGAGAAAAATATTACTTGACAGTGGTGGTGGCATAAGCTGAAATAGTCCCCTTTAAAAGTCACTAAGTACTTTGAAACAAACAATAGATAACTATATTATCTTCTATTTTCATATGCACCTCACTAGCAGAGTGGTTAGAATGTTGGCTTGGGTCATAAGTCCAAATTCAGGTTGTTCCCCCTTTTGATTTTGAAAATGATTTTTAAAAAAACAACATTACGGTAAAATGTACTCATTTTTTTCCCCGCCCCCTCCGCCCATTTCCCAACTTGTCCAGATAAGTGAAAGGATCATAGTGTATTGATAAAGCTAAATTATGAAATAACTAAACAAAACACTTAGTAAAAATATTTCTAATTGCAGAGATTTATTGTTGTTGGTCTAGATCAGTGATGCTCAACCTAATTCGACCTGCGGGCCATTTAAACTTTCGACACGCGTGTCACGGGCCAGATCAACAAAAAGGTACAAGAAATGAAATAAAAATTCACCTGAAACTATTGGATCTAGTACTTAACTAATTAACGGGATAGTTAAAATGTATCATTTTTTTACGCATCTAAAAATAGCTTCATTTCTCTACTTAAAATGTGAGCAACATTGTAGCTAGATTTACCACTGACTTATTTTCTTGTCTCTTTTTGGTAAATATTCCCATCGACACTATTTCTATGCATAGTTTAACCAGTCTTTTATTCGCGGCTCAAACCAAGAAGGTCTTCATATTTGTTTTATAAGCCCGCTGTATATGTTGTTTTTTGAAACAGCTGCCTGGTCAAGCGGTTTGCACGCTGGACTGTCGTTTGGTTTTATCGATGGTCCCGGGTTCAAACCCTGCCCGCTCCCATCCCCGTTGTCCTGTGGAAGGTTTGGACTAGGAAGTAACTATCTTCAACTACTTTTTGTGCCGACGTTTGCGCGGGCTGGATGGAACCACGAACCGGCCTGCGGGCCGTACTTTGGGCATCACTGGTCTAGATCTATTAGAAACTTAATTACATGACTGTATCCAAAAAACTAATTGATATAACTATACTTTATACAAGCTATGTTTTAAAAAACAGTATTGTTAATGTTTTTCTTGTTTTAATTACTCCTCAACAGACATGAAACTTAAAATATTTCCAACAGGTCACAATTCAATTCCATACCAGTGTCCATTCTGCAGTGTCAAGACCTAAATATTGCCTCACTTTTATGTAGCTACTATTTAAATTTTTTATTGTTGTTTTAACAGATTCTTTTATTATATTGCAAGTTGTATTTTTTCCATTTTGTAGGAACTAAAAAAAACAGAAAAATAAAAATGTATAAAATAAATTTCAAATTGCTAAATCAATTTATTTCGACTTCACTTCATCATTATCACAACATTCAATATTTATAAATAGTATCTTTGTATATTTAGTCTAGACTACAACAAACCAGCACAAAATATGCACAAGATTCATATGTCAATGTTACGCAGCAAAATAACAATAAATCATAGAAAATAGTGAAGTGTCTTTGATTGTGAGCTCAGCATCTTACAATCATATACAATCACCTACAAAGATTTATATTTTAAATAAAATTTGCCATTTTTTTAAATTTCTTCTAGTATAAATCAAGATTTAATAGCATCTTTTAAAATTTGTAATTTTTGTTTTGAAAAATCCCTTGAAGTAAACCTACTCCAGGTGTGCCACTTTTCCAGCATATCCTTTTAATCCAAATTTTATAGACCCGAGGTTAGCTAACTTACTTCCTCCCCTTCCTCCAATTAGTCTAGGTCTCTAGCTTACTGCACACAAGGTCTATTAACTCTTTCTTTCCAAAATTATTTACCGTATTCTGGTAGAATCAACGCTCGTATCGTCTGTTAGGAGAGAAAGAGTTAAGCTGCAATTTTTAGATAAAATTATATAAGCCTTGGTGTCACATATCAACTACTTATCAGACCACAATTGTACACATTGTAAGCATGACTTTAAATTGTCTTTTTCTGTAATCATTCTATGCTCAACATTTCTTCTGAAATGAGTGTTCAATGCTGTTAAACAATAATATTTAAATTCAACATCAAATATTTTCTATCCTAATAGAGCGTTAGTTTGGGCATCTTAATTTTTTTAAAAGTGACATGATGGTGGCTAGAAATTGATGGATAATCTATATCCTTAGTAGGTCTAATTCAATGTTTTTTTTAAGTTCCAGGTTGGTATTAATTACAATATGCGTAACTAAAGTGAAAATCTATAGGCCCACATATCTTTGAAATTATGTTTTTTTTTAACAATTGAAACAGAGTAGACCTACTACTAATAGCCTGCTCACAGTAATTACTATCTATTTATTTAATATAATGGCTGACATTACAGAATGTTATTAAAGTGGGATACATTATAGAAAAAAAAAATGAAGACATTGATAAAAAAGTTAGTTATTTTGTGTGGGTCAAAAAGAAACATTCTTAAAAATAAAATCTGTATAAAGTGGCTCACAATCACTAATCCATTTGTTGCTCGACAAGTTTTATAAAAAATCTTCCCCTTAGGCCTTAAAGTAGTGGCACACATGACAAAGTATTTAAACTTCCGTTTAAAGAATGTGCTTTAAATTGGGAAATAATATTTTGTTAAATTCATAGTTAATATTTGACTAAATCATATAGTAATTTTTAGTAATTCAATCTTTGACACTTCTCTTTACAAAATGAGTACAATTACTATGGGAAATCTTAAAATCTACATATATAAGAAATTTGTAAAATGCTGTCTAAAAAAAAACTGCTGAAATAAGTAAAGGCCTGCTGAGACTAAGAAATTATAATCACTTCATCAATATAGAGAACAAAAGTAAAATTAGTTTCATATTAAAGTGAATATAATAAATACAAAATTTAGTTACTGAATATTTAAGTCATTTAGCTTTTATTAAAAACAAGCAAGCACAAACTAAAGTAGAAGCACTAACTTTCTCTTAATAATTAGATAACTTCCTATTGAAATCGTGATACTTCATTCACAAAAAAAAAATAATGTAACTGCATTGATAGACAAAATAAAATAAATATAAATTCATGTAGCACCAAAACCAAATAAACTGTTTACCATGGAACTTGCTGTGGAATTAATGCACAAGGGAAACAACATCACAACACTGAACCCCACAACAGGATGAGTTAAACTGGTCAAAGTATTAGAGCATTAAATATTTGATTTGTATATCACAGAAGCATCCACAAAAATTGAACAAAGTCATCTTTCATCACACATTGTTAAAAAAGAGAAATGAACATAAGGATAAAGTTAAGGATTTACAATAAGAGTTAACAAGATTTGATTTGACAGTAATACCAGACAAAAAGAAAATAATAACATCAAATTATGTACATTTGGAAATTTTAGTGACAATGATTTGAAAGTAAGATAGTTGTTTTTAAAATGTGTGTAGCATGGATTCAGAGTTATTAATAGCTTCTAATATATCATCAGTATGTGAAATATGATTACAATTAAATAATAATATTACTGCATAAAATTTCAATACATATTTTTAACTCATTTTTTTTCTAAATCTAAAGAGTACTATTTTTTATTTATTCAACCAAAATTCTATTAAAAAAATAATTTTCAATCCTTAAATGGAATTATTTGTATAAACTATTCCAATTTACATCGCTGATAAAAAAAAATTATTGGCATTTCACAACAAAGAAACATCATAGGTAATCACTTTTTTTATGTTATATGGATTTCGCTCTTAAACACATAACAAAATAAAAATCTCACACATTTTGTAAATTTATATTGATAAAAAAAATTGCTAAGTAAAATGATTCAAAACTATTACACATCAATAAAGATATTATGACTAGAATTGCAAACCAACATAACATATATATTCATGTAACAAAATTGTACACACAAAAACAAGTTAGAGCAAACAATACAGAAATAAATATTGCTAAAATAAGGAAGATTTTTTTTTACCCATAGTTGAATTCCTTAAGAAACAATGTCTTCTTTTCTTTTCAAGCAGTAGACTATATAAGTCACTTTACATTGCAGAGCAAAATAGAAGCAACATTGTGGTATTTTCATCTTAGAAAATCCATTGATATAAAATAAAATAAGTGATAGAGTGTTTCAATGAATGAACTATTTTCAAATTTGTTTCCAGGGCTCCTAAGAATGGTGTTAACTAGCCTCTTCCTCTAATAATCAGATTAGCTCAAGTTGTAAGAAGCCCTGACCAATGAAAAAGTACAATAAATCTAGATTTAGATAGGCTCATGACTTAAAGGCAAAAGGTTGACTATTATGTAAGTCTTTTATGACATTAACTTTGGCATAAGCTGTGAAATTTATAGTCTTTAAAGAATAGGTTTAGAGACTCAGTGTTTAATAATGGATGTTTGCTGGGTCATTTGGTTAAAATATTAAAGATTCTTAAGTTTATAAGATAAAAATTTATAAATAAAAAGTGCTTGGCCAGATTCAAACTTTAGTGAAGACAGGGATATTTAATTCAAGATTTTAAGGTAACCTGAGTCCACCCAAATCTAATGGGTATTAGACTTAAGTTGGAGAAAGGCGTATGGTTGTTGTACTGGCCATATCGTATGACACCCTTCTTGTAAACCATTGTCAAAAGTAACAGATGACCTTTACATCAGCTGCCCTATAGATTTCAAGGTCTGAAAGGGGTTATTTACTTTTTATAAATCAAATATTTAAAATGTAAATGTGTTTGAAAGTTTAATATCTATTAGGGCTTTTATATGCTTTATTTTTGCTTTTAATAAGCAACTAAAAAAATGCTTTTAAAATCTCAAGGAAAAATAGTAGTAAAGGAAAACTTTTTATAGTTATAATGTGTGACTGGATGGCATAGCCTGCTTGGAAACCTGTCAGGGCTAGAATAAGAATCAGAGACACATGTTGAGCACCTAAAGGCAGCATGAACCCTTCCCACAATTACCTCCACATGTCACAAAAGTGATTGATCTTTGGGAGCATGGAAGAGATACTATAAAAAAAAAACAATAATGGTAATGAAATAATGCAAAATACATATGTTAATGAAGTTTGATCAAATACATTTTAAAAGATTATTGTTTCCAGGATTCTTCATGCCCTGCTTGAGGCAAAATACTTTGTGGCAGAAATTATGTACTATCATCTAGTTTTTAATCAACTATCCTAAGTATTTGTATCAGAAACACTATTGATGCTATACTAATTAGAGATACTACTATGTTCAGAAAAAACAACCACACAATCTCACTTCTGGCATTTGAAAAGTTAAAAAATGTTCTATGGGTTCACAACAAAACAAAATTCTAAATGCTAATGAAATTTCCCTTGCTTTTCCAGCCCCCTCCACATCCTATTTCTGGCAAATAATGACAGCAACTGAAAACCATTTTGAAAAAAGAGTATCACATCATCCATTCTTTTGAAGCAGTATCAATGAAAGGTAAAATGGTAGCTTCCAATTACGAACATGCTAAAAGCATGCGCTATTTCCACTGTGACCTACATACAAGCAGTTATACAGATCTATTGATTTCAAAAGTTACTGTTGATACAGTCCCTCATCTTTTCGGGGTGGCTGCAACTCCTTAACCTCTTCTGTCATCCCAGAGATTGTACTTTCAGGTAAGGCTGCATCTCCTTTGTACTCAACCATTGGTCCATAGCCTTGAATCCTTTTGTTCTCTCTACTATAATGGATACCATAGACAAAGTACAGAAGTAAGCCTGGAGAATAGAAATAACAAAAATATATTACGTTGGAAACCTGTCAGGACTAGAATAAGAATAAGAATAAGAGACACATGTTGAGCACCTAAAGGCAGCATGAACCCTTCCCACAATTACCTCCACATGTCACAAAAGTGATTGATCTTTGGGAGTATGGAAGAGATACTATAAAAAAAAAACAATATATAAATATATATGTACGTAATGTGTACGTTCATAAAAAGGGTATATTAAGGTGCAGAGAAAAAGTAATGAAACCCATTCTACTCAATGGATCTTACATTGTTAAACTCCTGGACCAACTAACCGCTTGCTATCCTTCCTCAATAATATCTCCATACTGATATAACATTAAAATTATGTCAACAAATAACTATAACTAACAAGAACAAAAACTTGTCAAAACAATCACAACTTTTGTAAAGACAGAGAAACAAAGTCTTCATTTGGGGGTTGAGTTATAAAAGAAAAGAATAACTACTTAGTATAATTCTATAACTTTAGGACTCAATTTTATGGAACTAAGTAGTAGATCCCCAGAAAAAAAAACCTATGTGCTAGTAATTTGTGCTAATTCTATTTTTCCCTTCTGTCTAAAAACATTTTTTATGTTCTAATATCGCAGACATAACATTTCTACAAATCCATCTTGTCATAACTGATTTGGTGATGTTCAATGTACACTAGTCAAAGAGGATATTATTAGCCCTTAAAATAATAGAACTTAAGTTAGAACAAGCTGAATTCAGCATATAAATTAATATGGTAAGGTATGGGACCGAGTTGATTGAGTATGATGTGGCTACTAATCATACACATAAAGGAATAATTAAGGTAAACAAGTAAAGTAGCTCCACCTTCCCTCCCCATAATCCCACTCTGGGTTAAAATGAAATCTTGAATAGGGTCTGTGGTGTTTCAAAACTTGGAAAATGCTGATTAACAAAAATGAATGTTCCATAGAATTTTGTGCAGTAAAATAAAACATAAGCATGTTTAATATTTATATGAACACTTACGAAGATAGCTGCCATGTTACATTAATCATGTATTTCAAATCAAGTAAAATTTAAAACATCTCGCATGTGTTAAGAAAGGGGTAGAGAAAGTCCCAAAAAATAACTTACCCACTGTGATCCAGATGATCAGCCGCAACCATGTAAGATATGTCAAAGACAACATGAGAGCAATGTTTATCAGCATACTCAAAGCAGGAATGAGTGGAACAAATGGAATCTGTAAATGAAAGAAACTTCAGCAGATGATGATCAGCCAACAGCACAGTTATTCGCTCAGAAATTTAGCATTCCATTTTGCTCATGTTTGGAACAGTGTTACGTGAGCAGCATAGTGTGAAAATGGAATGGTGTGAGTGCATGTTGAAAGGGGAAGATAGAGGAGGATTAGAAATGGAGTCATGTAAACGAAATTATTATTAAAATAGTATTTATTTAATCAAGATTAAAGTCTTCATAATTTACAATATATATATATATATATATATATATATATATATATATATATATAGCTGTAACCCTGCCTTACACCAGTGCTTGTGGTGCGCCCGAGTGCACTAGTGAACGAGAGACATAAAGAAGAACTGTTGTGGATCCAGCTAAAGTCAGAGTCTAAACAGTCAGTGGCTGAGTTCTGTCCTATGTGTTACATGAAGAACTGTTTGGGAGACCTGGAATGACACTGGGAAGTGTGTCAGTGGTCTGTTCTGTGTTCTGGTAAGAAGTAGGATTCTAAGAACTAAAGACATTAGTTCCTGTGACTTGATAGCTGAAGTCCATTCCTGATAGCCTGTTAGTTTTGTAGTGTAAATAAACGCCTAGTTAATTGTTACCTACTGCCTAGTGTTGAGTGCCTACCTAAATTATTGCATTGGTGTCAGAAGTCGGATTTAGGCGGCTCAACGATAGAATGACAACGTTTAGGAGCCTAAATGAACTTAGCTGTAAACAGTTACAAGAGGAGCTTGTGGTGCGCCCGAGCACACTAGTGAACGAGAGACATAAAGAAGGACTGTGATGGATCCAGCTAAAGATGGGAAAGACTAAACCGTCTGTGGCTAGGTTCGGTCCTGCGTTGTACTGTAGAACTGTTTTGGGAGACCTGGAATGACACTAGAGAAGTGTGTCTGTGGTCTGTTCGGTGTTATGGTAGGAAGTAGGACTCTAAGAACTTAAGACATTAGACTCATTAGTTCCTGTGAATTATTATAAATACATCCTGTATTATTGCCTCTTATCTGTTCGTTGAGTTGCCTACTTTAGAAAGAAGTTATTACAATATATATATATATATATATATATATATATATATATATATGAGTCTGATTGGTGTATGATTAGGAGTCTCATCTGCTTCTAATAGACACATGTTTATTGCATTATTTAGTATCAGACAAAAGACCTACCTGAAATGTGAGAAAAGCATCATTCTTCTCATGAGCCACTATCACCAAGTAGAAGATGACAATCAGTAGACTAAATACTATCACAAGTAAAACAGCCCACCATGTAGCAGTCTGACAAAAAAGGTTGAATTTGTATAAGGTCACAAAAGAAAATAATTTAGGTACATGGTTTTTAACTCATAAATTACAACAGCATGTCTTCAGTGACTTGTACATAAAAACCATTTCACATTATGTTAGAGATCCCTTAATTAATTTTATTTAACAGGGCTGTGACAAAAAAATGTTGAGTGATTTTGATTGAGTTTTAATCAGCATTTAACAAATTTGTAATTTATTGTTTGTTTACTATGTCAATAATTACATTTAACCATTTTCTCAAACCAGAAGTTTTAATAAGATTGTATTTAAATGGATTATAATGTTGACAATGTAGCTCTAAACAAGCATATTTAAAAAATGACAATGAAAACCAACTTGAATTTGTGATTAAGTAAAAGAAAACAGAACAATTAATGAACATGGGTCTTCTTTTTGGAAAACATATTTATAAATTATAAGGGGAATTAAAACAAAAGAACAATAAAGTCTTACTCTCAAATATTCTGCTCCTTCTATAACTACCAGCATTAGTCCAACCATGAACAGTCCCATGAGCACTACAGCACTCTTGACTCCATCTCCTGGCTCAAATCTCCTCAGAATCGGCACCTCCCTTAGGTTCTGTCTCAGGCGTCCAAAATCATCATGGCTTTTTGACTTTGGTAAAAGACCACTTTTATCTGTCTGATTAATCAATAAATAGTTAATTTTGAGAGTGTTTTTATTAAGACTTTCAGAAATAATTATATAGTAAAATTTACAAGATTTTCTTCATTAATGTTTGTTTCTGAAGTAATTTATATTTTAAACATGTTTTATATTAGTAAAGTAAAGCTAGACAGTTTTGTATGTCTAGGACTTGCAAACTAGGTTCTTAGGTTAACAGACCTGGGGACTATTCCATAAAAAAGAACACTAACTACTTTCCCAAGCTGATGTCAGTTACCAGCATAGAGCCAGGTAAACTCAAACTTTACCCTAGCTCAAACTGTTGTTAACTTGATTCCAGCTATTAAATTTATTTGAACATAGCTGAAAACTATTGGCTAGCAAAATCAAAGAATAAATTGTAATTACCTTGACAGGAGTAGATGGGTCTGATTTGGACAGTGGTGTGGTCTCAGAAACATTTACCACTGATGTATCCACTGGTTCAGCAGCTTCAGTCTGAGTTTCTTCAGCTCTGAGCTTTGTTAAATAAACAATAAATAACATCTTCCTCAACAATCTTTATTGTAAATTATCAGTATATTAACATCATGCATCTAAACATGTCAAGTGTAATTTAAACTTACATTATATACAAGGAAGCACATTAAGCACAAATGGGTTGATACTTGTTTTGTTTTCTTAAATAATTAATTGATAGACAATAAGTGCAGATTAGCAGTATCAATAAAAGAAAATTATATTTTCTTAATTAACATCAGCTAAATTAACATTAATAAGATGCAAATGTTTAAATAAGTTCTACAATGTTTAATAGAAAAAAAAAAAAAGCTTTTTTAGCTTTCTATAAGGTTAAAATTTGTTGTTTTAGTAAAGACTGGTGCTGTCAACAGATTCTCATCATTTGGTTGGTCTAAGCAATAGCTGATATGTTAATTGATTTTACCACAAAATGTAAGCTCTTGTAAATCAGTGTTTAGCTTATGTGGATATGACAATTTGGTTGGCCCACTTATTTACTGTGTGCATGATTGATTTATTTGACCCTATGAGCTACACATTTACATTTCCTAACAACTCCCAAGGGCCACAGTTACATTGCAAAAATGTTTGTCCAATGGATAGTAATTACATTCTTACAAGAAGTGATAACCCTAAATTATGTAACAATAAATAATTGTATTTAATGGAATCAAATGTATCTTATTTACCTTAAACTGACATTTACTGACAGGCTGGTAACGCAATATGATGATGCTAGCAGCTACTATAGTGTAGCCAAACAGAGTACCAATGCTCATGAATTCCACAAGTGTAGTAATTTCAAAAAGTAAAGCCATCAGAGCTGATAAAGCCCCAAAAACAATAACAGCATAGATGGGAGTCTGAAACATTACATTATCAGATAAACAGAAAATTAAAAACAAACAACATTCTAGAATCTAAAATGTATCAGACAACCTACTTAACCTACTATTTATTACTATTGACCTGTTGACAATTAAATATGATCTGAAAACATGCTTTCAAGACGAAGGACAAAAGTGAACATTTCACTCCAACATAAGAAAAAGTGCAGCGCATGGGATAAAAACAATCCAAAGAATCTACTTTTAATAAAGAAATATCAGGTAATGCCATATTTGAGTAAGGCAGAAAAAAAGTGTCAATGAGATATAAGAAAGAAATCTTTATAGTACAAACATAGTTTGTTATTTGTAAAATGTTTTAAATTTTTTTACATGTCCCTTCAGAGTTGAAGATAATTTACTTCCTAGTCAATAACTCCCGCAGGATGACGTGGGATGGGAGCAGGCGGGGTTTAAACCCAGGACCATCAATAAATCTGAACAATAGTCCAGTGCACAAACCACACAACTAGGTAGATTGCTGTGGGTCCTTCTTGTACATGCTTAGTAAAATCTTAAAAAGCTTAGTATCTATAATTGAAAAGTATCAATGATTCCTTGGTAAAATGAAATTGTAATCTTCATAATCCCAAGCTAAAACTTTATTTTCTCTTTGTTATTTCATGTACAAATTGCAAACTGAAAATATCAAACCTGAGTTTTGGAGTGTACAAAGCTGAAGAAGCCAAAAAGTAGCCCATCCTCAGCCATAGCATAGACTGATCTAGGCAGGGAGAATGCTGAGCCTAAAAGTGATGTGCTGATCCCTAACAGTGTGCCAACAGCAACAATGTACTTAGCCCAGTGGGCACCAACCTCAGCAAAAGCGAAAGGAAAAGCAGCTGTGAAAGAAATATAAATAAAAGTAAAATTATAACAATCAATACTGATATTTTTAATCACATGCAAAAATAAGTATGTGTATGATCAGGTGACTACAACAGCAAAATGGAAAAAGAGAAGATGGAAAACTAAAAGTAGGTGAAAGCATGTTATGATAAAAACTTATAAAAGTGACAATCTTGTAGTTTTAAAAAATGAAATACAGTTTAGAGTCTAACCTAGTATTGTGAAAAAAAGAACTTGCATATATTGTGTCAAATAATTTTTTTCAAATTAAGAGTATGAGAATCTTAACTAAAAAGGAAAAAAATGTAAAGTTTCCCTTTCAGACCTTGTGATCTATGGGACAGATGAAGTTAGGTCAACTGTTTCTTTGGCCAATGGTTAACAAGCAGGGTGTCATGTGGCCAGCACAATGGCCAACTGCCTTTACTTTCCCTAACTAAAGTGAGGTACCCATTAGAGCTGGGTGGACTCGGAGGCACCCTAAGAATCCACAATTTCAAAATCCCACTCTTCAACGAGATTCAAACCCAGGACACCAGGTCTGGAAACCAAGCTTTTAACCACTCAACCTCACCCCCTAACTAGTACTAGCAATTTTAGAATTGTACAATAAACTATTTTAAACCTAAAGGTCTGTCTTGCTAAGAAAGGACTGTATAGCCAAATACTTTTTTCAGTAATTAGTGCATCAAAATTAACATTTTATAAGTCCTTATTAGGCAAAAATGATTTTTTTTCTTTAATTTTCACCTTTCATTCTTATAGACAAATTTATAATAAGATACTTTTCTTATAAATAAAAAGCTAACTAGATATTTGCAATGGAGCAAAGTTAAAAAAAATCAAGAAAAGCATTGAAAAACTCCAAATAGAATTAAAGCTACTTCCTAGTCCCCGGAGCTAATAAATATATATCCATACATCAAAAGTTATGATCAAAATGCAAGAATTAAAAAATGAACGACTTCCCTGTACTCTACAGAGATTATATTACTAAAGAAGAATGAAGAAATGGGATTGTCATGGTTGAGTTTATGTCAATGCTGTTAAATCAAATATCTTGATTTAAGAAGAACTGACTGAAGAAATACTGACATTCAGTAATGATATATGTAAGAGACAAAACAAAGAAGAAAAAAAAGTGGAGACCAATGTACTTTCTCTCAAGCAGAGCACAAGGAAATTTCCCAGTAGACTAGTACAGGGTTGTTGTTTTTTTCTGAATATAAATTTAATATCAAATTATTGATCATTCAGCCAGAAACTCCTGTCTTTAGATAGAATCTAAACAAGGCAGACCAGTTATAGCCATTCTTGATGTAAATAGTTTTAGTTCTTAAACTAACATGAAGCTAAATCTTAACTGAATTACTTGTGTATTTAATGACACTGAACAAAGCCAAGGTTAAACATTTGTAGTATTTCAAACTTAAGACATTATCTTTGATTCTAAAAATTAAGAATAAGTGCAGTATTTCTTGTGACTATGAGGACCCACTTGCAACCTGTATATTTTGCCACACCTAATGCAGACATAATCATTGTCCACAACATGTCTATTTAATAATACTCTTTTTTTTAAGGAGCATTGTATTTTACAAGATATTTTATAAGAATTCTCTTTTTGACATCTGTTCTTGGGAAGAGCTTTTTTAAGGTCTCAAATGTGTCACCAAGATAGTCTTTCTAGCATACATCCTTTATGGAGCACAGGCAACTTTGAAAGATGCCTCCTTAAGAGCACCCAAGTTATGGAGCCATAGAAAAGTATTTTGAGCAACTCAACAACAGAGTCCAAACACATAGACAAGTATGACATTGGTTTCATTGTACACTAAGCTTTCTTTTCAACTACCATGCTCAATGCAAGTAAAGTCTGTCTCTCTCTCAACAATCTGTTTATTTTCTGCATGAAAAATTATAATAGGGCCTAATACCCATCCTTTTATAGACTCTGTTTCATTAGCATTCCAATGTAACTTAATTATAGATCTTTGCAACAAAATGAATCACCCCCACAATAAAAGACTAAATACAGTTAAGTCTACAGTAGCTGATGTATTTGTCTCATAGAATCACACCCACAATGAGATTCAATACAGTTAAGTCAACAGTACCTGATGTATTTGTCTCATAATATGGAATCATCAAGGTCAAGGCTGCTGTAACAAGGAGGTATAAAGTGGTCACAGTTAGCAAGGACAAAACTGTGGCTCGTGGAATACTTTTCTCAGGGTCTCTGGCCTCCTCACTGGCAATGGCTATACCTTCAAAACCTATGTAGGCAAAGAAACAAGTGGCAGCTCCTGAAAGTGTTCCAGAAAATCCAAATGGAAAAAATCCTCCATGACTGTAGAGAAAAAAAATATAAAGTAAATGTAAACACAGGAATAGCTGAATAGTTAAACATTAGACTGTCAATGTGAAATATTGAGGATATTAAGTCTGGTGGATACATTTTACAATGGAATAAAGACCAGGACTCATATTCCTGATTTCAGCCACTTCTTAAAAGGATGTCACCTCAGATGTGAGAAAATTATTCAGAATGAGTAAGCTGCTTCACACAGGTTGTCATAGTAAAGGGTATAAACAATCCTTTAGATCAAAATTCATTCAAAAAATGAACTGTTAATGTTGATAATCATTCCTTGGCTTGTAGTTCCAAACAGCTAGTACAACTAAACAGATGAAGGCATAATAAATTTGTAAGAAACAAACTTGAAGCAACCTGAAAAAAATTCTTTTATGAACAAAAACTCAACAAAACTTTTAGAACAATATTCACAGATTTAACTTAAAATGAGATGATAGTAATGATATTTATAAAGGAATCTAACTCACAACAAAAACATTTCTTTACTCTTTCATGTCTCTAGATCATCTGCTGTTTTAACATAAATTATGATAGACCTGTCATGATTTCATCATTCTCCAAGACCAAAACTAAATGCTTCCTTTCTTCAATATCACCTTGGAAACACACAGAGACATAGACATAACAACTAGTCTTTAACACCAATTACCTGGCTATTGTTCTGTTATTCTGTTAACAACGTTTTCAATTATATATTTTAGCATTTTCTGAACCAAAAATATTTACTTCTTGTTTCAACATTAATGGAAATAAACCAACAAACCCTGAACTAGAAGACCATAAGCTGGGATCTGCAAATGTAAATCCAATGATGATGATAAAAGCCAGGACCAAGGCATTAAGAATGGTGAACACACTGTTGAAGTTGACAGAAATCTTGGCTCCAAACCCAATAATAAGAAATGCTATCAATGTAATGCCCATTGCAACCATATCAGGATATTCAGAGACCCATTCATTATCATGAGAGAGACGACCTGCAAATAGAAATACATAAACTCAATTTTTGTTCACTAATAAATTTTAAGTTTGGTAAATCTAAAATAATATACAATCCTGATGATGCAATGAAAAAGTAGCTATTTTCAACATAAGGTTGACCAAGGTCAAAACCAGGGATATTTGCAAACAAGGCTAGGAAAAAAAGGAGGAGGGGGATTTATTAATATAAAAGCTTAGGCTACAATCTTAGTTATAGTATCATCTAACTCTAAAAGTAATCCTAGAAGTCAATAGTGTGAACAGAATGGGTCAGTGGGATAATATATAAATATATTATAAATTATAGACTCTAATAGAGCCTTTTTAAAATTAGGAATTGCAGAACATATTTTACTAACTAAAAAAATAGAGAGTTGTTAAGAATGTGAGGGATAAAGAATAATGAATATTTTGTAAAGATAACATAATTATAGAAGCAGAATAACTTATAAGCTATATATGTCCCCATGTTTAATGTTAACATCACATCAGTTTGTGTCATGATTCGAATAATTGAACTGTGAGTGTATTAACGTTTATCAGCCTAATCACATGCACAATAATATTTCATGTCTCTCTACAAAAAAAAAAAAAAAAGCTACAGTAGGGCCTACATATATATACTTACCAATATGATCAATAGTTCCATTGCGGATGGCCTGGTTAAAAATCGCATCCATGGCCCCACTCCATGCTCTGGCCACAGATGCGGCGCCTATCATGTGCTCAAGAATAATATTCCATCCAATCAAAAAGCCCCAAATTTCTCCAATGGTTACATATGTGTAAGAGTAGGCTGAACCAGCTTTTAAAATAAAATAAATGTACTCTTTAAAAACGCTTCTATAAGATAAAAGAAATTAAGAGTTATTACTAAACCGGTAGGCCTATCGAATTCTTTTCCAATAATCTACTGACTTTACCTTTTGGTATCCTAGCACCAAACTCTGCATAGCACAATGCACTAAGCAAGGCTGCTGTACCAGCAAACAGAAAACTGAGGACAGCTGAGGGTCCAGCCTTTTCTCGTACAACAGTTCCTACAGTAGAGAATCGATAAAAAGGTAAAGACAAAATAACATTACTAATAGACTGAGTCTTTCTTGATCTATAGGAAACTATACATAGACGGTAGGCTGGCAATTGTGCCAATAGGTGGTTGGGAATTTTCTAAATGATTTTGGCCTACTAGTTTTTCTACACAATAGATCTATATGATAGGCAAACTATAATTTATAAAAGATTAGCATTAGGGAAAAATAATTAAAGACTAAATAAGCATGCCAGGTAATGCCGAACATTACCTGTCAAAACATAGATGCCAGCACCGATCATGTGACCAATGCCTAGGAGAGTGATGTCAAATGTGTTAAGGCATCGGCGAAGTGAGGTCTCATGAAGATCTTCTGGTATAGTTTTAACCCTAGTGATCCGGCTCAGCTGACGTTTGATAAAATCCATCTGAAAAAAAAAGTATTGACAATTATGTGATTTGTTTTGTTTTCTGTGATGAGCGTAGGCTACTAGTAGAATGTATTGTTCCATGATCACATACTGATTGATTGTTCCCTTAAGATCAGCCCAATTATCTGAAATCTACACAATTTAGTTTCTATACATCAACTGTTGAAAGAAGATATTAGGAGACCCCTATAGAGAGCAAACCGTCATAGAACTCGCACCTTCTTCTTCTCATTGGAGGCCATATGCTGTCAGTTCCTTTCCTCTGTCACAATCTATGTCAGAGCCAAAAATGGGCATTCCTTATAGCGCTTCCGGGTTGGGGCACCTCTCTTACGCCATCTTTCTTTAAGCTTGCCGAACAATGATCGTCCTTAAATTGGCATGCGGTCATCGCCCATACGAGATAATAGTGTCTGACCCAGCGCAACTGTCGAATGGTAAGTAGTGCTTCTGTACTGTCCACACCAGCCTCTAGTGGAAAATGGTTATTTGTGAGGTAGTCTTGCCAGCGTATGACCATTACGGAGCGAAGGCACCTTAGATGAAGTCCTTCGAGGAGCCCAATGTGACACCTACCATGCAAACGTTTTGTGAGAACCATTGCTTTATAGACACTGATTTTCTTGGTAAGCCTAGAGACTTACTCCTACATACTCTCAGTCGGAGGTGACCAAAAGCCTTGTTAGGCGTATCGAGATGGTTGTCTATTTCTCTAGATAGTGGCGTATCGTTGGACACTGCTGCACAGGGACTTTAGGTGTTCAACAACATTAAAGATGTGGCCATTAATTTACACTCATTAAGTAAGTTGATATAAGTT
This sequence comes from Biomphalaria straminea, assembly GCA_021533235.1. Lineage (NCBI taxonomy): Eukaryota > Metazoa > Mollusca > Gastropoda > Planorbidae > Biomphalaria > Biomphalaria straminea. Next base: position 15,242,787 of record JADKLZ010081101.1, read on the forward strand.
TTGTAAAAATATTAAAGGAGATCCTAACTGCTCTTTTTTTTTTCTATCATAGTTAACTTACTTACTTAAACTTAGATCCTCTCGCGCCGTTCGGCGCATTGAGCGGTTAGCTGTCTCCACAAAGATCGTCACTGGCAATGTCTCTTCCCATCTGGTGTCCACAATTCTGAGGTCTGAGTGTGGCGCCAAGTTATACGAGGATGTCCCTGTTTGCGCTTTCCTCGTTTTTAGCCTACATGTCATCGCAATTATTGATATGTGTAGTTTATTTTGTCCCGCCAACTGCATGCGACGCTCTGGTTCGGCATAGGATTTTTCGGGGAGTCTCAAGCTAAGCAGTAAACTATACTAATCTCTGTAATTGACTCCTAAGATCCGTCTTAGCCATTTTTGTTGAGCCACATTTAGTCTTTTCTCAATTTTGGCAGATGACTTCCGTGTCTCACATGCAATATGTCGCTGTTGGAATGACGATTGTGTTAAGAAGGTGTATTATTGTCTCAAGTCAAAGGCTTGGCTTGCCTTTGGAAAATGCTCCCTGCCTTTCCTATTCGGCAGCTACGTCATGGTAGGCATCTCCATCGTTTGTTATGATGCTGTCAAGGTATGCGAACTTGTCCATTTCTTCAAGCATTATATCCCACTCGCAAAATTTTAGTCTTATCCAAGTTTATGCGGAGGCCATTTTTAGCGGCCACCGTAAGGGGAAAAGCCGCTATTAGGTTTGTGCAAAATGTCCGTCTGTCCGTCTGTGACACTCAGGGCGCCAAAACTAGAAGAGATACGAAAAATATTTTTTCACCATTAAATGCGGCTTGAAAAGTTTAGGTGCAACGGCTACTTTTAGTTTTCTAAAAGCAAACCGTTTAATTTATAAAATTAATTATGCAAGCGATTTTTTAATAACAAAACACCAATTCTGAAATAATTACGTAAATGTAAGGGAGGAAATGTTACTAGAAAAAATGCTCTTGGCATGTAGATGTCACGCACATTTTTTAAATTGACTTTCTGTCTGTCTGTCCGTCTGTCAGACTCAGAGCGCCAAAACTAGAAGAGATACGAAAAATATTATTTCACCATCAAATGCGGCTTGAAAGTTTAGGTGCAACGGCTACTTTTAGTTTTCTAAAAGCAAACCGTTTAATTTATAAAAGTAATTATGCAAGCGATTTTTTAATAACAAAACACCAATTCTAAAACAATTACGTAAATGTAAGGGAGGAAATGTTACTATAAGAAATGCTTCTGGCATGTAGATATCACGCAGATTTTTTAAAATGAACTTTTAGCAGCGGCTTTCGTGTACTAGCGTTTAGCCCGGAAATGACATGAGTCTAAACTAATTTCTTAAATTTTTAAAAAAATCAGATTTTTAAAAAAAAATTGTTTAGTGCCCCCATTAGAATGAAACAAGCATATTTTTGTGCGTTTTGTCTGTTGGTTGGTCTGTCCATCACGGTTAGAAAAAAACACTAAAGGCTTTTGAAAATATGATTTAACCTTTACTGTTCTTTCAGAAATATTGTGATAGTTTAAGGATGGGAGCATACAGGAATTGAGCCAGGGACTTAGAAGGAACATCCGAAACATCTTGCGAATAGGCGGATCTGACAGGGGGGCCGCCTCTGAGTTTGTGTATCACACAAACTCTCTTTGTAATCTTGTTTTGTAATACATTTATTTGTAGCCCCGCATAGTACAACGTCATCGGCGAAGTCCAAGGATGCAAGACTTGTAGAGCACTTTAAAGAGACCCTTAACCAACCATCACGTAACTTACACATTCATGGACCCCTTTCCGGACAATGATCTCAAGGTCAAGACAGAACCAATAACAACAGGGGAGGTTACCATTGCCATTGCAGTCCTAAAGAACAACAAAGCATCAGGGTTATTCCACGGTTTCAGAGGAATTGCTAAAGTATGGGGGCCTGTGCATTGTTAAATTATGGTTGACAGCACTCAAGAGAATTAAAAGTTTATTTTCAGAAAATAATTTTTTGTGAGCGAAATACCAAAAGAAAGAGCAATCAAGAGATTCATTTCTAGGTTTTTATATTTGTGTGAACCTGAGATGAACTTCTAATGAAGAATCAGAGCAGAAAGGACTCAATCCTCCCTTAATGCTCTGGCAAGAAACTGGGCCGTCTGGCTTAGTGCCTCATGGCTACCATACAAGTCGAGTGACTGCCGAGACACGTCCTCCCTCTCGGAGCTGGGGCCACTCTTACAAGATATGCGACACTGTTTCGACGCTCTCTACACAGTGACGGCATCGGAAGTCGTAGTTCGGGCGGAACCGGGCAAAGTAAGCCCCAACAGGACAATGTTCCGTCCTACACTGCACAATAATTGCTTGTTCTGACCTCTTCAACCGCCACCATGGATCGTCGCGATCTGGGTGACGCAATTTGTGAGAACCTGAGATGAACTCCAAATTAAAAACCAGGGCTGGAAGGTTTGTGAGAACCAGAAGTCTGCAGAATCGGCTGAACAAATACCCCCCCCCAATCACCATCTTTTTCTAAATTACTTGCGAGGCCAACGGCAATGATGGTTTTCCAATATGAGCGGACAGCACAATAGCCAATGTTTCCACAAAAGAAGCCGCTTGCTCATTATGTTTATTGTGCTAAACAGTACTTCAACATGATCTTCAGTGTTTCTGTCCGCTGTGTTCATGAAGTTATATACGAATGTCTTTTAGTCAATGTATAGATACATATAAGCTTCACGACTTTTTTTGCCACACACAGAATTTGTCATTTGGGGGAGGGAAGGGGCCCATCAACATAGGTAAATTCGTGAACCCAAATCTTGCTACGCCACTGTTATAAGGGGCATTGATGACACTTTCTATGTTACTTAAGAGTAAGCAGGCACGTGATCATTAAAGAGAAAAAAAAAACATGTCAAGTATTTTTCATTTATTTGTGAAAGTTCTACGAATTCGGAAAGTAGCCTTCCTAGTACCTACATATCACGAATAATGCAATATTCTGACAGATGGAACTGATAAGGATAATATCTGGATTTGTTGGGATATTTTGACTAGCCCGAGAACAATATTTTTTTCGACCACTTCATCACACTTCAGGACATCATCTGTAAAACTATCTTGAATATATTTACAACCAAGAAGAGTTCTACATTCCATGCAATCTTACGTAGTATGAAACACAAAAGTAAGTTGGTGAAGTAAGTTGAGGAATTGAAATATTGGAAGATTTCTCATAGCAGATTTTGGCATTTTTCACACACCTTCTCTGTAACGAAGAAATTAACTATTAAGATACAATGAAAAAAGAAAAGAATCTGGAACAGCCACCAAAGGTTCCGTTTACCACGTTTCAAACCATTAATTCTTCTAGTTTTGTTTCGACTGACTGTCAATCCGTGCGTTTATCTATCACGTTTAAATCTCAAAAACTAGACAAGAAAAAAAAATGCCTATTGAAAATTTGAATTCATGTTGTCTTTTGATTGGAAATGGGCAGAATAAGAAAAGGGGAGTAAGCCATACAGCCTCCTGGTTCTTCATTTGGTTTAAATGAAAGCAGTGCGAAGGCAAATAGTAATAACATATCGGTACACAGATAACGAATAAGACAATTATTTCTGAAGACTATTTTTACCTTTTTCACCTCACTCATTTATATCCTCCAGAATTGGGCTGTATGGCCACAAGAAGAAATGCTCTACAATATAAGCCAAAATCATTTATATTATCTTCTTCTTACATAATAAAGATGTTACTTCAAAACAGAAGATGATTATATCATACGCGTAATGCATTTAGTCATGCATATTAACCAATGACCTAAATTCTGCATAGTCACTGTTTTTTTTTCTGGCTAGCTCAGGCAACCCATTCCATGCACTAATAGCGCTAGGGAAGAAGGAGTTTTGTACAAATTCGTCCTAGCATATGGAACGAGGAATGCGCCTTTATCTTTGTGTTTTGTATGAGATTTTGTATTTGAAGATTATGGTTCAGTGTTTTATGTAGCCTATAATTGCTACTTTACTTTTGAGTCTTCTATCCTTAAGGCTTTCTTAATTTAGTGATTTTACTAAAGGTGTTACTCTAGTCAAATGTGACTATTTGTTTGTTATGAATCTCACTATTTTGTGTCTGTTCCAGTTTCTTAATGTTTTCTCGAGTTGACGGTTCCAAACAGAGGATGCATATTCTATTATTAGCCTACTGAAGGCGGACAACATTTATGCACATCAAATCACTACAGCCGAGAAAAGCATAATGTTGTTAAAGGCTTATTGATTTTCAGAAATGTATTTTTAGGCTATGCTAATATGTATGTATTTTTTGTATGTGTGTGTAAGCCAACTTTCTGATGTTAACAGCTCAATATCACTGTCTCGCTGGAAACATATGTCTCCCATCATGTCACACATCATGATTACGTTTCATTGAAATTGAGAATAACGTTACATTTGCTTGTACTTGCACTTTACTTTAATTAGTATTTATTTATATGCTTTTAGGCGTACATTGAACATAATTTTATTGAATTTTTCTTATGAGAAAATTGTAAATTGTTTTAGACTGACTACAATAGGCGGAACAGTTGCAGCTAAAAAAAAAATCAATAAGCTCAAAGCAATGTTATCGATATGTGGGAGGAGAAAAAAAACAACAAGTTAATCGATACTAGTGTGAGCTGGCACGTATGCTGCTTAGAGACAGACTTTTTTTTTACTCACCCCTCAGATAATCAGGCCTGCTTCCCACAGATTTAATGCAGTAGAGATTCGTTTAATGTATCCTTACTTGCTAAGTAAAAATTGTACGAAGATAGCACAACAGGATTTTAAAAAATAATCTTGTATCTACAACGAATGCCTTATGACCGGCAGTGTGTTTCTAGATTTAACTATACCCTGAAAAAAAAAATTCAAGATAGGGAAGGGAGAGAAAAGAGAGAGCGAGAAGGCCAGCGGTTATGTTCTCCTGCCTGCTGCCACACCGAGGGAGGGGAGGGGGATAAATTATGTTGAGTTTGTTTGAAAGTGGTCGAGGTTTGTGCTTGGGGTTCTCGCTGACAGTGCACTGGATCTCCCAGACAGGACTCGTGACATTAATAGAGACGTTAAAGGTTTCCCTCTCACGTGAGTTAGTGGGCAGTGGTTCTCAACCATTTTTAAAATTCAGGCTCGCATTTGGCCTCGCTTCTAATCCAAGCGATATCTGCTTGCACCTTTCCCAGACAGAAGTTTGTTCAGACAGGCAGATGGAGGCATGAGTACCTTCTTAGACTCTTAGGACAATTTGGAAGAAGTCACTTCCGTCTTCTATTTTAGTTTCTTTAGTTTCATAGGCATCCAAAAAATGGTCAAGGGTATAACCTTTATTAAATGCGCTATTTTGTGGCAAGATGGGTAATTCTTATTATTATTTTTTTTTTTTTGTTATTGTCGTTAGAGATTAGAGACAGGGTTACTGCAGCGATCGTACCCAATGATGACCTGCTAACTATTGTTAAAAAACGAAAGCTTAAAATCTATGGCCACATTACAAGATCTATGGGGCTCGCAAAGACCTTCCTTCAGGGAACAGTAGCGGGAAAAGAAGAAGAGGCAGACAGAGAAAGCGATGGGAAGACAACATAAAAGAATGGACGGGCCTACCATTGAAAGAGGTGTTAAACAAGGCAAAAGACAGGGAGGAATGAAGAAAGACGGTCGACAGGTCTTGCTTGGTGTCCCAACTGTCCAACAAACTAAGGGATAGGTAAAGGTTTAAAAAAAAAAGTTAGAAGATTGCAGTAGCTAGCTAAATTCGTCTCTGGAATCCAAAATACACATCTAATTTTCGCTGCATTAACGGACTGGTACCGAGCCCCCCTCCCCCACACCCAAACAAATTGAAACATTTTCAAAACCAACTCAGGCTTCAGTTTACCCTCACTGGCACAAAGGAGAATAGCTGGTAGAAAAATTACTTCAAAAAAAAAAAAAAAGACAGCTAACAAACGTTGCACGGACTCACATTGCCAACGACGGTTGTGTACTTTGAAGGAACCACTTCATATTTCTAGAACCACTATTGCCGCGAATCTCTTGGGAGAATGGCCACAACGCGAGGAACGGCGTGGTGAGTTGAATATTCGCGTGTAATGGCCACAGACTTGACATTGTTCCCATTTGCTTAGAAGTCAAATTATAACGTTTTTATCGAGAGAGCTACGCCAAGGTCGAAAACTCTACAATACTTGTAAGTAGGCTTATACTCCCAAAAGGATAGACAATGTCGTAACTATGGTAAATATATTTATATCATATTAAGAATATAATGACTAATATAAAATAATAAATATGAAGTTGACGACATTGATCAGCTTGTTTGGTAAATAACAAACATTTACAGACAAGGTTGAACAATAGGTGGGGGAGACATTTACTGACAAGGTTGAACGAAAAGGGGGGAGGAGAGACATACACTGACAAGGTTGAACAATGGGGGGGGATAGACATTTACTGACACGGTTGAACAAAAAAGGGGGGAGAGACATACACTGACAAGGTTGAACAAGGGGGGGGGGTAGACATTTAATGACACGGTTGAACAAAAAAAAGGGGAGGAGAGACATACACTGACAAGGTTGAACAATGGGGGGGGGG
>JADKLZ010081101.1:15249531-15278302 GCA_021533235.1 Biomphalaria straminea
AACAAAAAAAAAGGGGAGGAGAGACATACCCTGACAAGGTTGAACAAGGGGGGGGGGAGACATACACTGACAAGGTTGAACAATGGGGGGGGGGTAGACATTTACTGACACGGTTGAACAAAAAAAAAGGGGAGTCGAGACATACACTGACAAGGTTGAACAAAAGTTGAAGGGAGACATTTACTGACAAGGTTGAACAAAAAGGGCTACAAATGTTGCATAAACGCTGAACAAAAGGTATATAGGTTTAACAAGCAAGCTGTTGATACAATGAATACAAAACATTGTCATAAGGATAAAAGCCTAACTAGCAAGCTGTTGATAAAATTATTCAAAACATTGTAATAAATCTTTATTGATACGTTCACACAATAGGTTGTTTATATGCCTTCTATCTATCTCTGTGTCTGTCTATGTAGGCTATCTATCTATTTCTCTGACTCTCGATGCTAACAATACGCGTAAGCATGGTTAACGGGGACGATGACGTAATATAATATCACAATTGTTTATGCAGTATTAATCCATTTCAAAGCTTCATTCGAATAAAGTGAATGCGTGATCAAAGAAACTACTTCACATGCACACACGTTTCCACCAATATAAACATTATGATGCAGCCGTTACAAAGCTGTTGACTGATGACTCATGATATTCAAATATGGAAATATCAACGACTGTTGGGTATTTATGCTATAGGGTTGTTGTAAGAAATACATTCGGGTCATTAGAGTCCCCCAGACCTGCTAACTCTCAATCAGCATCTTACACATTACGATGAAGAGCGAACGACCTTGATACATTTAACAAATGAAATATTTAATATTCTACATTTGGGATTTACAATAATACGTCATCGGATGACAAATACGTAATAGTAAGGTTTACGCTTTGATGGTCTTTCAAGAATGAAGATTTTGACGTCCTAACGCAGACGTCCTACAGGACGTCGGGGAAGGGAAGCGGACAGGGCTCGTGACGACATTGTGGCATACTTCATAACCCAGGACCTAGCAGATACGTAGTAATAGAGCAGTAAAGAGAATATAAGTGTAGTGGAATGTGTAGGCCCTACTGCTTTGTTACACATCATTTGAAATAGCTAATAGTTAAATAAATAGACACTAATAAATACCAAGATTCCCCGCTCCACTTCACCAGTTTACAGTTCTAAACTGACTCAAGCAACACATTAGTTCCCGTGCTGGCATAGCTTAATGGACTACAAAGACAAGCAAAAGTAAAGTAGCAATTATACATAAAACACTGAACCATAATCTTCAAATACAAAACAAAATGTAATAAAATACTCAGAAAGACAAAAAAAAACATAAAGGCACTTTCCTCGTTCCATATGCTGGGACAAAGTTGTACAAATGCTTCATCTTCCCTAGTGCTATTTGAGCATGGAATGGGTTGCCTGATCCAGACAGGAAAACTAGTGACTTGGCAGAATTTAAGTCTAGATTCTAGATGACTAGAGACATGACGCGTAGGACGTAATCAACTTTTTTTTTTTTTTTTTTGAAGTAACGTCTGTATTATATAAAATAAGATAAGAAATGAAAAAAAAAATACTTTTATAAAAAGCTTATATAATTGTACCTTTACATCCATATCTCTCAATACTGTAATATTTATTTCCCTTAATCGATATCTACTACTCTCTTGCTCACACACTCCAATCACGAGAATCGACTACAAGGTGGGCCACACTTTGTCATCAGTGTATCTATAATAAGGAAATGTTCCTCTACCTTAGCAAACTGGTCACTCCAGGTGTCACTGAAAGCCCTACGCTCATTGGACGCAACGCTTCGAGTGGTGCCACGTTTCTCCCTCAAAACTACGGTCTGTTTGCTTTTTCAATGCACGGACCAAATGTTTGGAACTCCCCATTGATCTCAGACAGACAACATGCTACACTAATATCAAGAACATTAAAGCATACTAACTTTTTAAGAATAGTTTGTCATTTTAGCTCTGGTGTTTATGTTTGTAATGTTATCACAGCGCCTGGAGCCTACATTTTGTTTGTTTAGAGCAATGATTCCCAAAGTGGTCCATATGGACCCCCAGGGGTCCACGAGGACTTCCAAGGGGTCCACGAAAGTGAAACTAAAAATTGGGGGTCCATGACATACAAATGGGGTCCACGAGAGTGGATCTCATTTAAGAAGGAATTGAGTTTAATATAATGCTCAAATTAATGGAATCACCTATTATATCATACAAATATACATTGTTTATACTTTATTGTAGCTAGGCCATTAAATTTGTATTATATTATTGAAATGAAAAACATATTTTAAATTTTAATACCTCATTTAAATAGCTTAATTTGGTCTAGAGGTAACTAATATTTAACATAGCTGAATCTAAATATATAATAGACTGCTGTTAATTTCTATAAAAAATTCTTATTTTCTCGTCGAACTTATATTGCCTATGTGTCTTGTAAAAAATCTTTTGGGTGTTCCTTCAGATTCTGTAGATAATTACATCCTAGCCCAAACCTCCCGACGGGAGATGCGAGCAGGCAAGGTGACCACCGAACGTCAGTCCAGGCATTATGAGTTGTTTTATTTAGGATGCATCAGAGTTTGTCAAGCTTTGAAGGACTATATTTATACTAGTCAAGAAAAAAATGTACTGTTTGGTGAACTTTGCTGATTTGCTAGCATGATAGCCGTTAGCTCCAGTGCTCCTATTTCTTCTCTGTGGTTGTCATAGAGCCCATTAGTTATAATGATCTTAATTTTTACCTAAATTGTGCCCACATGCCTAAAATCAAAATCAATCAAATCACTTAATTGTTCTATTATTTTTCCTTTATTGGGCCATTCAATGAGTATTCCAACTCCTTCGTTTGTGTGGCTTTCTGAGAATAATCCATGAAAACTGTTAGGGCAATGGTATTTTAGAAGAGTTCACTAAATTATTGAGCTCTGTTGAAATATAGCTAAATATTTCTTTCTTTTAATGTAAGTCTTTGCAAACGACATATTTCTGTAAACAACATACTTCTCTATACAGCTGGCCGAGTCAACTTGTCTGGCAATGATGTATTTTTTTATTCAAATTATTATGGCTCAAAAAATCCAATGATTGTTTAAATTACTTTTTCACTCCTCGTGTCATTGGTTGGAAATTATTGAAACAAAATGTGTAATTTGAAATTGATGAATTTTCAAAAAAATTAATAGAGCTTAAGCAGGGGGTCCATGGAAAACCAGAAAACATGTGAAGGGGTCCACGAGACAAAAAAGTTTGGGAACCACTGGTTTAGAGCCAGCGCTCTATAAATTAAATTATCTCTCTCTATAATTCTCTTCAAGGCCCAACCATGCGTTACACCATGATTAAGTCATTAAAAGATAACTCTTTTATTTCTGCAAGTCGGACCAGAATTACCCCACGTAACTTTTGCGGCGACAGAGAGCGCGGCTCAGAAAAAAAAGGACGGGGGGGGGGGGGGAGAACAAGAAAGCGTTCTCTATATACATTCAATATTTGACTACATTTATGAGTGTATTTTTTACACACGTCAATATCTGGTGTCACTAAAATAGTTGCATGTTGTTTTTTTTCTGTAGCTTTGTTTTGATTTTGACTCTTCCTTTCCTAACCATGGCCACTGCTTCACATATATTTCGTGGAGTCCACAGGTCTTTCAATGTAGTCGAAATTCCTGCATCAGGTAACTTTTTTTTTCTATCAGTCGCATATTTCTTGAAAAATGTCATCGACGAAACTGTTGCTCTCGAACTTTGCAAGATGGCTGTAAGCTTTGCGAACATTGGGAGGAATAGAATAGTAGTCGATCTGGTTTTGTTTTTGTTATCTGGTGTGTGTGCAACGTTATTATTCTGGGTGAAGGTGTTAGCTAAAGTGAGTTTATAAAGTAAATTTCCCCTTTCAGACCTTGCGGTCTATAGGGCAGATGATATTAAGGCCATCTGTTTCTTTGGCCAATGGTAAATGAGCAGGGTGTCATGTGGCCAGCAGAACGAGTAACAGCCTTTACTTTCCCCAACTAAAGTCAGATACCCATTAGAGTTGGGTGGACTCAAGGACGCCCTAAAAATCACGAAATTCAAACTCAGGACCTCCGTTCGAAAGCTGCAGTGCTTACACTCAGCTACGGTGCCCACCAGTGAATTTAGAGCTGCTGGCAAACTCGAGGAGCCTCGTTACTCACCGATATTATCGTTAGCTGCTCCTAATCCAAAACGTCCAGTGGCTCTTACAGGATGCCTGGGCGGCTTTCGAAGTGATTTTAGAGGCCCCAAACGAAATTTTAAAAATTAAAAAAAAAACAATTTAAAACCTACGTAATTGATTAAAAGCCCTTCCCGTCTCTACCTAAATGATAAATAACTGACATTCATAGAGGCCTATCGTAATTTCCGTAATTATGTTATATGTACACTAGTAGGTCTACTAGTTAGGCCTATAGCTTCTCCACCGTGATTGTTTTGTTTTTTTTGAGCATAAGAAACTGCCAACTTTTTGAAGCCAGTCTGTCAACACGTGTTTCTTTGTAAAATGTTGTACGCGTTTCGGATGTTCCTTCAGAGTTGAAGATAATTTACTTCCTAGTCCAAACCTCCCGCAGGAGGACGGGGGATGGCAGCGGGAAGGGTATGAACCCGGGAACATCGACAAGTCCGAACGACAGTCCAGCGCGCACACCGCACTACCAGGCAACTCATACAGGTCATCAAATTATGTATATGTACGTACTGCGTATTAAGCTGTACATTTATCGTCTAATTTGTATTCCGAATGAAAGTAGCCTGTTACTTAGCTATAATGGTAAAACCGAGTCATTCTATTCAAATTCAAGTTTATTTAAAACAACTTCTGTTCCATTTCAAATGTATATAGTAAATAGAACAGTTGTACCTTATTACATTATTAGGATCTACACAAAGGCACAAAAACAAAACATTTCTTATGTATCAGTCAATCATTGCTTGCAGTATTGTCTTTCCTTTTATTTTCAAACCTTTGATTATTGCAGGCAAAGATAAATCATCTACAGTAAAAGTAAATTGGTAACAAAAAGTAATCTATATGACAACAAAGGTTAGAGCAAAAAGGGAAAACGTCAACTAGACATATGATCAAATAAGAATAACGTTGATTGTTCTTTAATTCCTACTATTAAAATGACCCATACATTTCTGTTTATAATACATTTTGGTTTCATGATTAATTGAAGGGCCTAGATCAAGACGGTGGTCAAGTCACAGCTTGAGGAAAATGGCAAAAACACTATTTTTAATGTTTCTCTTGATATCTTGTGGGCTGTGAACTAAAATTGACTGTTTCTGTTTCCTGTTTCTTAATTAGCAATGTTCCACTGTGCTATCATTGGGATCTGGGGCAATTCTCCATAGTTTACTTTTCTGTCAATCTAAGAAGGAGGACCCCCCCCCCTTTTTTTTTTTTAAAGAGAGAAATAAAACAAATATGCATGTGATTATTCTATATTTGAGTCTGTTCTGAGGCAAAATATTGTAACATGCTATGTTATTATTTAATAGGGCTAAAACCAATGCAGCAGTTTGACAGGTAAATTGTATTCCATTTGTTAACACCATTCAGTGCAACATGGCGGTCATGTCCATGCAATAGGTGGACATAGCCCCCGCTTGAACATTTTTTCAATGGCTTTATGTACACATATCTACACTTCAACACATGGGAAGTCTTGCCCTTAAGTGCACAGAGCATCCTGGTGACTTCATTTGTAACTAATTCAATTTTCATTAAAATGTGACTCAACCACCTTCTTGCACTAATGCCTTCAATCTGGAAGTTTGTACACATCAAAGAGTTGTTCCTAGTATTGTATGTTATGCCTGTCTATGGTTTGACAAAGCTTATAATCAAAGACCAATTAGCTCATCCCACAATACATCACTCACTGGAGACGCCTCTTTCTGAAATTGGCAACAACTGCCTGAAACAACTACATCTCATGAGAATGTGACATGTAAAATAAAAGATACACTGAAGAAACTCATTACAAGGATGTGTTTCCAATGTATTCATTTCAACATGCAATACTAAAATGAGGCCTAAATACAATGTTTACTGTCTAAATGCTTACAAATGGTAACACAATGGATTATATAGTTGACCCTTCTCTGTCCCTGAGTGCAAGCCTGGATTTTTTGTTTTTCTACGGAAATGGATGATGTCCCAGAGTTTCATGTCTTAACTATCCAACATACTCTTCTTGTGAGGGATGTATTTTTCCCAACCCACTATTTCATTGACAGTCAGATGTTTGATAATTATATGTCGATAGACTAAAGTTAATGACCCTTAATTCATAATCATTCAAATATTTTTTTTTTAAATCTGCAGTACAACTAGGTTCAGAAAGTGTATATAGTTTAATGTATCTTCAGTCTGATGATAACATCATTTGTTTACAAGGACAACACTTTTCTGGCTAAAAAAAAAGTTAACCAAAGAGTACCTTGTAAAGGACAGTTGAAAACAAAAATGTAAGGCAGTAGATTAAAACAGGAATAGACTAAGACTAAGAAAACTGGCTAAAGGCACCAGAGATATAGTTTTGTAGTTTACAAACTAAGGAACATAAAAGATCTAAAGTTCAAATGACTTTTAAAATAAAAATTATACACAAAAAAAAGTTGGAGCTCAAAAAGCTCCATTTGGGAATATTGACAGTAAATACAAAGGTAACAAATTTGCAACAATATAAAAGTTCAGTAAAAAAATAATTACAAAGCGGCCAATGAAAAAGTAGCCAGCCTCACTCCAAATTAGAGAAGCCGTAATGCCTTCCAGCCTTTCTTCATGTGACAAGGGGACTGACACCAACTTTCTACAATTTCAGATTGAGGTGCCTGGATACATTAGGCAGGCTACTTTTTCATGCCAGACCACCATGTATTTAAATAGTAAAAGACTTTATATCAAGTGGATTAATATTTTACATCAAAATGAACAGGCTAGATTGCAGATGTAATTTAAAAACAATTTTAATTCTAAAGTACTATCTTATGAAACTGAATAGAGCATTAAATGAGTACAATACATTGAAATATCAAGTTTCTAATAGTATGCTTGTTCACAAGCTTTACATTGTTTACTATGGCTGGAACACCTTATACTTTTCTTTAGAATTTTAATAAATGGGCCACATTTTAAGGATCAACTTTTTCAGCCTGTGAATTAGTGTATTCGTTACCATGAAATTTCACAGCCTGATCTCTCTTTCCTTTTCTCTTTTTCACTCCCTGGTACTCTCATTTTTTTTTACCAGCACATCATAATTTCTCCCACTTAGACTTGTAACTTTATTTGGAAAGATCAACTACAAAATGTGCCCCTGATATGCTTACTTATTTTGGGCCCATTAATTTTAATAGCGATTTTGTTATCCACTCCCCCCCTCAGCAACAAAAAGTTAGTCTATTGTACACATTCCTGTTCCCCTTTATACATTTATCTAGGTATTTTGTTCCCTTAAAAAAAAGAAATCAATTTAGTTTTATTAATTATAATCATTTCTTTTACCCCATTTGAATGTAGTGAAATGACATAATAGATCTAGATTTACCTTTTCAATGCTATTAGGATTTAGTTGCTTTGACAGTGTTACAAAGACTAGATATATGTTATTAATGCTAGTAGTTGTCTAAAAGGAAGTGGAAATGACAAAAAGCATATTAAAAAATAAGTACAATTAGGGAAAAAAAAATTGCATAAAAATATGGAATTTGTGTGATTTTTTTTATACTGGGCTTTTTTGGGAAATACTAAAAATAAAATAAAAAGGTTTGATAGAAAGATTGTGTTTTTTTCTGAAATAGCAATCAAAAGGTTGCAATTCTGTAAAAAAAAAATGTGCTTAGTGAGCATCTAAGAGGTAAAAGGAACCTGTGCACAAAAATTGATGCAGATACCTATGATAGTTTTAGATATCTTTTTGTGACCAATTAGTAGTAAATTACAAATATATAATAGATTAGGATTAGTTATGTCTAAGTGGAAATGATGTAAGCATATTAAAAATAAGTAGATTTAGAGAAAAAGAAAACAGATTGTTTTAAAAATAAGGAATTTGTGTGATTTCTTTTAAAAATTCTTTATAAGTTGAATGTGGCTTTTCTGAGAAATAATAATAATAAGGCTTATCTTCGAGTCCAAAGATTAATGAGGAATGTAGTATTTTCTGTGGCTATGGATCCCCATCTGTGATCTACATATATAATAGATTAAAAACATTAACAACAAAAAAAAAAACAATACATACTTTTGTCATGACAATAAGCAATACAATCTTATAGTTATAGAAAATGTACATTACTTACAAGGCATTTTAATGCATGCCTAAAATATTACAATAACAAAGTAGAGATATACAGTCTACTTTGTATTACTTTGAAAAATGAATGTTATGAATAACATAACATGTACAGCATATGCATGATGATTGTAAGATATAATTAGTTTTAAACAAATATGTGATTTTCTTGGAGTAGGTTGCAAACCATAAGCATACATAATTTATACTCAAGAAGAATTAACTGTTTTCTTGTTGGAGTAAACACTAGGGTCTGAGGAGTTGATTAACTTGAAGAAATAGCTGTTTTCTTGTTGGTGTAAACGCTAGATTGTGAGGAGTTGATCAAGTTGAAGAAATAACTGTTTTCTTGTTGGAGTAAACATTGAGGTGTGTTGAGCTCAATTATCTCACCACATTCAAGAACCATAACTCTGGATGGATAGAAAGTTGTTTTTTAATGAAAATTTGATTTTAAACCTAGAATTAGCTTTTTTTTTAAAAACAATTAGAGTAAAGTTTGTTTTCTATTTAAACAAATTCACCTCATTTCAGTGTAAAGTCACTTTTTTAGTAAAAAAAATAGAAAATAAGACATTTCTTAATGTTGATTAAAGAAGCCATTTGTATATGAATAGAACTTTTACATCTAATGTTATCTAGTCCAGAAGTATTTCATCTCTCCTGATTGAAACTGATATGCCTAAATGGAGAAAGACTATCCAATAGAGACCTAGCAGTTTAAGAGAAAGATGCTCATCTGTTTCTGTGGCTGAAGAGAGTTTCAGGAAACCTAGCACACTTTGCTTAATCACTTTCCAACTAATGTCTTTTAGTCATTAATATTTGATTGACTCGGAAGTTCTTTAAATTAATAAATTCAGGCATCTGAACTTGAAACCTTACAGTTCAGAAACAAAGTGCTAAAAACACTTTGCAACTTCACTCCCTTTAATTACATTTGAGAAAGCCTCATATAAGATAATAATAATAATAATAATCTTTATTGTTCATGAGGAAATTTGTCTTACAATTTGTGCATTACACCAAACAAAACATCAAACCTAAAAAAAAAATGTACATTTATACCTGACTCATTCAAAATTTACATGTGAAAAAGTTTATGTTTATATCAAACTATTTCTATTCAATGATTTCACTGCCAGGGGAACAAAAGAGAGCTTGTGTCTGTTAGTCTTTGCTATCGGTGTCTTGTATCTTTTTTGTGATGGTAAAATCACAAAATCCTGACCCAAAGGGTGATTTTTTATTTCTAGAATCTTTTTAGCTTTTTTGTGGATGTTTGTCTCAAACAGCTGCCCAAATGTGGTTTGGTTTTTGCCAATAACTTTACCAGCAGCATTTAGATATGACTCACCTGTCACATTCCATCATTGTGTTGATATTGTTTGCAATGATGATAATAGTACAGTTTCTCAGTGCACCATGTAGCAGTGTATTTAACACTCGAGAGTCTGTTGTCTCATCATCACTGCAGTTAGGCTCTTCCATTATCACAACCCTACTGTGCTGGAGTATGGCTCTGGCTAAACTAAGCAGACGTCTTTGACCAGGGCTTCTCATGGGATGTAAATATTGTCATGCATTAGACATGTCTCATTATTGAAGGTGAACATTTAATAAAAGCCAGCCAAGACAAAGAAAGAACGAAGAAATGACAGACTGATGTAGAAAAAATATCAGAGAAAAAGCAAATGCTACAACAGGTGTCACACTTAGCAAAATAACAACCACTAGAATAGCCCACTACACCTCTTTGGTTAAAGTGAAAGAATGCACAAAGAAAGTTAGTATAGGGGGAAATAACAAGCTTAGTAATACACTCAAACCTTATTTGCAAAATCATGGCTTCCTCAATACAAAAAGAACTTTAAACTACTTCTCACATTCCATTCTGAGTTCTTTTTTTTTATTCCAATACCTTTTCTGTGCCAATCAATTCAAAATTAAAAGTTGAGGGAAAAAAGTCTATTTTCATGTTTGAATAAAAGGAGTTCGTTGTCAGAATCCTTTGTTTTGATATTCAAGTTTTGAATTAAATTATATGAAGGTATTACCTTCAATATGAGGATGTAATCAAATGGGATCTCAAAGCAGTGGACAATGATGTTGACCTTTAGGAAGACAGCCCTAAACTGCATTATGTGGAGAGAGATTGTGACTAACAAAACATTGGACAGAGAAAAAGCATCAGCCTCAGCACTGGAATCAAAGCGTGCCACACAAAAAAATAGTTGGCTCCTCTACCACTAATGCAACCTGTGTTATATATGTGGCTTTATAGGAAAAAGGGCTCCACAGTCACATGAAAATATGCTCTAAGAGAGTAACCATAGTAATAGTACCGCTGAAGGAGGCCAACTATACTGTACAATAAAACATTTTTCAAATCCGTCAGTTACACTTTTAGCAAAGTATTTCCCTTTCCTTTTGGAGATTTACGATTACATGGTATCAAAACATAAAAACTTTATTTTAAAAAATACACCTACAAAAAATATTTCATTTGACTAATGAATAACTTCATAAAGAGTTATTTTATTTGGGTTACTTTAAAGGAGGATGTAGCATACCTTAATTTCAAACCATGTTCACCAACATGTGTTTCTAAGCCTGCAGGCAAAATTGACACCATATCCTTCAGATGTGACAAATTCAAGGCTGACCATAGTTCTTGGTCCAGGTACTGACCTTTTGGGTCAAGGTTCATTCTCAAGGTTCCTGAGAGAAGTACACCCTCCTAGAAAAGACCAGATGCTATTTTAAAAACAAATAAATAAAAGTGAATTTAGTTCTAGAACATGTTTTAAAAAAATACAATTGACTTCTGCATTGCAATGTCTAATGGAATATTACCAATCATCATTCAATTTTAGTTTCATGGAACAATTCAGAAAGACGGCTGTTTATACAGAAACTAGTTTGACCAATGTTTAAAAATAATTTAATCATTGTCCTGTGACTTACCTGAGGTACAATTGTCAACCTTGATCGCAGATCATTAAGTCCAATTACAGATATATTAATATTGTCTATAATTATATTGCCCTCCGAGTAATTCAACATCCTAAGCAGAGCCAAGGTAAAGGACAACTTTCCAGATTCTGGTTTTCCCACAATGCCAATCTGAAATTAAGAAAAGAAAAAAAGAAAAAGAAAGAAAACATTGTAAATTTGAGTATATGAGGTATATTGTTTAGAAATCTAGAAAAAAAATTACAATGTACCTTTTCACCTGGTTTTATATGGCATGTGATCTGTCTTAGCTCAGGCTCTGAGCCTTGGTTGAAGCTAGCTGAGTATTGGTTGATAATGACCTCTCCTCTGGATGGCCAGTCAGGAGGAAGTCTCACATCATTGTGATGAGAGACCTGTAAATTAAAAAACAAACAAAAAAGTCATTTGTCTGCCAAATACTAAATTAAATTTGGATTGCATTGAACACATATGTACATTTTTTGCATTTCAATTCATTAACTTAATTCAAATATTAAAGCTACATGCCAATGGTCACCATTATCAACTAAATTGTTTTAAGACTTTCCCCCCAAAAAATGAAATCTTATCATCAACTTTAAAATAGATCAAATGGGTTTAAAAAGTAAAACTTGTCAGAAAGCTGTTTGTTCAAAGATTCAAATGCTTAATTTTTGTAAAAAAAAAACTTGTTTCACATATTTTGGATGTTCCTTTAAAGTTGAAGATAAATCCTAGTCCAATTCTCCTGCAGGACAACGGGGGAAGGGAGTGGGCAGGGTTTGAACCTGGGACCATAGATATATTTGAATCACAATCCAGCATGCAAACCGCACAACCAGGCAGCCATTAGATTAGTTGAAAGGATTCAAAATGCTTCAAGGGGCACATTAGTTCATGTTTTATAAAAAGTTAAATAAACACCTCTTAATTAGAAGCTATGCAATATAGTGAGCTGATGATGTAAAACCACTGATGTATGCTTCTAAACCTAACTGAAAAATCTAGAATTTATAAAAAAAAATAAAAAAAATTCCCTTACTTATACTGTAAAAAATCTACCTCTTGTGAAATGCCCTTGTATTTATTGACGCTTTCAACACAGGTAACATTAGATTTCATATCACTGGATGATCTCACCAGCCATTTTAAAGCCTGTGATATCTAGGACAACAAGACAAATGCTTAGACAAAAAAAAAAGGAAATAATTGTAAACGTCCAAAATTATATTTTAAAAAAGTTTCTCTTTCAGACCTCATGGTCTAAAGGGCAGATGATGTAAAGGTCATCTTTTTCTACTTAGACAAAAAAATCTAAAAACATTTGCAGAAATGTGCTAAAAATATGGAATGTAGTCATCTCCCTTACTAAATAGCCTTCCACGTTTGTTACTATTAATACTGATGTAAAGATCATCTGTTTCTGCTTAGACGAAAATAGAAATAATTTTTAACATTCAAAATTATATAATTTTCCATAAACCACTTCTCCCAGCAAATTGTTTTTAGATAGCTAAAATGAAATACTGTGGAAAAGACATTCCTATTTTCAGATTGCTTTGATGAATTGATAAAAAATGACCATAAATGACCATAAGGTAATCCTTAAAAAAAGTGAAGTGAAGAATAATAAAATGTTTTACATGTTTCGGAAATTCCTTCAGAGTTGAAGATAGTTATTTCCTAGTCCAAACCTCCCGCAGGACGACGGGGGATGGGAGCGGGCAGGGTTTGAACCCGGGACCATCGGTAAATCGATACGACAGTCCAGCGTGCAAACCGCTCGACCAGTGAACAAATATGATTTATTAGGGATTTGAAAGATTATTTCATATAAGGACATCCTTAATTATTATATAATTAAAATATAAAATTAAAAAAACAACACTATAACAAATAATAACTAGCCACAGAGCTAAACATAGACATACCTGCATGGCATATATTACAGAAAGACCAATAAGTGCACCATTGACATTTGGGGTCAGAAGAGAGAAAATAATAGTAAAAAAAACAACTAGACTGCTAAGCACTTCAACCCAGACACCTAGCCACCTGCACACAAAAAAAATCAACAAAATATATAAACATTGTGGTAAAAGTAAACACTATTAAGATCTTAAAAACTTAATAAAATTAAACAAATAAGACACATTATGTACTATTACTGAGTCTCTACTTATAAGTAAATTCAAGGGAAACTAACATTTTTGAGCCAGAGATGCACAGAGAATAAGTTTGAAAAGATATGAGGTCAGGATTCTATTTTAAATGGGATGTGCGGCTTACATGCTTAAATTGCTAGGTTACCTATAAGGGGGGGGGGGGGTTAACTAACTATTAAAAAGGACTCGAGATTGACAGTTGACTTGAGCAGATTTGTGTTTACTGAGCCCCTAAAGGCAGCTTTGAAAATCTTCTCCCCACCGGTTGACAAAGAAGATTGGAACATAACTCACTAAGCATGCTAATCACATGAAAGACACTAAATAAAAATAATTATTTATTTCTTCATTAAAATTTAATCCCATGCTAAACAAAGATTAAAATTTCATGTTATTTTATCAGTACAGGTGAATTTTGCTGCCCACTTTCCAATACAGTATAAGTTAATAATAAAGTAAAGTAACTTATAAAGTAGTAAAGTTCCCCTTTCAGACCTATTGGTCTATAGGGCAGATGATGTAAATGTCATCTGATTCTGTGGCCCACGGTTAACGAGGGTGTCATGTGGCCAGCACAACGACCAACCGCCTTTACTTTTCCCCAACTAATGTCAGGTACCCATTAGAGCTGGGTGGACTCAAGGGCGCCCGAAAATCCCTAAATAAAAATCCCAGCCTTCACCAGGATTTGAACCTGGGACCTCTAGTACGGAAGCCAAGCGCTTTACCGCTCAGCCACCGCGCCCTCTAAAGTAACTTATACTGAATATAACAAATTTTCTACGCATATTATAAATGTGGGCATTAACTTTTTCACTGAAATATTAAAATGATGGTTGAGGAATTCAGGTGAAAAAGTTTAGTTATCTAGAAACCTCTATATGACACTATATTTATAACACTATTACCAATGTATCTAAATTTTGTTTTCTTATTCACTTAAATAGATCACAAAATGGCTATAAAGATGATATTACCTATTAGAAGTCACACCAGCAAAATAAAACACCTGACTTCTGTCCACAAGTTCCTTAAAAGTTTGACAAAACCGGTTGCCCACATCGAATGCTCGTATGATGTGGACCCCAGCCAATGTTTCAGATATGTGTGAATGAAGTGGAACTTTCATAGCAGCATCCCATTGCTTCAGCTGATGAGTTGTGGACACAAAACATTTCTAACAGATGGAAAGTAAAAAAAAGAAAGTTTTAAAATTTTATTTTAAAATTTTAACTCTTTCTCTCCATAATTATTTTCAATGTTGTGACGAAATCATTCATTTTGCTCATATGTATTTCACTACCCTGTTATGATTATACTTTAAAAGCTTTTTTTGTGTCAGAAAAAGTTATATTAGGTATAAAATTAAAGGCAAATGATTACCTTTTTTAGATAAAACAAATTGATGTTTATAAAATAAAAAAAAAAGTCTCTTTAGAACTAGATCTATTCAATATTTTATAATATGATCCAAATTGAATAAAAAGTATTTTTTTATGACAGTTGTTCATATTTTCACAAAACTAAATGTAGCACCCACTCTTTAAAAACATTGTTCTTTGGTAAAATCATTGAAAATGAAAAAAAAATGTATTTTTTTCCAAAGGGAAACTATTCAAGATTAAATTATTAACAATTAAAAACATTTTGGAAAAAAAATGAAAACAAAAGAAAGGATTTTTTAAACATCTAAAAAAATATTATCAATTATGCTGTAAGAATGGGCAAAATCAACTATGGTATCGACTATTAGGAGAGAAGAGTTAAAAAACTAAATAATTAAATATCCACATAAAACTTTAAAACAAACAAAAAAAAGTTTTTTTTTTCAAGTTTTTAAAGCAATTGATACAACCAAATCTATGAGCATTCAAATTTAAATTGTGATAAGAACAACATTGCTGAAGAAATAACTCAAATCTTACTTTAGGACTTAAAACTTTGTGTTTTATATGAAGAAATGTTTAACAAGTAACTTTGTTCCCTCTAGTTATCTATCCTTACATTATTATATTCATTTGTAAAAAATTAAACAACAAACAATAGGAAAATTTCACTCAACTAGTTTGTACAACTCTTTTTAAAAACATGAGCAGCAGAATAGTTTAAAGGAAAAATAACACCACAATCATTGCTTATTGTCAAAGAAAAATTGAGTAAAAATTCTAAGACCTGAGGGAATTAATAGCTTTAAACAGAATTTAGGAAATAATATTTCCATTAACGTAATGATTTTGTAATTTATCAAAACTGCATGAAATTATGTTTTATTTATGATTTGACTCTATTAAGTTTGAAAAAAATTTTTTTTGTCTCGATTGATATCATTCAAATACTAACAAAGATGACAAGGTTATAAAAGGTAAACTAAGCAACAGTATACAACACACCTCCCTTTAAGTAGTTTCTAATGATTATATTGTCTGAAATTAAGTAGCATTATTGAAAGAATACTTATAAAATTTGTAATTTTGTAAGATTACTAACCTGTAAGATGAAGTAAGCAATACACAGTAGCAGGATGACACTGATACATAGGGGAGCATTGATGCTAATGATGACCACAATGGTAAGCACAGAAAAGCCACATATAATAAACATAAATACTACTGAAGGTAGGTGAGTGTCGAGAACTTCTATATCATGGTTAAAGTGTTTCACCATCTGAGACATTGAAGTTGTATCAAAGAAATTCAGTGGTGCTTTTAGAATATGATCTAACATGGTGGAATGCATTGTGTCCGCTGTCTTCACCAGCCTCAGTGATCCCAGACATGCAAATGTCACAACAAATAAAACTGCAACAGACAGGGATAAATTATAGCTTACAAAGATTTGGTTAACATGACAAATTAAGAAAGATGTTCATACAAATTATACTTTTTTAGAATAGCAAAAAATCCTTTAAGCTTAAGAGAACTTTTGGGCAAATACAGTTGCTAAATTTCTTTTTAAAAGTCTGTTTGGGGGGGTCAACATTGCATGTGTCTAGCAGAGACAATTAATTTAATTTAATTTCTAAACAAATGCTGAAAGTGTGTAAGCATTAAATAGACTCAGAGAATGTTGGATTAATAGTCTGTGCCTTTGTCACTGAAATACTACTTAACAACATGTCTCTTTTATTTAAAAGAAAGTCTGTAGCTTAGTATTCATTTTATACTTGCTTGATAATTTATTAACTAATATAGCTAAAATCATTTATTAATACATCTTTTCAATTATTTACATGCATTAATTTTATTTATAATGTCTTCTCAATAAACATTATTTTTCAGTGCAAATAGATGTGCCATTGTTTGTTTTATTAGGCTGACATTAACATTATGGCCCATGACTTGTGTATTAATTCACTATATTTATTGTTTGACTTGAGTCTAGGTGTGACAAACTAGGTTGTTTATCAATCAAGGCTAGTAAATGAAGATGACACTTTTTTAAATGCCTAACAAAAAATCAATCAGAGCATGCTTATTAAAAAAGGGATCATAAAGCTTTAAACTTAAAACTGCTAATACCAACCTTGAGCAATGCCAAGGGCTCCATACCAATTTAGATAATAGCTATTGGCATCCACCGCATCTAGAGAAGTTAAATTGTCTGACTTGAAAATGAAACATGGATCACTTGTCCACTTAGTCAGCCATATGTTGGCCAATAGACCAGACACCTATAGATAAATTATACAATTATTGTATTATTTTGATGTCAGAGCAGAAGTTGGATAGTAATTTTAGCACACAGACACACAATTAGATAAATAAGAAAAATGATCTTGCATCTTAGGCATATTATTGGAAAAGGACATTAGCTTGTGTCAATAAACAGCTGGCACAGTGTTGTTCTAAGAAATTCATGATTTAAGTGGGTGTTGGAAGATAAATAAACCCATGATAAGCTTAAATAAACCCACAATAAGCTTTGACATCCATGGAAAGAATAGACTATACTTATCATCATTACCCAAAATTAAAAGTTAACTAAGAATATAAAACAATGAAATATAAGTCTTGTAATGATATTTCTCATTTGTAATGTAGAAAGTCACTAGAGAGATTGGATTACCAGAATGTTATTTGTTTTCAAAGATGTTACAATGCAGCTAAACTCTGCTAACACTTTGGTAAGTCTTTGAGAACATAGTAGCCCACACTCTTAAAGTTTGATGGCACCACAATGGTAGAATGAGCTCTCTGACAGCACAAAACAATCAAATTTATAGTGCGATTTTAATTTTGAATAAATAAATAAAAAACAACAACTATGGAACTTTTAAAACAATACAACTAATGTGTTGTAGTCTATAAATTTCTTCATATCGCCCTATAAATATTTCTATTTTGTTTATTAACTGATGTAAAAAAAAAAGTTTATAAAGAAACTATTTTACCTGGTGGAAGAAGAAGAGAATGAAAAAAACAAATGTCCAAGATACACCCACATTGCCAATGTAAGAGAGATAGGCACTAAAGCTGATCTGCGGAAGACAAATGCAATAGATTACAGGATAAAGAATCATCCTCGAGTCCTTTATTTAAACTTTATACCATTTATATTTAAGATTATTTCAATGAATGTAGATCAATTTATATTATAATTTTATCTTGTATTTTCTCTTGCAAATCAATGAAAAAAAAAAGGAAGTCATTCAAAAAAAAATTGCCATTTAACGATTGTGAAGAAAAATAATTATAATTGTAAATGTCACTATACACCTCCTTCCTTACAGTGAATAGACAGACTTACATTATGACTATCCATCGCTACCATCTTTGTTAGCTGGTGACTTTCACCACTTATGGACTCCATAGATGTTAGCCTGAAAGTTTTCTTTTCTTCTGTCTTATCTGGTGGAGAACCACAGCCACTTGAAATCATTTCAAACCTTAGAAATTATATCCAATATGTAGGTCAAGAAAAAAAAAATTATATTGGAACTTAAATTTTAATTACATAAAAAATTGTTCTACAAATAAACTGGAATGATTTAAATAAACAGTTTCTGACCTGGTCCTACAGAAGTTTAATACTTCCTCAACAGCAATGTCCTCAGAATGACTCTTCACAGCTTTAACATGTTCCCACATTTTATATTTCATTTCTTGAACTAAAGTGTACAAAAGAATTGAAATTAAACAGATAGTTAATTGAAAATTGAATAGTAAAAATCCTGTTAGAAAATACATTTTTTTTTTGCAATGATGAATGTACTGTTTTCAAAATAAGTAAGTGTCAGGAAACTGAATTATCAGTTCTTGCTGGCAAGATGTCTAGGATGATTCTCGCTGTTACTAGTCAACTAGTAGTAATTAATGATAGAAGCTAATACTAAAAGATGATGATAATGTCAAGAACACAACAATGACTAAATATAAGTCGACAGACACTTACAAATAGCCGAGTACTTAACAAATCAACTCCTAACTTCCTAACGTGCATTAAAGCAAAGATTTAATAGTTTCTTCTTACCATGTGTCCTTATGAAAAAGCACTGATACTGCAACCACAACACAATAAGACATAGACTTCTACCATATACAACACATGTCATATTCCACAATAAGACATCGACTCCTACAACATCGTCTGGTCCAGCACCTAGCCGTGTTTGAGTCGTCTCCCCCTTATCTCAAATTGTTTCTGACTTTATAGTCCTTAAGCTATGTCTTAATTTATTCTCTAATTATCATCTTGTCACCAAGAGTCTGCTAGTACCACATTTTCCCTACATAAATCTAAAGATCCGCGATGTGTTCTACCGGCATTACTGACCATGGTATTTGAGCCCTATTGTTCGCACATTCCATTCTAGTTTTCGTAGTGTTGGTGTCAACTAATGTCTCTGTCTGGGTGTCTATACATCACTGTCATAGTCTGCTCCAGGTCCAGCAAAAGATCCGTGAGAGATCGTACTATTATTTTGATTAAACAACAAAGCCCAAACAAGATAATCACACAACTGTGACAGTAAGTATGACTTAAGATTATCTAGAGTAAGTTAATGATGACTTAAACATGTGGACTAATAAGAAAGTAAGTTAAGAATGTTTCTGTTCCTTACACAAAAGAAACTAATTCCCAGCTTGATACCTCAACCCCTCACATCAACAGACAAAGGAGATTAATAAAACTGTCATTTAAAACAGATGAAAAATAAACCTACAAATTTGGAAATTTAAATACTAGTAGTAGACTAGTAGTAAATCCAAAATTGTTCTAATACATTTTCATAGCCTACCTGTTATAGATCTACATCTTTTAATTAATTATTTAAAAAGTTGAAATATCAAAATACAGATAAGATCTAGAGATAAATCAATAAATTAATCAAAGGACATGGTTTTTTTTTTTAGTTTCTCAGTGGACTCTGCTATGATGAAACCTTTTCCACCATTGATAAAAAAGACATCACTAATTTAATTAGAAATAGGCTGAAATGAACTAAAGTGAGAAACTAATTATTTTAAAACTGTACTCTATCTTCATACATATACCCCGCATAAGCATATAATTCACACACAGGTATAGGCATCACAAAAGAAAAATAAAGAAAAATAAGTAAAAGCAAAATTGTACAACCCACATCCTTATACATGTGCAAGGAGTAACTTGCAGTAAACTACATAAACGACCGGTACATAAAATTATTGCCCATCTTATGTCTGTCCTTTAAGATGCTTTCATTCTTCAGTTGTTGCTTCAACATGCGATCCATTGAGTGCAACATGCGTGTTAAATACAAGCCCATGGTATAGCTATACTATGTTGTTTCGTATCTGTAGTATGTTGTATAAAGACCCACCAGTATGTTCATTCTGTTATGTTTATGCATAATAACAAATTTCGTAAATCCCCATCTTTGTATACCCTGCACAGCTGCTTTTTTTTTGTAACAACTTTTATAACCCACAGCACAGGCAATATGCATGAAAATATGCTATGCTTATAGCAACATTGTATATTTCTTACTAAGTTACAAATGCAGTATTATTGTAAGTGCTTATTGTCACAGGATTTCCTATTAGCTCTGTACAGAATGAAAGTGGTAAAATGATAGAACAGCACAGATAGAACTATTAAAATAGTTTTAAAAATACTTTTTAAGTGTGCTTTAATCAACTAGTTTAAATCAGTCATGTATATATAAATTTTTAATAGGTCTAGACTAACAATAAAAAAGCATTTATAATTTTTTTATATAAAAAGAGGAAAAGACCTGAATTTGAACTCATGGCCTAAAGCCTTCTCAAGCCAACAGGATAACTACTCTGCTAGTGGAAAGCTCAAAAACATGAAAGATTGATTACTTATCTTTTTTTTTATATACTCGTCCTATTTTTCAGGTTTGTGTTCACTAAGACTCACAACCACATGTAAAAAAGGACTAATTCAGATTATACCACCTTTTTAGTCAATTACAATTTCTTTCCCTTGTTTGAGAAACCAAAAAAAATAATTTATTACCAATATTTAATTAACTAATTGGTTATTTTTAAAAATTTATTCTTGTCTTGTCAGGTAAAAGATATAATTGTGCAAAATTTCAGCTTGATCCATGATTGGGCTGTAAAAAATAGCGTGTACAAACCTTGTACCAGAGTGAGATGATCTAAGCTTTGTAAAAAAAAAATCGCTGAATGAATAGTAATTTAAAAGACTAATTACCTTCATCATCTTGTACAGACTTGGACTGTAGATCATCTCTCAAAATATTGAACAGAAAATGTGCCAAGTGCCCACGAGTCCTCATGAGTTCAAGATATGAGCCCATTTCACTAATACGACCATCCTGCATGACTACAATAATATCCACCAGAGGCAGCCAATGAATCGAATTTGTAGACATAATTCGAGTCTGGTAGAAACAAAATAAACAGACTACTGCACTTTTACAATGTAAGTTTTATGTATCAATACTTTAAATATTGATTTAATAAATGTTAGCTCTAATACTCAGTTAATAGAAGTATTACATTGAAAGGCAATATTTAAAACTACTTGCTAAAAGTGATACATCCATGACCTATATGTCTAACAATTCAATAAAAACATTTTTTTTTCTTTTTTTTTAAAAATAAAAATAGGAAATGATAATGTTTATTGATTCTTTTTTTTTTTTTTTTAAAATTATTTTTTTTAAATACACAAATTATTTTTTTTTTTTTTTATATATAAAAAAAACTGCTTTGCTGGTCATTTAGGTCACTCAGTTGCCACAACAATGGCATAAATGCCATTTCTGTATAAGTAGATGTACCATAAATGAGAAAGCGTCCTAAAACACACACCAACCCTGTTTTTCATTAGCCCTTTATGTGATAGAACCTTCTGAAAAATGTGTTTGTCATCTTGAGGGTCAAGATCTTTCAATGGGTCATCTAGAATGTAGAGGTCAGCATTTGAATAGAGAGCTCTGGCTAAACAGATCTTCTTTTCTTGAGCACAGGTCAGATTTAGGACCTGAAAGATATACATTGGATCAGTTCTAGTTAACAAAAAGTAAAACAATTTTACATTGACCAACTGCAAATTATTTTACATTTGCCAACTTCAATAATTTTTTTTTAAAAGTGACTATTTAAAATGACAAATGTAAAAAAAAAAATATCATAAAATACTTAAATAATTTAAAATTATTATATAAAATATGAACTGATCAAAAGATGGTACATGAAACAAGATCATTTAGATTGGATAGGAGTAGATAGAATGGTATGTGGTCATATGAACATAGTAGAGTGATTTTATAGAAAGGGTGAGATGGGGTTTTAAAAAAGAATTAAAAGCATAGGAATGTATGTATAAAATAGATGTTGAACTGAGAATATTTTAAGAATCTACAATGGTAAAAAGTAGATGCCAATTAACTACAAATTATTTATCATTTCATGTACTTTCTGTTTCTTTTTTAATGCTGCTAACAAAGTAATAAAGCTTTAAATACCTCGGAGCTATTGTCTCGGATGAGGGAACAAAGCCCGAACTAATGGTCCGAATAGCACAGTCCACAGCGGCCCTTTCTAAACTCAAGTTGGTATGGAAAGATAAAGGCTTAGCCCTCAGCACCAAAAACAGACTGATGCGCTCCCTGGTCATGGCCACATTTCTATATGCTTGTGAGTCTTGGACGCTGACTGCAGAGCTAGAGAGGAGGATCCTATCAATGGAAATGAGATGCTACCGAAGGATCCTAGGCATCACATTTAAAGACCGCATCACAAATCAAGAGATTAGAGACAGGGTTACGGCAGCGATCGGACCCCATGATGACCTGCTAAATACTGTGAAGAAACGAAAGCTCAAAATGTATGGCCATGTAACAAGATCTTCAGGACTCGCAAAGACCTTCCTCCAGGGAACAGTACCAGGAAAAAGAAAAAGAGGCAGACAGAGAAAGCGGTGGGAAGACAACATCAAAGAATGGACAGGCCTACCATTGAACAAGGTTTTAATTAGGGCAAAGGATAGAGAGGAATGGAGAAAGATGGTCCACAAGTCTTGCTTGGTGCCCCAACGGTCCACCAGACTAAGGGATAGGTAACAGGTCACAAAATAATTTCACTGATTTTTCTGCTGCTGTTTATAATGCCCTGTCTTACCATTATAAATAAATATCCACAGACATTTGTCTTTTCAACCTACCCTAAACACTAAGAATACATAACTATTTTTTTCACTGACATCTATTTTTTTTCAAGGCATGCAAAAATGAGTAAAACCAACAACAATTAAAACTGTCACCTTCTCATCCATCTTTGTGCAACCAAACTCAGGTCTCAGTGCACATGCTTCTCTGACTTTGTTATATCTTTTGAAGTCCATGCTAGCCCCAAACAAAATATTTTCTTCTAGGGAGCAATCTTGTATATAGGACTTCTGGGGTACATAGGCAATATGATTCTACAGAAAAAAAATAATTCAAAATGTTATAAGTAATAAAATGTATATGAACTTTTTAGACTATTAGATTTATAAAAATAAGGGCCCTATATATTTATTTAAATTAAGAGAAAATAGATAATGTGTAGGCCTATATATACAAAGCAATTATGGGTAGAGCTATTACATTGTAAGTTTAAATTCATATTAGTGGACAAGTAATGTAATGTTTCTTTAGATCATTTTTCTGAAAATAAACATACTCTGTATAATAAATATATATGTGATAAGTATAGAAAACATATTAATTATTTTAATGTTAAGTTTGATTTGAAATAAGATTTTAAAGATTGTAACTCAAACAGTCAAGAACACTTGTTGATTAAAACAAATGGTATTTATTACATACCAAAGAGCTAACATGTCCTTGAAGACAAGTAATCTCCCCTAGTATAGCAGATAGCAGTGAAGACTTGCCACTCTCTGAAGACCCAACAACAGCAACAAAGGAACCATGTTGGATCTCCAAGTTGATTCTGTTTATAACAAACAAAATTATAGTGTATTCAACAGAGTTATCAATATTTTAATAAAATCAAACCTTTTTATACATTGAGAAAGAAATAACTATTACTTAAATTAAATGATGAAGTAGACTACCCCTAAAAAAACCTTTACCACAAAGTCATATAGACTGGTATACAATATGTATTAATTAATAACACATTCATGAAATTGACTGGACTATATAATTTTCAGCAAACATTTTTGTTTTGTTGTTTTTGTCCAAGTTCCTAGCATAAATTATACATTACAAGTTGTACAAGAGTTGTAAAATATGTACACTTTAAAGAAAAATCTTGAATGAAAATTTATTAACTATGTATGAAACAAAATACTAATGAAATTTAAAACTACTTTATTTATAGCACTCACCCACTAAGTCTAAAATTATCCTTGAAACTCCAGGAGAACACACCTTTCTTGATAGACACAGCACAGTCTAGAAGTACAATTATCATTTCAAATAGGCTTACATAAGAAATGGTTATGTAATCTATGTTTGGATATAGGGTTCAATTATGATTTAAACAGTATAAGATCTGAATGCTAAATAAAAAATGTTCATTAGGATTAACACTTAGCACTTTTGGGAAATAAAATGCTTAAATTGGTATTTCTTTAATAATTCTATTTTTCAGAACCAGTACTGCTCTCTTCAAATTATCACATTATAAAATAAGTTAGTTCCATATATTATGAATCATAAATGTTTTTATTCACTAGTCTTATGAATCACAATTAATTATAAAAATACTACAGATTTTAAAAAGCATATGTGGTTATTTCCCAGAGGTATTAATTTACTTGTTTTATGGTCTCAATTGAAATGTAACAAAATAATAAAACACTGTAATACACACACAGTGATTACTTGTGAGCCTTATGTTTATTGACTTTTAAACACGTTGGCAAAGTGTCTAAAATGGTATAGAAGAGCAATGAAAAAAAGATATCTTTACCTTTTGTTCCTAGTCTGTCGTAGTGTGATTTGTCCATCTCACTTTGGCATAGAAAATCTTCAATTCTTCTAACAGAAGAAACAGCCTATAATAAACATAACAAAAAATTATACATTATACACATATTTAAAAACATTGTTTCCATTGATTGTGAAGACATTGTTTACAAATCTTCTATAATTTACTTTTAATTGTGTCCAGGATTCTATGTTTCTATGGCCACCAGTTAACAAGGTTGTCATGTGGCCATCAGAATAAACAACTTTTTTACTTTCCCAAACTAATGTTGGTACCCATTAGAGTTGGGTGGACTTGGGAGATTCCTAAAACTGAATTTCAAAATGCCAGTCTACACTGAGATTCAAACCTAAGAACCCTTGGTAAAGTCAACCACTTTACCCCTGAGTCACCACACCACCAACTTGACAATAAATTTTTTTTTTTAAATGATGACAATAATTAAAAAACATGAAACATAATGATAGTAGGCCTAGGTCTTTTAATGACTTTTTTATGAAAATAAGTTACAATCTGGACTGATTTAACCAACACTGTAAAATATGAAATCCTACCTGAGTTATCAAGGCAATCATCTCAGGTATAAAAGAAACTGGAAAATGTATAATGTTGACTAAAGCTATTGTGACAAAGACCATATCAGGAGTCAATATCAAACTTAAGTCAGATGCCAGGTAAGTGCCGAAAGAGACCAGACAAGCCTTTGTAAGTCAAATAAAAAATCAGGATTCAAGATTATATTAACTACTAATGAAAAATCAAGTGCTTAGGATCATGTATTCTCCAAAAATTAGTATTGTTACAATGTATGTCACAGAAAGCAACAACGTTAGTCTTTCTATCATTTGGTCTGTATTCTGTTGAATCAATGAGGCGAGGAACTATTATAAGATTGTCAATGGGTTCTCTATACTTTTTCCCAATTCCTATTCTCTCCCACTCTTCAAACATGTGGCATAAGAATGTAACAGAAATACAGTTCCCTTAATAGTCCGATGGCTATGGGGCCGAGGGCTGTTTGATTATCAAAAACATCGTTTACCATTGGTAATCTGTAGCTGGATAGCCACATAGTCATGAGGTATGCGTTTATGACTGGCATTCAGTCATTTCGATGGTCAAAGGTTCACACCCAGCCCACTACCATCCCCTGTTGTCGTTGGACTTCAGATATGAAGGAACATTCAAAACATTTTACAAACAAATTTTTCCAAAAATTTAACTGTATATGTCAAGAAAATTCAGCTTTCACATACTATACCTAATTACAATTTAAGCTACTTACATTCTAAAAATAAATGTACTTAGTATACATTATCCATATGAATTTAAGTTAGCACCTAGACAGATTACGAGTCTGGACATTCCAATCCAATGTCTGTAACTCTACCTCATTTCTTTTTTTTTAGTAGATTAATTCTTCTACATTTTTTTCTTACACATCACACATATTTTACTTTTTTTTTTTTTTACATTCTCACCACACTGCATTTGCTATGCCTTTCTCACATATCTAATGACAAAGGTCTATGCTCTTACTGTACTTGTATTGACATTGTGTTTTAGTAGACACAATTCTTGTGCTGTTGGTAATATGACACATTAAACAGCATTACAATTTACCCTAATAATGATTTAGCCATGTTTATATATAATATGTACAATACTATATATGTGTGTAGTTTTTTTTTTCTTATAAGATAAAGAAAGAATTTTTTTTTTTTAATTTTAAGTTTCTGACTTACCAAATAAGGAGCAGATATCCAAACAGATAAAATTAATCCATTTAAGCAAGCCAGTTTTTTTTTTATTTGTATCTCTTTCTGTCGAAACTTATTTATTTTGTTTTGAAAAGTTTCTTCCCAAGCATAAAGTTTTAAAACCTTGAGTAAAAGAAAAAAGCATTTATCAGATTTATTGTTTTCCTATTTTTATTTTTGATACAACTTAACAAAGCAATTTATTAAACTTAAAAAGAAGCAATTGTGTAGATAAGGGGGGGGGGGGATATTTTTGTCAGTATATGGAACCTATCTGACTTTAATAGACATTCCTTTACAGTTTAAATGTTGTTATTTTAAATAAGGCAAAATATTATTGGAAATAAAACTAGATGTTGCCATGATAAATAAAACTAAAAAAAAGGTTAAAGTCATTCCTTGATATGGGCAAATTGCAGAGTAAGTATTGAGTTAGCAAAGTGCACATTATTACTCAAAAATTATAACTAAAGAATAGAACAATGAAAAAAAATAATGTTAAATCTTTGCCAAACAAAAAGGAAGATTGCAATAAAACAGATTACAATTTCTTTAAATACCAGTCACATAAATATTATTTTTGTCAACAAGTAGATAAAGTGCAATTGAATTAAATAATCAAAATGTTCAGACCTTGATACTTGAAAGGACCTCTTTCACCATGTTCAAGCGTTGGTCTTTCCAAAGAACATTCTGACTCTGCATTCTCTGCTGTTTAGAGGCCATGACACAGTTGAAAGGAACCAGCAACATCATCAAGCCAAGACCTACCATTGATGGCAAACCAAGTACATACCAGAGACTAAGCATAGCCAGGATAATCTGTATAAAAATATATTGTTCAAACATCAAATGCAGTCTGTACAAGGAATGCACATATATATTTATATCACTTGAATTCATAAAGCATTCAAATATGTACCTCCTAGTGATATTCTATTTATTTTTGTCTAGTTAAGGGAAAGCATCCCCTAAGGAAAGAGTTTTATTGTAGTCCAAATAATCTGTTTTATATATGTATTGTGTATCTATTTTTTTTTTCTGACCTTTACAATTATGTTTCAAAAGAAAAACCATCCTCAATTAATACTTTCCCACAACAATGTAAGTGAGAATGTAATCAATATTTTTTCTTAAGGAAGTTGCTTATTAGTAAAGTTTGGACTAAAATTAAAAAAAAAAAAAAAAAAAAAAAAAAAAAAAAAAACTAAAATTCATCAAAATGATGTGTATCAAATTGTTCTCTCTTTGTGGACATAAATCTAAAGAATACTACAATAAATTAGGTCAACATACTCAGCACAAGCCAAATCATTCATTATTATTTTACCTGTAGTGGTATTGACCAAACCATCCATATGTATGTTATTAGGTCCTGAACCTTTTGACAGTCAACCAAGGTCAGGGAAACAACTTCTCTTTTTGCACTAGACTTTTTCTTATCAAAATTTAAACTAAGAGCCTGGTAGAGGAAATATATCATCAAATTGATCATGGAAAAAAACATTACTAGTACTTGCTCCATTATATTTTTAATTACTTTCAAATATGCTTTCTATATAACAATAAAACCTAGTCTAATAGACAATAAGGCAAAGCATAAAGCTAATAATTGCATACTTGTTTACAATATTAAAATTTGAGCTAATATTGTCTTAGTACCATAATCACTATCTTAAAGAAAATGCTGATTTCTATTCCTACTGTATTTTGCAGTAGAACCAACCTTTTTGTAGATGGCTACCATCAAAGCAGATTGCATTCTCATTCCTGACTTTATAGCCAGATGATAATGCTGATGATAAAAAATTGTTTGCATCCAGGACCCAAACAACATGGCCGTAGCTAACACAAAACCTTGCCATTTTGAATGTTCAGATGAACTTTGTATGTTTAAAATCAATCCTCTGAAAATTATTAATATAAACAAGTTAAAATTATTATATGTTGCTATGGAGTGTCCAATAATGTACAACACCATAAAATTAAACTCAGGTGTGCCTTAAGTAAGGAACATTCTTAGGTCCACGACTGTTTCTAATTTACATAAAGGCCTATCTAATTGTATAACTTTAGGAACTAAAGATAATTATTTGT
>JADKLZ010081101.1:15308014-15320475 GCA_021533235.1 Biomphalaria straminea
TATATATATATATATATATATATATATATATATATATATATGTGTGTATATATATATGTGTGTGTGTGTGTATGCGTGTATGTGTATAATTAATTTAATCCATAACAAGTCCTGAGTTTCAAATGTTGCCGCCAACAGCAATTATGTTCTAAGTTTTGACATTAGCTACCTAATAAAAACCATTATAGTCCTTTCTTTCTCAACCCCCTTTTCAAACTGCTCCAGATAAGTGATAGGATCATAGCGTAATGAGAAAGCTAAAAACATGAAACAGCGCTAAACAAAAAAACTATTGTGACACATATTTCCAATCGCAGATATTTATTGTTGTTGGTCTAGATCAGTGAGGCCCAAACCTAATTCGTCCTGGGGGCGATTTTAATTTGTTGTCACGTCGCGGGCCATGAACGAAAACGTAGAAATACGAAATGAAATTGACCTGAAACTATTTGATTAGAATAGAAACCTGTTGGGCGTGTACTTACATTAATGAATGGGATATTTCAAGTTATCTTCTTTTTAAAAGTCAGAAAATAGCTTCCTTTCACTGCTTAAAATATGTGCAACATTGTAGCTAGCTTCACCACCGACTTTTTTTTTTTGGTCACTTTTTGGTGAATATTCCTATCTAGGCCTGTATAATGTTTTGTTTTTAAAACAGCAACTTAAAATCAAATAAGTTGGTTTATTAACATGTTCCACAAAATCCGTTCACTGTTCTTGGTTGACTCTACATTGAGAGACTCATTTCATAAACGTACTAATGATAAAGGGCCATGGTACCAATCTATCAGAGAAACATTCAGGGCCCTAATGTAGGTAAAGATACATTTTCAACCTTTTTTTTTTGGAGGGTGATTTTCTACACTCTACCCCATTTCAGCTCCAAACTTTTGTTAACAGATGCCTACGCCGGATATTAGGAATTAGGTGGCCAGAAAAGATAACCACTACCGATTTGTGGAAAAAAACAAGACAAAAGCCCATAGCACAAGACATTACCAAACGAAAATGGAGCTGGATAGGACACACCCTGCGAAAACCAGCTACCAATGTTACAAGGCAGGCTCTTGACTGGAATCCACAAGGAAAGAGGAAAGTTGGCAGACCCAAGCAAACCTGGAGGAGGTCAGTCATCAGTGAAGCTGAGGGTACTGGAATGACATGTGAGCAGATGAAGAAAGCTGCTCAGAACCGAGTTCGGTGGAGAGGTGTGGTTGCGGCCCTATGCTCCCCTGGGAGTACACAGGATTAAGTCAAGTCACCCCATTTCAGTGGCCGGATGGAATCACGTCGCGGGTGTAGATTTATTACAAATTTTATTACACGACTTATCCACCAGGCTAACTGATACAGCAACACTTCGTAGGAGCTTTGTTTGTTTTTTTTAAAGTTTTTTTGTACGTTTTTCTAGTTTTGTTTCATTGTTTTGTTTGGTCTTTCCTTCAAAAAATAAAGAATGATTACTTCCTTATTAAAACCTCCTGCAGCAGGGCGGAAGTGTTCGAACTAGAGACCATAGTGGCGAACAGTCCACACAACAAGGCAGTTTGGTCTGTAGATTACAGATTTGTTGCAATCAAGTTTTCCATGATAAGTTCTGTGGCATTATACGTCTTGAGAGATGATCTCTTCCTTTTGCAACTTCTTGTGTGACTAAAGATGCACAGCTGCGGTTGCAGGTTGGGCATATGTTATCACCAGGCGCCGTTGCAATGTCACCCTTCTATCTGCTGATATTGTAAATGGCATCTGCAATCCGGGACCCTTCCTTTATGCTCTCTCTCTTTCACCATATGGATCTTACCAGAGCTTCATGTCGCGTTTGCATACGTAAAATATACGCGATTTACCTGTTACCTGTTACCTATACCTTAGTCTGGTGGACCGTTGGGGCGCCAAGCACGACTTGTAGACCGTCTTTCTCCATTCCTCTCTATCCTTTTCCCTGTTTAAAGCCTCTTTCAATGATAGGCCCGTCCATTCTTTGATGTTGTTTTCGCACCGCTTTCTCTGTCTGCCTCTTCTTCTTTTCCTGGTACTGTTCCCTGGAGGAATGTCTTTGCGACTCCCGAAGATTTTGTTATGTGGCCATACATTTTAAGCTTTCGTTTCTTCACAGTAGTTAGCAGCTCATCATGGGGTCCGATCGCTGCACTAACCCTGTCTCTAATCTCTTGGTTTGTGATTATCGTGATAAGTAAACCAAAAATAATCCAACCTAACGCTCTTTGTTGAATGAATACAATTTTCATTTTTTAAAATTAGTTTGTATATTTTAATCTAATTAATAAATGTTCAAAGTGTATTGTCATTTTTTGTGTGTATAATGCACAATTATAATAAGCACTTTTCTTCCAGTATAATAAAGAGTATTATAAAAATGAACTAATATTCATTGTCTGTCATTGCCAGGGCCGAAACAAATTTCATCGTGATCCCTTTAACTCTTACCCTCCGTTATTATTTTTCCAGCTTTCGAAGGAATTCTTTATTTTGCTTATTACTTTTTCACTACACTGTTATAATTATGTTTCAATAACTTTGTTGTTTGTTATCAGACAATTTTTTATTTGGTATAGAATTAAAGGGTAAACGCATAATCTTTTTATATAACACAAAATAAAGTTTATACAATCAAACATAATTTAATTTGACGAGGTCAAATAAACGATGGTATCGTCGATTAGGAGAGAAAGAGTTAACAGTGTCCACTAAGAAATGTTCTGATGTTTCATGTTAGCAGAACTATAGCCACGGAAGTTTTCTGTCATTATTAGTTGCCACCAGCACTTTGTTTTCTGTTGATGTCTCGATGAGATCTATTTATCTTTTTACTAAACTTCCATAGTCGTTAAATCTCCAAGTAAACGTAGTTTTTCATATTTTCTTCTTAATAAAATTACTATTTATGAAATCCAAAAGCACTGTAACACCATCAATTTTTAAAAGTAAAATTTTCAGAAACATTGTCAATCAAAACTAAGAAATGAAAATGTTAATGGTTATTTCCGTCTGCTACTCTTCTCTCTTGACGACTCAGTAATAGAGAGTAAACTGAGACAGTGGTCATGGCCCTCCTCGCAATGCAAAAACTTGAGCTAAGAACAGACAAAATGTTATAGCAACCTCGCGAAAAAGGCTTTCAAACATGCCGTCTACGGAGTGATGGGTTTAAGGTGCACATGGAACAGGCTTACGAGCGGTAAGAATGATTTATCAGATATCCGTTTCACTTAAAGGGAAACTCCCATGGTTTTGACAATTTTTGATATAATATGTGTTTTGATTTACAGATAATGAATATATTATTCTTTTCTTTTTATTTGCAAGAATAACTTAGTAATTGATGTTTTTCTGACGTAATTTTTCTGCGCATCCAAAACGGTCATATTGTCACGTAGTCTCTATGTGACGTCACGCATAGATACACAATCTTTTACTACTCCGAGTACCTGCTGAATAACGGAAAACATAACAGTAAAGTTTACATTCTCGTAAAAGAAATATATCTTCGTTTATGCAGTTAGATCGAAATATTGTAAGCAAAGAAAAAAAATGCGTGTTGAAAGTAAATTTACATGCTTGACTAACCACGGCAGTGTATATTTTCTAGCCTGACCACTCAACACACAACAAACACTATCGCTTGGTTGTCTTGTCATGACCGACTACACGTAGTCTAGACTAGCCTTACACTGACCAGTTTGTTCGAATCAGTCAGACACACGATATAATTACTTCTTGGGATAGGGAGAAGTTTAGATGAAAATGTTTGTTTTTTTCTAGTTGGTTATCCTAATGCTTTTGCATCTCTCTCTATATATACATAAAAGACTATAGCATAGCTCTGGACTATACCGTCACTAAGCCTAAGAGCCTGGCAGCTACTGTAAGAAAGAAGCGATACGATTGGTTAAATCTAGTTTCTCTTTCAGTATTGTTGGGGGAAGTGACGTATGCCTGAGATAAAAACATAATCTCAAAGAATCCCGTTTTTTAGGAGATGTCAATAATTTACTGTTTAATTTATTAAATATAAATGTTTCTAAGCATTTAAATAAAAAATGGTAAAATATTTACTATTACAACTTTTTAGGCAGAATTTAAATGTATCAATAACTCAAATTTGAAAAACTATGAGAGTTTCCCTTTAAGCTGCAATAGATTAGGTTTCACTTAAGCTGCAATAGATTAACTTGGTAGGCCTATTTGTACATTGCATGGTTAACATGATATAAACATACATCTACGTAGATACCACTTAATCCTTTACATGAAACACACACACACACTTTATACTCATTCCCCAACACTTACTGAAAACGCGTGTGTCATTTTTACAAAGCTAATATCAGCTCACTCTGTCTGTCTGGTAAAAAGTTTGTACACGTTATTTCTCCCACACCGAATCTCGGATCACGCTGAACTTGACACAATTATTTTTCTACATAACAACTCAACAAACTAAGACAGGTGACTAGCTTGACAACCTCAGTATGACAATTGACTAACGTGACTACCTCGATATGACAGGTGGCTAACTTGACTAAATCAATATGATAGGTGACTAACTCAATAGTGACTAATTCCATATAACAGGTGACAAACTTGACTAACTCAATAAGACAGGTGACTACCTAGGTTTCAACGAAAAGTAAAGAATGTTGGTGAAAACGTTAGCTGAGAGTTGGAAAACTTGGAGGTAATAGCTAGTACATGAGCATATGAAGCGAACATTGGCTCTTCATTCGAAGAGGATATTTGCATAGTTAACTAAAAACTGTACAGGCACTCACAAACTGAGTCACTTATATTTCTTAACACATTTGTTGCATTCTGATTATAATTCAAAGAGACTTCTACATTTGTGTGTTTTTACGTGCATTACTCCCAAGACCAGAATGAGGCTAATGCTAACCTCGTCTGTTCCCTTTCTTGACACAATTTGTTAGGACTAGCAATGACCAATATTACCTGAGATCTCTCGGACTGACGGAAACTGTCACACTGGGGTAAAGCTTTCACATTAGGTGACGCAAATTCAACAGTCAGACATACAT
Organism: Biomphalaria straminea; assembly: GCA_021533235.1. Taxonomy (NCBI): domain Eukaryota; kingdom Metazoa; phylum Mollusca; class Gastropoda; family Planorbidae; genus Biomphalaria; species Biomphalaria straminea. Next base: position 15,313,078 of record JADKLZ010081101.1, read on the forward strand.
TTTTTTAGATAGCACAAACACACACACTAAGCAAATTGTTTCTTATTATTCTGACTGTTTTTAATCTTTTAACAAATGTATCTGTGCTGTAATAAATTGTAATGAGATGTAAAGACAAGACTGTTACCATATAGCAATGGACGTGTTTATCTTTAGTTACATTACTACCAGCATATTGAATATTTCTTGGTGAATATTTCATTGTAAAGCATATGCCTACGGAAGGATTGATCTATGAAGTATCTTAATAAACCATATAATAATATGTAAAATTTTCAGCAGATTAAGATTTCTAAACTTCTTCGCTTGCAGCAAAATGTAGCAAAATGTAATTATTGATAACTATTTGACAAGCAGAGATGTTTTTAATGTTATATCTTAGACAATATTTATTTGTCTCATTTCAAAGTCTTCTTCTTTTAATTTAAGATTTTTCTTTAGATTCCACGGAGATCTTGTAACACTACAAAAAATGTGATAAACGTTTTTCAACCCTAACCTATGTATTATATAATTTAATATTTAGATCTAGATTTAGTAATTAGACATCGAAAATAAGAACACTCTCGTCGAAATAATTATTATCTTGTAATTTTTAGATAGGGGCCTACATAAAAGCAAAATCAATCTATTTAAATGTAGGCCTACATAAGATGTCTAAAATCAATAGACGTGGACGTGAATTATTTCGATCTAGGATTTTGGATTGTCATCTTTGTGGAAGCTAACAGGATATGGCTTCTTTTTATGAATTTGCGTTATTATATAGGCCTATAGTTCTTTGATTAGTACATAAAAATCTACATAGATCTACATAGGTATGTGAGTTGATCAGTCACGGATTATAGTTTTTTTTCTGTCTTCCAGTCTAGATGTAATATATATAGGTCTGTGTTAACGGCATTTTTGTGTAGTGTTAGAATTTCCATGTCCAGTTTAGATATAAAATATTCAGGTCTTTGACCCAAACCTTATCATAAACCTTTAAAAAGACCTAGCTTATTAATTTTTTTTTATTCTCTACACCGGAAACACCAAAAAAGCTATTTATAATTTTCCCGCAATATATGAAAATCTTTTGTTAGCACGAATGTGGTCATGTCAAATCCATAATTAACATAAACGACTAGATTGACATATAATATAAATTTAAATCATTGGTTAACATACATGATTAGATGCATCACTCATAGGATGTAGTCATTTTCTATTTGGAAGTAACGTCTGCATTGGATAGGACAAGATAAGAAATAGGTTATGGACGTAAGAATATTTTTGTCGAAATAATTTATAAGATAAGATAAATAGCACCATGGTACCAAATTAAAACGGCTACCAAAGAAAGGAGAGAACCAATGTGCTTAAAAAAAAAGGGTCTCAAAATGTATTATTTAAAATTAAACCATAAAGAATGCAATGCATGAAGTAAAGATGAACTTAGCTAACCAATGTTGACAACGACAACTAGAATAGTTTACAGCCCTTAAATTATTTCTAAACATAACAATAGACTATTCAGAAGGTCAAAGTCATGGGAGTTTATGAAACAAACAGAGGCGTAACTAGGTTTCATGCATCATAAGGGAGGCGCCATTTTTTTTTATAGCTACTAATATACCAATTTCTAATCACAAAAATCCACCTATATCCCATAATCCAATTGAAAAGATTTTAATTACCAATGACCCGCTGTTTGACTGGTCCAGACTTGCTGATCTCCGTCTCGACAGGTCTGAGAAACTAAAAATTCTTAACCTGTATGGTAACATGCATGCACAACACAAAACAACAGGTTTTCTGTCCAGGGCTTGTGTAAGAGAGGATTTGAACCTCTCAAACCTTTGCTCCAATAAAGTACTTATTATTTGAAATGTTTCGAGCACAGGCGTAGCAAGGTGCTCATGGGCCCGGGTTCATTGAGACCCTTCGCACCATGGATGCTACGCCGCGTGTTTCAAGCTCACTATGCTTTTATTATTTTCATCATAGTTATCGCCAATCGCGATTTGTTCCATTTTGGTGAATCGTTCGGAAAAAAAAAATAAAACTTCAACAGCCCTCCCTCATTCTGTTGACAATGCTACGCTTCTGTGATAGAGGATGTCTGAAATTTGCAATCAACATCTTTTATCAAATGTGACGAAATGTCCACACACTTGAAAGTTTTGGTTCTAAGGTGTCTATTTTCGCCCTTCCCCCCAATACCTTGTCTAAACTATTGCCAACTACACTCACGGCTTAGTGTCAGACTTTAAAATCTGCCCAAAAACATCTGGCAGCCCAATGTCACAAGTCGTATCTCGAAGTTTTCCGCATAATTATTACTCCCCTTGTTCAGAAGACAAATATCGTTCTTGTTATAAATGACTTTCTAGAATCTAGCCTATATACGTGAGACAAGAAACAGGAACACCCCAATTACATCCCCTTGTAAACAGCCCATGCGTAACATACATTCCTACGAGAATTAGTTCACTCCCTTTAATTAAACAAATCAAAAAAAAAATAATAATAAATAACAGAAAAAAATTAATTTTAAAAATGCTTTTAAAAAAAGTTTATCTAAGGGATAGAACTCTGCAATACAACTATATCACTTAATAATTTAGAAGTTATGATCCTTATTCAATCTCAAATAACATAATTGACTTCTTGGTTAATTTTTTAAAGTGATTTTGTATTCTTGCAATAAGTAATTGTTTAAAGTTTCAACCTGACCGAGAATGGATGTGGAAGAAATAACATATTCAAGTGTGTGATAGGTAAGAAACCGTAGATATTTAGCCGTACCTGTGAATACTAAAAGATTAATGTTCTTGTTTGAAACAAATAAAATACAAACTAGTAAATAACAGACTAATTGGTTACTTTTTTAAATGTATTCATTTGTTGTCTATGCCAATGAATAATTGTACAACGTTTCAGCTTGATCCGAGAATGGGTGTGGCAGAAATAACATCAGACAGACAGACAGACAGACAGACAGACAGTTGTCTTGTTAGGCCGCCTGACGACATGATACCAAAAGGATACGGAGATTTATTGATGTTATTATTTTTATATTGTTGGTATTCATATCTATTCAATGAACTGATTAATCTGGAAATATGTTTTCCTTAAGCTTGGCCTAACTGATGTTACTGAATGACCATGTAATGGATGGTTTTGCAAAAGGCAAATATCTTATTCGAGTCCTCAAGAAAAAATCATATATTATTTGTCAAGTATTACATAATAAACATTGCTTATTAAAATTTGTTTTTAAATTTCTTTTTCTTATATACACAATAAATGCATTCTTTTTCATTTAGAACAAAGTAAACAGATTTCTAAAATTTTTAGTAGCTTTCTTTAAATGAAAAAGTTTAATTTTGTAATACAAATATTTATTTTTATATCATTAATTTAAAAAAAAACGTATGCATAAAGATAGTTAAAAGATACTTAAAAACACCTCCCTTATTAGAGTACTCCGTGATTCTTACTATTAATAGTGAATAGTTTTAAAATGTATTTCGAGGGGAAAAAATGCTTGCATATTTAATTTAAAAAATGTACAGATTCATTTTGAGGAAACAAAATAGTAGCCGTTACACCAAAAGTTTACATGATCTAAAATATTATGTTATCCATTTTTCAAAATCTTTTCTAGTATCTGATATCTTTAGGGGACCGATGGTCGGGCGGACAGGAATACCACATAAAACTAATATCGGCTTTTCCCCTTTTGGGGGCCGTTGAAACTGAAATTGTGGTGATGGAGTAGGCCTAATAGAGCACCCTCCAATACCTAGCTTGGAAATTCTGTGTATCGGACTTAAACAATTCCATTCTCGAACTAATACCACACTCGATAATTTGGAACCCTTTTGCGGATGCTAGTTTCGTTCCTCCAGCTGTATTCTCACTTCATACATTCGTAGCTGCTTGATTAGCCCAAGCTCTGGTGCCAGAGGAAAATGTGTCATCTAACGTGAATATGGCTCATTTATCAACCAAGTGACATAGCAGCCTTTCTCGGAGGGGGGGGGATTAGAGTGACGGCACGAAAAATTAAAACTGAAGGCTAAATCTCAGACAGGTGTAAGTAAATAAGGCTTGAAATAGAAACGAAACCAAGACGGTCTGTTATTAACTATGTCCTTTATTTCTGACACTTTGTGCAAATTGTGCTGGCTTCTATCATTAATTTTGGGCTGTACGTTAAATAGGTTTGTGCAAATTGTTCCCCCCACCCACCAAGTTTGCGATAAGAATGCCCAAGGTTAAAGGTATACAGAGTCACGTGATTTCAGCATGCTTGTACTGAGTAAGTCTTTCCACATCAAACCAATTGTGTGTAGCTAAGAAAAGAGTAGAACTTTGTTCCAGTTCCGTCCTATTGAAGCTTTAACATATATATGTTCTCAACTAAATGCTGAACTGAGGAGATCTATGATAACAACTACACAGTTTATTCGGTTTTAGTGAAGATACACTTTTTCGATTATTTTGTATAGACTATTTTTGTTTACAACATGAATCCACTTTGTTTATTTTTATGACATACTGTAAATAGGCTCTCACAAGGCTCTCACAAGGCCCTCACAAGGCTCTCACAAGGTTCTCACAAGGTTCTCATAAGGCTCTCACAGGGCTCTCATGAAGCTCTCACAAGGCTCTCACAAGGCTCTCATGAGGCTCTCACAAGGCTCTCACAAGGCTCTCATGAGGCCCTCACAAGGCTCTCACAAGACACAGCTCGAGTTAACGTTCGAAGATAAACATCTCCCGTTAGAAGGAGATTTGAACTGGCGCTGCCAACCACTGTTCAATCTAATCAACATGTAACAAACGCTTAAAATTTCGACATTGTAATATGTGTCTCTGAATTGAGATGTAAAATAAGCCCAACCTTTGCCGCCCACACAATTCACGTCTTCTACCTACCCTCGATACGTAGGCCTACTTTCTGGACTTAGGTCAGTCCAAACTAAGGATTAAAAGCCATACCGAAGTAGAAAATGGAAAACAAAATGGTAAATTTAAGAGTGACCCATCCTCCAAAGTTAATTGAAACCATTGCTGCTATTTCTATCCTACGGGATGGCGTAAGTATAAATTACACATGAAGAATGAAGTCGTACACTTTACGCGACAGGTCCTGCTGTATTAGCTAATTCAGCAAGGACAAATTAGTCCTGGGATTGTGGTTGTTGATAGTTTGTACTTCCTAGCTTCTGATGGTTGTGCTGGAAAAAAAATGAAATTAACAATTTTAACTGAATAGCTTACAAAACAGAAGACCCATGGGAGCTGCCTCTGAGTTTGTGTGAACACATAAATTCTCTAGGTAATCTCTTTTCTGTTTCATTTGATTCCTTTTATAAAGTTTAAATACATCTTCTTTTTTTTAAACAATGCTGATATCTACAGTCTCTTGTCTCCCATATCCATATCTCGAATGTAGTTGAAATTTGCACAATTATTTCTTGTACCTGTCAAAACAAGAATCAATAAAAAAAAAAAGTAACCAATTTTTTTTTATTAAGTATTGGTAATTAATTATTTTGTTTGGTATTGGACAAGGGATAGAAATTGAACTTGACAAATGTGATGGTATAAGCCAGGGGCGGACTGGGTGTTAAAATCGGCCCGGGCATTTTTATACAATCCGGCCCACATAATGGGCATCCAGTTATACAAATCCTCAAGAGTATTATGTAAAGTTTAATAATGTATCTTATATAGTTAGCTATGTGAATAATTTTTTAGATGCTTTTGAAATTATATTCAATTTTTATTTTTACTAAATAAATAAAGCATAAAACCTGGATTGGGGAATCTCTTAATGTGAACGAATTCCTGCTACCATATACATTTACATGTAAATGAAGATCCTCCAGCAACAAACATATTATTTATGCTTCAGTTTCATTTTCGCCATTACTTCAGGCATATGGACGTCAATTTACATTCTTAATCTTACATTATTAAATTGCCCATCTCACCAGAACGCGAGGTCTTGGGTTGGGATCTTTATAATGACTGGGATTTTGAATTTCTTGAATTTTGGGACGACCCTGAGTCCACCCAACTCAAACGGGTACCTGACTTTAGTTGGGGAAAGTAAAGGCGGTTGTTCGCTGTACTGTTCACATGTCATCCTGCTTGTTAATCGTTGGCCAAAGACATATGACCTAAACATTATCTTCCATAAAGAACGCAAGGTCTGAAAGGGAAACTTAATTCACAATGTCATATACCTGTAAACCTACTTTATCTGTCTTTATCTCACCACACTAAATAAATACACTATTCTTACGTTCGGTAAAACAAATGCTGTCAAGATTATTTCATATTTTAGCAAAAAAAAAAGCCTCTTATGTATTTCCACTTTTGTCTATATTGACTCTATATCTTAGTTGTCTTGGTATTGGTGTTTCTTATGGCATTGAGCCTGTTCATTCATAAATGTTGTCATTTATTAAGGTTGGTGAATCTTCTGTGCTTACGAGAAAACTTAAATAATTTTACTAATTTTTTTGACACAGGACTCGTGCAATAGTTTTTTTTTTTAATCTGACTTACTTTCGGTTCCTTCTCTTTCTATTCATTTGCTTTTTTTATTCCAATTAACGCATTGCTACACTGTTCAAGAAAATAATTGTGATTTATGAAGGACTTCGTAGCGGGGCCCACTCGAGATCATGCGACAACTTCATCAAACCAATAAGAATTTGTATGTGACTGAACTTGTCATCTATAGGACAACGTTGGTTGTCGGTTCCTTTATAGATTCACCCAGAATATATTCACACCAACGTCATTCTCTATAAGAAATAAAAGCATTACGCTCGTGTTTATCGTCTAGTATAGAAGAACTATATAGATTTATAGAGTATTTACGACAATGCTTTAGATTTGTATTAGACTTTAAAGTATGGTGGTGTTGTTTTTTTAATCACGAGTCTCAAAGTGTTGCTATTAAAGAGAATATTATACAATTTGAAAATTTACTGGCATTCATGCGGCCATTTCGGTGGCCCTACCGGCCCAATGGGGTACCGGCCCACCGGGCATTTGCCCGAATGCCCATATAGCCAGTCCGCCCCTGGTATAAGCTGAATTAGTCACTTTGAGGAGCCTTGATCCCTGAGTGATGGTATAAGTTGAATTAGTCACTTTGAGGAGGCTTGATCCCTAAGTGATGGTATAAGTTGAATTAGTTACTTTGAGGAGGCTAGATACCTGACTGATGGTATAAGTTGAATTAGTTACTTTGAGGAGGCTTGATCCCTAAGTGATGGTATAAGTTGAATTAGTCACCTTGAAGAGGCTATATCCCTTAGTGATGGTATAAGTTGAATTAGTCACTTTGAGGAGGCTAGATACCTGACTGATGGTATAAGTTGAATT
>JADKLZ010081101.1:15336616-15348349 GCA_021533235.1 Biomphalaria straminea
TTTTTCTTTCTTTTACCCACAGGCTTATTGAATGGCGCTACTTTGGCATTGTATCATTTGGACATGTCTCTTGAAAAGGATCCTGGTTACAGCGTGGTAGCCATAGGATGGTCTCAATATTGCTTGATAAGCTCGTCCTTGTTGTATCTCACAGGAGCCATCCTGAATATTGCAGACTACGTGAAGAGAAACATGTCAGTACACGTGGAGGAATGGCTATTCAGAGATACAGAAGCAGATAGCGGATATTTAGTACAGAAAACAGGCGCCCAGCGAAAAGTCTTGAACGACAGCCGTGACTATATCAGTTCCGAAACAAAGCCTGGTCTAAGCACGTTTAAAACGGCTGTTAAAAAAGTTGACGCTGCTGTTAGAATCGCAGCGACCAAAGGAAACAGTAATTTTCCACGTGACAACATCGCAGACACGAAAACGAGTGAAAAAATTTTCATGACCAGCCACTCCGGGACCTCAAACGGCAGGGTGAACAACGTCATATCCGACCGAACATTTCAAAACTTCAATAGAAAGAGCTCCACTGATAAAATCGAACGTTCTTGCTTAAGCTTGACCAAAGTGGATTCCGGGGATATGTCTGTTATGATGCCTTCATTGGGCTCAAATACGATACCCATCCGGCAAAGTGATAGGTGTGATAGCCCTGCGACGCCTGCAGTATACAGTAACTACCCGAAACTTGAAGGAGAAGAACGCGTGAGACTTCAATGTGACTCGGACAGAAAAAGTAAACTGAAACCTGGGAAAAACGATCAAAATAATCGTCGAGGCTCAGCTGTCGAGGAAGCTCTTTTGACTGTCAGTCATTTACTGGATGACGCTGGAAATAGATCTAATACCCAACACAATCTCAGTGAAGCTTCTTTTTCTAATGACTCTGCCACTTTGGAGTTGACTCCACGTCATAATTTCAACAAAGAAAATGACTCTCGTAGTCAACATACTCCTGGCCACTCTCGTTTCGCGCAAGTTGTTAGAAAATACAGTCAAGCGAACAGTTGTGAGAATAAGATGGCGCCTTCTAGACAAGAATGCAAAGAGAACGTCTGCGATTCCGAAGTGGAAGTAGAGAAATGTAAACACCATCTTTGGTCTGAAAATCGCGTGAAAAGATTGCACGTCATGGCTAGTATGAAGAGAGACAGACCAAAAAGAAAAATATTGGAGTGAAACTAAAGATTTGTTTCCCTTTAGTTTCATCCCATTGAGAACGGAACACAAGTTTACTTTCAAACTCTGTGATGACATATAATGGAAGAAGAAGGCCAAATTTTATTCGTTAATTTTTAATTTTATTATGTTATTACTTTGAATCTATCGATTCACTTTTCATATTTCATTATATATGATTTTTAAAATATTTAAATCATTGCTTACTTAGACTTAGACTTAGGTCCTCCCGCGCCGTTCGGCGCATTGGGCGGCAAGCTGTCTCCATAAAGATCTGTCATTGGCAATGTCTGAAGCCTCCTCCCATCTGGTGTCCACTGTTCTGAGGTCCTCAATGAAGGTATGACGCCAAGTTATACGAGGACGTCCCTGTTTGCGTTTTCCTCGTATTGGCCTCCATGTCATCGCAATTTTTGGTATGCGTAGTTCATTTTGTCGTTGGACAAACCTCATGCGACGTTCTGTCACAACCTCACTGAGTGTTCGACTCCCAGTCCTTGTTTGAGACCCGGTCTGTGTAACTGACTCTCAGAATCCGTCTCAGCCATTTTTGATGAGCCACATTTAGTCTCTTCTCAAATTTGACAGATAACTTCCATGTCTCACATGCATATGTTGCAGTTGGAATGACAATTGTGTTGAGAAGGTGTATTTTTGTCTCGAGTCCAATGGCTTGGCTTGTCCAGATAGGCTGCAGCCTTTGGAAGATGCTCCCTGCCTTTCCTATTCGGCACACTACATCATGGTATGCATCCCCATCATTTGTTATGATGCTGCCAAGGTAACTTGGCGGCATTGTTTACACCATTTGAAAAAAAAAGGCCATAAATGTTACCTTATTTTTACAAATATTATATCAACTCACTGTGTCTGGCTGGTACAATGTTTGTACACGCTATTTCTGCCACATCCACTCTCGAATCTAGTTGAAAGTTTGTACAATTATTCATTGGCGTAGACAACATGTGGATCTATATTTTTGTTACCAATAAAATACTGGTTATTAATTATTTTATATGATACCAATTTGGGTAATTAATCTTTCAGTAATCCCAGATATGGCTAAATATGTAAGGTTTTGTTCCCTTGGAGAATTTTTAACATTATTTCTCCCACACCCACTCTCGGATCAAATTGAAACATTAAACATTTATTTCACCTAACAAAACATGAATACGTTAAAAAACAACAACTAATTAATTAATTATTGGTTTTTTATTATTTTGTTTCTTACCAATAAAGAAAATAACTTCTACATAAATAATTAACAGATTTAGTTGTAAGTGCGGAGATGCTTCACTTACATATGCTTAAAAAAAAGATTTTTTATATTTTGCTTGTTTGTTAACTTTTGTTGTTATGTATTTTACATTTCATTAACCTATGAAAATTGTAAACTAGTCAAAATAAAATATGTTGATCATTTTATTTGATAAATTATATAATTTTGAAAATATTTTATTTTTTGTTTACTCGATCTCATTTTGTTAAGTCAGAAACAAGTCTATAACATACAAGAATCAAGCACACACTATTTCCTATAAATAACACATGACGAAATACAATGCATTTGAGTTCGGGAAATCTTATAAATTACAGATGTTCTTTCAAAACAGAAGATAATTACGTCCCTTGTTCATCTAGACGTGCATGTTAATCAGAGACTTATACTCTGCTTAGTTTCTCGCGGATAGTTCAGGCTACTTCTCCCATGCTGTGATGGTACTTGGAAGGAAGGAGAACTTGTTCGAATTAGTCTTAGCATATGGAATAAGTAATGTACCTTTATCTTTTTGAGTATTTCATTATGTTGTGTATTCTGCATTTGTAGTACAGTGTTTTGTTGACTATTTCTAGTCTACTTTTTTAGTCTTCCTTCCTGAAAAGTCTCAAAATTTAGTGATTTAATCAACTGGGAATATTCGTGTCTGCTCTATTCTGTGTCCTAGTTTCTTTATGTTTTCTTGAGTTAGAGGGTCTCAAACCGAGGACGGATATTCTGATGGCCAAAATTAAGTATTTTAGTTTTATGTTCTTGTTTGAAACATTTCATAAACCTCAATGTGTTGATTTTTTTTTTTGTAATAATGTCGTCAATATGGGGGCCTCCGCGATAACTCTTCATTTATTATAACATTTGGTTAATTTGGGTGTTTAGTCTGTGCCTGAATGGTGTAATAGACAAGAAATGCCAATTTTTTTTTGTTGCAAGTAAGGGTAGTGAACTTTATCAAATGCTTTAGAGAAATGTTTGCCCATTATTATCTAGGCCTTTTCAAAAGTCAATTAGACTTACACCTATTAGTTGAGTTTCACATTACTTAAATTTCCTAGAACCATGTTGATATGAGGTAACTATGTTTATCTAATAGGTTTATGGTGCTGCTATTATGTGGTCTAGTATTTTAAATGTGATGCTGGTGAGTGAGACTGGCATGTAATTTTCTAGATAGGATTTATCACATTTTTAAAATAGAGAAAGGACATTGGTGTCTTTCCAGTTTCTTGGTACTATGCTCTTAGAGATGCCTGAAGAAAAAGTATTCTGAATACTCATTGCTTAATTCTATAAAATATTTGTTTGTAAAGTCTTTTATGTTTTGGATGACAGGGGATGGGAGTGTGCAGGGGTTGAGCCCGGGACCAATGAAAAGTCCAAACAACAGTCCAGAGCAGAAGCCCCTTGAACATCCAGCCATTTTGAGTAATCTAGCCAAGATATCATCAGGTCCAGATGCTTTATTTGTCTTCATATTATGTAATATGCATCTAATATTAGGTAATCAGCATCTAACCTAAGAAATATGGGAAAAAAGTTCGGGCCACTTAGTAATATACAATCACACGAGCTGGAAATGTATGAAATAGAATATGTACAAATAAACTAAAACATTTCTCGGTAAAGACAGAATTAACTTGATCTTTATAAAAGAAAAATGTGTGTTTGTTTCAGTGTTGACTTAAAACTAGTTTTGAAGGTATTCATGTTGTCCCTCATGAAAAACAAAACAAAAAAATACACTTCCTATTATTTTGACTCGCAAAATATTTTTATTTCTTTTTTTTTCTTGCTCATTTTGAGAGGAGCTGACAAATGCACAAGCAAAGAACTGTCTGAACAAGACCAAATGGAAACATTACTACCAATGGAAATATCACTAAGTTGAAATGGAAATAGATTCTAAGATTAAATAGTCATACACAAATTCAACAGCTAAAAATGAAAAACGAACAAAAATTCTTTTCATAAAATTTGAAATTTGACCAAAGTATTTCTCAAAATAAAATGATTAAAAAAATTTGGATAAACAATTGTAAAAATCTGGCTTTAATTGCCTTTCTCCATGAGCTTGACCTTCCCACAGTCGAAAAGCGAATGATTGTTCTCTTATCTCTGATTGTACACCCCAGTGTGTATCAACACAAGAGAAAAAACATTTAGGAAGGCTAGAGGCTATAGTGTCCATTGTCCATTCAGTAATCAGACACAATACAAAATAAGTTACGATCCAATAATTTAAACACAAAGTAGGAGGGGGGTAATTGCCACAGTGCCACATTGTTATGGATCACTGTCACTCAAGGATTAACTAACAACAATATCAAAATAAAATGCCAAGAACCTTTTTCTTTTAAGCTTAAGATCATAACCAACAGAGAAATGTTTTTGTTAAACCATTTTTTAAAATCTCCATTATTAAACAAAGAAAATACTTTCCATTTTTAATTCAATAATCTACTTCAAAAAATTAACTGAGTTATTAATTACTTTAAAAATTCTTGATACAATTTCAAAGTGTACAGTAACAAAATGTATTTGCCTGTTTTTTCAAATCTAGTTCGTAAGACAAAAGTAGCAATATTTCGAAAAAAAAACTAGTGTACATTAACAGAAATGAACAATTTGACTTAAGCTAACAGAAATGTTGCCAACAAAATGGGATCATGACTACAGGAGAATGACTTTATGTGACTGAAGGGGTGAGATGGAATATTGCACACACATAAAACAATGTCACACATAGACAATATGTCACAAAATTGTCACAAGACTTGATGTATGAGATGAGTGAAAAAACTCTGTGTGACAATCTGTAGGGGGAATGAAACATTACGAACATTTTCCCCCCCTTGATTGACCAGTTCTACATCTGCCCTGCAATGGGCAGAGGGTTACAGCAGAGTTAGAATGAGAAGGGTCATAAATAGATACTATGTTTGTGTCAGTAAAATTTCTAGATCCATGAAACTTATCAGCCTGAGGTCAGGACCTGACCTCAACCCCTTTACTCTAGAAACTTTTTATTACAATATTACATCAATTATAAATAGAACTTTACATCAATAGATCAAGTAACCATCAACAAAAGATCTTTAATATTGAATCTAAACAAAAAAAAATTTTTTTTAAAAGTCTAAAATATGCCTAAATTGAATAATCAAAATGAATTAAACAATTTTGTATCTATTTAAAAAAAAACAATATTTTAGGATTTTATGAATAATAAATTTAAGAAAAATTATTTTTTTTTCATTCAATAAAACAACATGACATTATGAACTGTATGAGCAGTAGGATAGACATGAGGAACATTAGTATAGAAATAAATCCTAAGTCTGGAAATAAAACAGGAACCAAATGAATAAGTGGTTTCCATTTCAAATGAACCATCTGCTCTAAAAAATATACAATGCTAAAAGTAACTGGGCCAACTGTTTCAGTAGATACCATTGAATGAAAGAGAGAAAAACTTGAAAGCTAAACAGGCCACACAGACACACACAGGACACAAGCAGCTAACATGTGTCTCTCTACATGCTTTATACAGTGTGAACATCAAAGTTTAGACACAGACCTCATCTTAATGTCTTTCTCAATGTGGTTTGTATGCAAAATATGAAAACCAATTCATTTTCAGTCTTTTTGATCAATTAACAAAATCCAATTTTATAACTTTTGAAATGCTACAAAACATCTGGAGGCGTTTTCAATTTCGATATCTGAATGTTAGCATATACTGCTGTTTCTTTAATGCCAGAAAAAGTCTAAATGTACTTGAAGAGTAACATAAAAGTTTGACCTCTGTTACATAATGTGTGAGCATGTTCATGGCATCAATGTACATTAGGAGTAACACAAATTTCATCACAGGGAAGCTGACATTATATATCTACATGAAATCACAGCCAATGAGGGTACAATGATGCATGTAAAAGAAAAAGATACAATTGTCTCTAAATTATCAGAAACTGTGGCCAGAAACAAAGCCCCTTGTTTTTTTTTTCCATAACCCAGTTTGAAGTTATTTAAAAAAAAATTACTTATTTAATGATTGACCACATTCTTCAAACTTAAAGATAAAACTTGAAGGATGAAATACTCTTCACAGTTTCTGATCTTCTTCTAATGAGAGTTATATTTACATTCAGAGGTCATATATTTATACAGGTATATATATAAATGTAGATCTACAAATAATGTACAAAACTATGCAACACCAAAGAATAAATGAAATATACAAACTTACAGAGATGCAAAATATACAAGATCACAGCCAAAGAAAGCTAATTGGAAAATAAATTGCAGGCAAGTGGCCCCCAATTCAGCCAAATGACTAAAGTGAAACAAGAAGTTCCACAGAATCCAAAGAAGCTACACAACTACAAACACCAAAAAGCGACCTACATATGTTTAAAAGTACATGAGGAATGTGATTCACTTTTTGGGAGTAAATGTTTGACTGGAACATAACATTACTAAAACAAAAAAGGTGACTAATTAGAGTTAATAACAGTGGGTCTAGTGGGTCTCAGCTGCATTTTGTTTTTAAAAAAAATTCACAAAAAAATGCTTCTTGTCTTAAAAACAAAAATAACTCAAAGTTTTGGTGGTAAGAGATAAAAATGTGATGACAAGACCCCACATAGACAGGTCTTCGTCTCCAGTTTGTTAAAAAGTTTTACAATGCTCTTCCAAGGAAGATACTCACCCACTTAATGTAACAATTACAATTTACAGAATCAAAAAAAAAATAATCAAAAGCCTAATTTACAGCTACAGATATATTCTTGAGCTTTATTTACAAAAATGCACAAAACAATTTGAAGAGAAACAAAAAAAAAAGATATTTGTTTCATTTGCAACTATTTCTTTTTTAGATGTCATTTGTAAAGAGGCTAACTTTTTCAGTAATTCATTTTATATTATTCCAAACTTTTATATTTCAAAGAATGATTTACTTTGTTGATTGCCTCAAAATAAAAAAATATAAATAAATAAAAACAAAAAAAAAAACAATAACAGAACATGCAAAATGCAGATACAATTCTTTTAGGTCTACTTAATAGGATGTAGATCTACTTAACACCAATACAGTTGTCTAGCAATACCACAGAAAGATACAGTCTTCACAGGATTGGTAGACTAAATCATTGGTTGGAATTCACTATCCTCATTAAGATATTTTGATAAATACATTAGAGGTAGGGAAAATATTAAAAAGTACAGAAAAAAAAAGTATATAGGTCAATAGGTCAAGCCTTACAGTGATTTCAACTTATATTATTCAAATACCTCCTGTCTGACAAAGAAGAATATAGTTTAAAATAAATATTTTAGAAACCCGAAAAAGCTTTTAAATACATGCCACATCTCAGTGTATGGACTTATATTTAGAGCTGGTTGCTAAGAGGAAGTATTATGATGTTAGAAAATAAGCCAAATGTTTGAGAACAGAGACTCAAATTTCTGAAAAGAACTCAGGCAATACAAAATGTGTATATCTCAAAGCAACACCAAGATATATGAGGAGCAGAAACATTAAGTACACAAAACTGTATTGCACATTCATTATAACAAGAATAATAACAATATCATAATGGATAAGGATGTAAACTAAAAAAAGTAATGGGACCATCAATATGTATGGCTATTCATATTAGTTATTATTTCCTTTAAATGAGCATACAGTCTAGATAAACCAAACCAGTACGATGGTTGTCTGTCAGTTCCAGGGTATCAATATTTAGTTCATCAAAGGAAAACTATTGAATGAGACTATAGAAGAGATGGTTGTCTGTCAGTTCCAGGGTATCAATATTTAGTTCATCAAAGGAAAACTATTGAATGAGACTATTGAAGGTGTTTTAACCAGGCTTGGTTTAATTATTATAACTACTTAAGTTTTTGATAAATATTTTTAACCTGACAAAAAAAAAACAACAACATTATTTGACTACTGGGATTATCAATAGCAAAAGCTCCAAGATTTGTTGCTAAGAACTACTCAGGTTATAATGATGGTTAGTGCACATGAGTGACACAATGATGAAGTTACAACAGAATTCCTTGGAAGCCTCTTTTGAACACGAGGAAATGAAAGAATAAATGAAGTTGATTAGAAGCCCAAAAAAAAAAAAAAAAAAAGGAAAGTCTAGAGATAACATAGTTTTCTGGTTAGAGGATATTTTGTTCAGGTTGTGATAGATCATTGGTGACATAGAAATATATTTAGGTGACAACTACAAGCTACAAGTATCCACAAGGTGGGTCATATAATGACTGGATCAGAACTCCATCACTCAGTTGTAATCATTATCACCTCAGTCGTTAAATCTTCATTGGCTGCTTTCTGCGGGAGAGCTTGGACCTAGAGATAACAAAAGTGGTGTAATCAACAGCCATGTTTAGAAAGCTATTATATATGGTGAATCATTAGAGAATACGAGGGCGAGGTGGCTGAGCGGTAAAGCACTTGGCTTCCATACTGGAGGTCCGGGGTTCCAATCCTGGTGAAGACTGGGATTTTTATTTCGGGATTTTTGGGCGCCCTTGAGTCCACCCAGCTCTAATGGGTACCTGACATTAGTTAGGGAAAAGTAAAGGCGGTTGGTCGTTGTGCTGGCCACATGACACCCTCGTTAACCATGGGCCACAGAATCAGATGACCTTTACATCATCTGCCCTATAGACCACTAGGTCAGAAAGGGGAACTTTACTTATTAGAGCATACATATAAATATTTGTATAAATCTAAAAACTGTATAGCTTCAAATATTAGGAATGGTGACCAACTCATAAAGCACTTGGATTTCAAAGCCAAGGATCACAAGTAGTACAGAAGGTCATGTATAAAATTCATTTTTATAACAGAAGTTTAGCATAAAGTTGAATGGTAATTCAAACTGACCTAATCTGACCAGCAAGTAAAGGATTGATGGCATAGAGCCAGTCATGAAAATCTTTATCATCCAATGTTTGTAACAGGAAACATCTGTGCTTGGTCATGACTGAGAACGCGTTCTGAGTCTGAAATGATTGTTGAAAAAAAAAAAATTAAATTCATCGTACTAGTGCAGTCAAAACTCAAAAATGTGCAGTTGAAATTCTAGAAAAAAAAAAAAACAAACAGAAAAGATTGTTGATGATGTTAAAAGGAAAGAATGCTTCAGTTTTTCTCACCTTCAACAGTGCCTGCTGGTCTTCAGAGTACTCAATGTTGGCTGTGGCTAAATTAATTATACCACGAACCACTGGGTCCTTCTCATTGTTGAAAATGTAGACGTAAGGTCTGCGAACAACCTACGTTTGAAAAGTCATAGCTCATTAATACATGGTGGAGTTTGGGGTAACTTTGTATAATATTTATTATGACTTCAAGAATTTACAATTGTAATTTAAATGATAATACCATGTTAGAATATTTAGCATTTAAAGTAATTCTTCCCTTTTTATCGCTTTTATGTTATCTGTCAACAAAAAAGAAAACTAACCACAGAAAGTTTTTCATATTTGTACAATGCTTCTAAAATCTCTGGCATAAAAGCCAAATGGGAAAAAAAATTAATAATTTAAGGAATAATAAATTTATTTCCCTTTTTTTAAAAAATTAGGATCCAAATCACATACCACCCATTTTTTTATCCAACCATTAGTGTTGTCTTCCAGGAAGTTAAGATAGCCTCTTCTTGACACCACTGGACTTGGCCTAACCTCCTCAATGTCAGGAACAAACATGGGAGTGTCCAGATTGATTGTCTTGATGGGCAGTGACAACTTGCGGTCAGCTGATTCCCCAGAAGGAGATGGCGAGGAGGTCAACAGGCTGTCACATGATTTACTGGACTGAATTGGAACAGCTCTGAAAAGAGTTAATGAAAAGACATTTGTTTAAATTTGTTGCCATCATGTTGAAGGAAAGGTTAAATTGATATTTTTAAAGTAAAATCAATCAACAGGCTGTCCAAAACCAAAATATTCACTGTCTGAACGTGAATGCAGCTAAATCCTATTACTAAATGAAAATGATAAACTTTATGCATGAGCATTGGTATTTTTAAGACACACCTAAGTCCAGCCAACTCTAATTAGTTGGTGAAAGTAAAGCAGTTGGACATTGTGCTGGCGACATAAACATAAGCCATGGAAATAGTTGACCTTGACATCATCTGCCCATATGATCCCAATGTCTGAGTGCTTTATTAATAATATCAGGTGGCCGAGCCTTGCTCGCTTAAATAAATGCCCTGCCCAGCCTGACTGTCGGACAATAAGAAGTTCATACCGGCTTTTGACATCCATCCATCCCAGTGGTGCTACAGCTTTTAGTTTTAGTGACGTAAGCAGCGTTTTTCCCGTTTGCGTCATGGAAAACTTTCATTCATAAATTATTCAAGCCAAAATTAATTTTACAACCAGACATTTTATATATCGAAATAACGGTCGAGCTCGAGTTTTCCCGATGTGGCCAATAAGTTGAGAATTTTTTTCTCACTAACATGCAGATACGTTGAAATTTTAAAGAAAATCGTTAGAGCCGTTTTCAAAATAGAAGATATATATATATAAATATATATATATATATACAAGAATTGCTCGCTTAAGAGTATAAATATATATATATATTTATTTAGCAAAGCAGCTTTTCTACAGAATATAATTTCAACAAGATACATGATATATTTTAAGATTGATTAGCCATAAAATTTGCCAACATATACAGGCCACTAGGCCAATGAATAATGAATGACTACATTAGGTTGGTCCTCCATTACTTATTTATTCATACAATTTATATACTTAGAATTCAACAAGTTAACTATCTGAGTTTGCAATGTAAATCAAGAGCTTACTTGACAATATCAGAGACCATGGAACTGGACAAACTGGTGCCCAGGGAGTCTGAGCTGGTCTCACTTTCCTCTGAGGTCACAGTAGTTGTAGAGCTTAACATAGAGTCCAGCTAAAATACAAGGGGAAACAATGGAGTCTTGTGATCAGTGTGGTGGTAACTTTATACAATAAAGGGAAGTAACATAAACCAACTATCTTTAAAAGAAATAAAAAAGATTACACATATTTGGAATAATTGAGTGATGGAATGTATACCAATGCATCCATTTTTTCTTTACTATTGACCTGATTCTTAAAGATATTTCAGTAATGTGAGGAAGCTATCAGTTGCATGTATGGTGAGATTAAATGAATTTGTGTTTTATTTAAGTGTGAAATAGTTACTTTTCTTTGTCTAAGTATTCCCAGGGTAT
>JADKLZ010081101.1:15362600-15374143 GCA_021533235.1 Biomphalaria straminea
TCAATGACCACTCACAAACATGTTATCTACCAACTGTCTATTTCACTGTCCATGATCTTTTCCCTTACATAAGCATTCAGTCCAGTAGTTGACACAATTTCTTGGGTCCACAAAGAACCATTCAGTAGAAAAACACAGGTTGTAAATAGCTACTTCTGTTTATAGTTTAACATTTAAATATATGGTATAGTTAATTTTTCCTATTGGAAAACACAGTTCTGAGTATTTCTAGGCTGTGAAAAGTTTCTTCTGTTTAGAATCAAGTGTCAGTTCTGTGAAGGTTTTGTATAAGTTTAAATTATTTTGATGTTATATATTTTTTTTTTAAATTAAACATTTTATTATTACATTCTAAGTTGTTTTCAATATTAAAACTATAAAAATATTAGTTTCTCAAAACACCTAAATTCTACAATATTTCTATGTCAATTTTTCTGAGACTCACTATGAAGCAAACAATTGGATATGTAAGATGCAAAGTTTGCTATTTCTAACTGTGTAAATATTAATACATAGAAAAGTAGAATATGTGTATCTTACTAAAGTTTTCCAAATTTTTTAATGACAAACATCTTACAATTTAGAAAAAAAAAATGCACACACTAAAAAAATTTTTCTTTTAAATCTTAGTGTTACATATTTCTGTATTTCTTGATACAATTTCAATATAAGCTGCATGCTAACTAGAAAAAAGCAACATCATAAAAGCCATGCAATTAGTGAATGAATCATTTAAAAAAAATATTTTCTTGAAAGCTAGAATATTTAAAAAAAATAAATTGTTTAAAGTCTTAGGTCTACCATAGGTGCCCTCGAGAAAGTGAAGTATTTTAGTGCAACAGCAAACATAAAAGTAAAATTTAACTAGAACTATAAGACTTTGCTTGTTGCCTTAAAAGAAACTCTTCACTGTGTTGAAAACAGATAACAAAGGGGGAATGACAAAGATCAATCGTGCATGTATGACTTCCATGTTCAAGAGTCAAAATGTAACTATTTTGTAGGAAATGAGCCCTGTCTGCTCTAGATAACAATCTATTACATTCTTTACTTTAAGTAATTAGCAGGCATGACAACATAAAATCTCACAGCCAAAATAAGGAAGCAAACTAAACAAAAAAATGTAACAATGAAAAAAAAAGCAAAAAGAAACTGAAGTTGAATACAAAAAAATACAGAGACACAAATATTTCACGGCAATGACTTTCACAGAGGAATTACAAAAAAGGAACATGAATAATATGCAAATTTCCCTGACCTTGAAGGAATGAGGGTGCGGAAATTAAAAACATTTTGTTGCCCACAGGCCGAGAGGCAGTGGAAAATATCCTGCTTAGCCTCTGGGGTGTCTGGGGACAGGTCTTCATTGTATATTTCCCGCATCAGCGTCAGACGGTGCCTACAAATCCCCGGTCCAGTTGTTAAGGACATAAATGAGGACAGGATTGGAGAGGCACAAAAAAAAAATTTAATTTATTTTTATTGTGTAAATTTCAATGCCGTTATTTAAAAGAAAAATGATAGCGAAATGTACCCAAAAATATTACAATTTCGTAGGAAGGAAAAAAAAATAATTTAAAAAAATAAAGTTACAATTCATAAATTTGAAAACAATAAAAAAATGGACAGATATATCAGATAATTATAATATAAAAAAGGATGGGATGGGTTCCAGTAGGCAGCAGTATAGGAGAAACAAAAACAAAACCTGCTTGTGAGTTAAAGCCGAAACAAAAAAATTTCCTAAACTAAATCTTAAGTTAATCTATCTCCCTACAGAGTTATATCAATTAAAAGCTATTTTTTTTAAAATAATTAAACTAGCCTTACTTTAGAAAAAAACAACAACAATTTAACTTGACACATAACAACAAACACACATCTTGCTTGTGTCACTTTAAGTAATAACAGGACGTCTTAAGAGTTAGTTCTTGGCGTGAACAATAATCTCTTAGAGCACAACACCATTATTTGTAAAAAAAATATTTTTTTAAACAATACCTAAAATGGTAATTAAGTAGGACAACTGGCAGCTTTCAAAACTTGTAATATAAAAAATATATAGCTAGCACTTAACTAAATTTGAAAAAAAAAAAGATCATTATACACGTGTTAGAAATAACATTTAAAACTTTTTTTTTTAAAAAAAGGCCTTTTTAAGTAAAAATAAGAAAAAAGAAGAGCATAGATCTAGAAGGCCATGTTAAAATTTGTTTCAGAATGTAAACAAACAAGGGAATATAAAAAAATAAAAAAATTTGACACATTTTTTTTATTGTTGCTGAAAATGAAAGTTGACTTAACTAAAGGAAAAAAAAGACATCAAAATGCCAAGCAAAGGTTAAAGTCAGACTGACCTCTCCCTGAGTGGAGCCAATGGTTTAAAAAACAAAGTGGTGGGGGAAGACCATAAAAAAATCTCTTGAAATTTGTTTTATAAAAAAACAAAACATGTGCGAGATACTAAAACATAAGATTCAAAAATTTTTTTTAAAATCTAATTTGTGAAGTTTGTTCATCTTGAGGCACACTCATGCTTCCATGAACCAAATGAGCACATATTTAGCAGTGAGTTTAAATAAAACAAAACAGAACAATCAATAATCACCACCAACCCATTCTTTCATTCTTACTAACAAAAAATAAAGTTATTTGTTTAAAGGGAGAGAGCCTGTGCAATGTAACAGCAGGTTTCCTCCCTTTTCCCTTAAAAAAAACAAAAAACCTAATGCAGATATTGAAACTCAAGCAAGTGTGAAACAAACTAAAAATAATCCATCATAGAGTACAATTAATGTCAAATTAATGACTTGTCAGGAAGGAACAGGCTCTAAGTGATTTAAAACAAACAGTCCTAAATACTAGAAAAAATAACAAATAAAATGTCTATTTCACATGGGTATAAAATATTCATTTTGAACAGCAAAAATGGCTACCCTGCTGTCATTCCTAAAAAGTCTAGGGAACTTTGTTTTCTTCAAGACCAAAAAAAACTGAAAAAAACATAAAACTGACAAGACAACTGAAAAGCATGATGTTTTTAAATGTTCAAAATACTGTGGCAATTAAGAAAAAAAATAAAAAATTAAGCTGTTGACAAACTCTTTCCCTTTAGAAAGAGAAACAACCATAAAAGATAGAATTTTTTCATTGATTGAAAATTAACCTAGCTAAGTGTTCTCTGATCAGCTTTACTATTTGATGGTGAAGTTGTGGATGGACAAAGACAAGCTTTCATTGACAAGAAACATAAAAAATGAAAGGAATAAAAAAAGGGGGGTGTCAGGTGTGGCAACATGGTTATACTTCTTACCGTAGCTTCTCCAGGCTCCAGTAGTGGGTGGCTCCATTCTTTGTGTCCTGAACCTCCACTGCAACAATGGTTTTGGGGAAAGGGCGTGAGTCATCTCGTTCATCAGCAGGCAATAGATCAGCAGGAAGGGGGGAGTACAGTGTGTCAGTCAGTAGAACAAACTGGAATTGGACCTGTTGGGGGAATTCAGTGAGTCACTTAATAAGCTTAAATTCTTCAAAACTGTGTGTTAAAATTATCTCTATATATTGCTGTAAAAGTTGTGTTCTTGGTTTACAGTAGATCAACCAGAACAAGAAGCAAAGACTGCAGGATGGACATGAGGGGAAATAGCCCAGGACAGAATTCAGTGTTGAAGTACTGTTGCAGCCCTTTGCTCCACTTGGAGTCAAAAGGATTCATTCAAACCTTGGTCTTGAGGGTGATATACTTGTAGAGATAATGTCTTTCTATAATCTGCAGTCATGGGAAGATTAGAAGTATTGAATCTAGATCTAGATCAAGACATTTTATCTATCAAGTCTGAGCCAAATGACTACAAACATGTAGCTCTAGATCTAGAATTTAGAGAAGACAAGATGGTTTTTAATTAGATCTCTACAACTTTGTAAATAGATACTGAATATGTTCATGTTCAAACAAATTAAGTCTTAGTTCGCATTCTTCCTAAAATAGAAGATAATAAAAATAGGATTTTTTTTTTCATTAAAAAAAATAAAAATTTAAGATATTTTTTTTTGTTTTTGTTTTAAAAAAATGGATCACACAAAAAGAAAATACTCATAAACTGAATCTGGGATTAAAAGACATTTCAATTCTGAGTTAGTTGAAATAAGTACCCAACAGCTGATGAGCAAAGCAATAATAATTATTGCACATGCCATATGACTCTTATATGCACTGGCCAAAGAAACTAAGATCCTTTCATCACTATCTCCATACACATTTAGGACTTATAAGAAAACATTTTCTTAACTTCACTCGTGGCTTAGGCCTGGGCAATAGGTTCAGACAATTTCTATTAATATAGTCAAAGTAACCCCCCAATATAGGTAGTTTATATTGAAAAAAATATGTTAAAAATACTAATAAGTTATGACTTAGGAAAAAATAATAATGAAATCTTTCAGGTACCTTTTTATTTAATTCCACACTTATAGCATTAGCTTCTTTCAGGAAAATTGCATTCCCCCATAAGTCATCCTGGTGAGATACATTATTATAGCATTCAAGTAGTGAAAGAAAATTATGACTTTGATGAAATAATTATCATACGGCTAGATTAGCTAGACTAATAATAGCAACCATTATCTCTGTTGCATTTTACGTCTCGAGAGACGATCTTTTCCCCTTGCAAGCTCTTGTATGACTAAAGAGGCCGATCCTTGATACACACACCATTATCACAATTATCTAAATAAAAAATGATTCGGATATCAAAGTGACATGACTATAGAATGAACCAACAACTTACTCGAAGTGATGTGAACTGGTGATATTTCCATTTCCTAAAAGCCCATGCAGCCAAATCTTTCTCTCTGTCACTCCAATGTACTTCTGTTAATGGAATAGTTTATTGTAAACAACTTATTGAAACTGTACAAATTCATAAAAAAACAACAACTTGACACTATCTGAGAATAAAATGTAGGGAGGGAACTTAATCCTCCATTTGAGGTGGATTCATTGAAAGTCTCACCTTCTTCCTCCTCTTCCTCTTCAAATATGTTGGTAGTAGCCACACTGGAGATCATCGAGTGCCTCTCCACCTGTTCTTGTAGAGACTGGATGCGATTCTCATAGTCCTAAGATGAGTTTTTATTTCATTCTCATGAGTCATGTTTCAAAGAACAAATTAAGTTACATTACTCTTCTTTCTGTGTGGAAATAGTTCACCTTTGTTTTTTGTTCTTTTATTATACATTATTTTGTGTATTTTAATGAAACATTGTTTTAGTGATAATGAATGACTTCATTTTAGTATATACAATTGTAATCTTGGGCTTTTTATTCAGGTAGTAGCAAATTGAATAAAAATAGTGAAATTTAAAATTAATTTTACAAAAAATATTATAAGTGTGTATTCTAAAATACATATTTATATATGTTGACAAAAAAAGAAGAATATATAATAAATACAATCTTAAACATGTACATATAAAAAAATGTCAATTACCTGTCTTTGTTGCTCAAACAGTAGGTCTGCCTCTTCCTTCTCCTTTCTATACTGTTCCTCTAGCAACATGAGACGACTCTCCATTTCCTTACGCAGATCTATTCCCTGTTTCTCCAGCAGCTCTAGCTGAGCGAATGTCCAGTCCACCGGCTCAGCTGCAGATAAGTTACATCACAGTCATGACACTTTTTCAAACTCAACTCACTTCAAAGATATTGTCGCATCATAGCAGAAATGATATCTACAGTAATGGTCAATCATTACTTTGATCTACAGACCAACAAAGTACATTAGATTAGAATACTTACTGATTGGGTTATCTGTAGATTCTATCATGGACTCACTCATCAATGCTCGACTGGCTCGTGCTAAACAAAAAAATTAATAAAAATGTTTTAAATCAAATGTTATCTTCTTATTTATTTATGTCAATACAGGCATTTAATTTTAAAAAAACAACAACATTTGTTTCCTTTGATCAACATATTTTGGAGTCTATTTTATGAAATCAAAACTAGTTTGATTGTTTCAAGTGTTTAAACACTAGAATGACAAGCCAGAAAATCTTCATCTGCCTGGTTATAAAATTTTAAAATTTCTAATTGAGTACCCAAAATTAACTGGAAACACAGTTGCTCAAAGTGCTGGCCCCACACAGACTTCAAAAGTATTTACATTTCCAAAGACAACTAAAATTTTATTTTTTCTTCAACAACCTACAATACCTATAAATCTTCAGAAATATTAGATCCAATGGTGTTACCTTGCTGAGGATGGTTGAATCTAAAGACATGGTGTTTCCCAAGGATGACACGGGCACCAGTTTTCATTTTGACAGGCTCCGTCACCTGCCTGCCATTGACATAACAGAGTGCACCTTCACATGGTATAAGAGTCACATTCCCTGCGAGAAACAAAAAGATTAATACTTTAATACTATAAATAAACCATCCCACAATTGGTAAGCCAGAATTCTCTAATATAAATGCTCTTGTCAAAGAGAAAAAAAAGTGAAGAAGAATCTAGGAACTGACCATCAATGTTTTCAAAGAGACAATGTTCTTCCAGTATATTGGATCCACTCAGCTGCACATCATTAGGTTTCTCTGCATCATGGAGCCCAACCCTTTGAATAGTTTACAACAAAGACATGAGTTACATACATTACATTGTATAGTTCTACACTTATTTCATTAATCATGAGAAGATAAAAGTCAATACACTGGTCAAATTTAACATAAAACAAACTGAAAGCCAATTAGGCTACAAAATGTTTAACTTAGATTTGTATTATCTAATAATTTTCTGCGCCAGAAAACATTTGGTTAAACTAAAAGGATTGTGGTAATAAAAGTTGTCTTCATCAGCATTCTTAACAACAAGGACAATTTTGCTGAGTTGGTTTACTCAAAACATTTTACAAGGATTTCATTATATATTAAAATGTCCTGGTTCAAAACTGTTGCTGACTTTTAAAAAGAACATTTTCTATAGTTTAATAGATTGCCATTGCTGATATTGGAGGTTCAGTATAAGTGAATAAGGTCTATTTTAAAAATATTAGGATTAGAATAAGTACCAGGGTATTAGCATAATTTTGTTTGATAATAATGAAGAGTCAGCTACATTTGAAGCTAGGGTTTAGGGTAAGAATTGTTGTTTATTATAATGTTTAGAGTCAATATTTAATTACCAATATTATTAATCGTCAACTTAAGTTTTAATGATGCATGCATACAGTATGCTATCAGCTTCTAGAGATTACCACAGAAACATTATAAGGACATCCACTACCTAGTTGTTCCTTCCTTTATGTAATAAAGCAAACATTCTGACATGAGTGGATCTTCATTCAGGTTGACCAAATGTGGAGACTAATGAAATATAAAAAATATTCAGTACATAAACATAATTAAATAAAATATAGATAAACAAAAAGTCAATTAAAAAAAAAAAAGTCCAAACATTTGTCAATAGTTATATCAATGTACCTTCTTTGGAGAGAAAACACCTATTGTTCCACCATCTTCTTTTAAAGCTACACCCATCTCAGCCAGAAGTGCTTCTCTGTAGGGAAATATAAAGTCAATTCTTTTTAACAAATATAATAGGTTTAATGTAAAAGCTACTCATAGTTTTATCTAATCAAATTTTATTAAGAACTACCTAAGAATCTTATACAATTAATTTGGTTTAGAAAAAGATTTGAAAACCTGATATCATTTAATGAAGTGTAACAAATATTGGCTTACTAGCCACTACACAAAAATAAAAGAAAGGCCTAAAAATATGAACATGTTTGAGGATTTCTTTCTTACTATGTAGTTAAAATATAAAAGAGTATTAAATTCTTGTGTACTATGTACGTCAAGTATTACCAATATGAAGCTAGGGAGAATGTAAAGAGGAGAATAACTTTTATTGGAAAGAAAAAACTTTCTCAGCTTGAGAATAAAAGTTTTTCAGAGTGACAGAATGAAATAATGTTACCACCAATGTTCATACTCCGGTGGATATTGCAGATAAAATATGTTTCCCCTCACCTTTCTTTCCTTATAGATTCTGTCTTGTGGAGTTTCTCCTCCCATGACAAGTTCAGTTCAGCAATGAGTTTCTCTGTCTCCTTCAGTCTCTCTAGGGCATCATCCCCACCTTCTAGTGTCACAGACTCTTTCCTTGACCTTGACCTGCCACGCTGTTCTAAGTACTCCTGCATACTTTGACCTGTAATATTTTGTAAAAAGAGTGTACAACTTTGATAGGCTGGATTGAAAGACACATAGCTGAAAAAAGTCTTCAAAAAAAAGATTGATAAGGAACTTTAAAAAATAATTTTAAGGGTCAAAACACTGTGCTAAAGGAGATACTGAAATTTCAGGTAAACTAAAAGACCGTATAAAAGCTATGTAAATGTCTATAAAATCTTTGGATTTAAAAATGAAACCAAAACTATATGAGACACTGAATTTTAGTTTTTACAGTATCAATATATACAATTTTGTTTAACAAAGATATTTTTAAAAGCTGACCATCAACACAAACAAAGATATTTTAAAAAGCTGACCATCAACGGTGATACATACCTTCTCCCAGTTCAATGCCTTCACTTGTAAGTATGTCTTTCAGCCTTGCCACCTCCTCTTTAAGCTCCCTGATAAGTTTAGCATTGGGATCTTCATTGACCACAGCTTTGCACATGATCTGTTTAGCTCTATCAGCATATCTAGTCAAACAAAATGATGTGTAGGACATTATACAAGTTAGTACTGGTAAGTTTACTATTACTATTACAGCTGGTTGTGTGGTGTGAGCTAACTATTGTCAATTGTCATAGTAAATGTTGGAAGCTAGTCTAGATTAATACTCCATCAGATGTTAAACACTGCAGTACCTCTAGGATAAAAAATAATTGATAGATCCATATGTGGATTGTTTCACACAACTTTTTGTTAATTAATAATACTGTTGCTAGTTCAATGTCACACACAAGTCCTCATGTGTTAAACTGAAAAGGAGATTTTTATTCTTTCTGGATGCAATGTAAAACGTAAGGAGGTGCTGTGGCTGAGCGGTAAAGACCTTGGCTTCTGAACCTGGGGTCCCGGGTTCAAATCCTGGTGAAGACTGGGATTTTTATTTTGGGATCCTTGGACGCCTCTGAGTCCAACCAGCTCTAATGGGTACCTGACATTAATTGTGGAAAAGTAAAGGCGGCTGGTCATTTTGCTGGCCATATGACACCCTCGTTAACAGTAGGCCACAGAATCAGATGACATTTACATCATCTGCCCTATAGACCACTAGGTCTAAATGGGAACTTTACTTTACTTTTTACTATGCAATGTAGGTTGCAATGCATTAAATGTAATAACTTAGTATTGAATGCACCAACAAAAAAAAGGGGGAAATTTTATGACAAACATGACGACCAAGATAAAAATGTCACTAGTTAATACAAAACTAAAAGAGTCTTAAATCAAAAATAATTGTTGACGTCTAAGTCTTTCAACAAAAAGAATCTTATTGCAACGGTTCACCTATTTGGACAAAACACCAAATAGTGTGTACAAAATACCCCATTGTGCTTCATTTATCTCAGCCTCATACAAAATCAATAAAGCACTGAATGACTCATGCACAAGAGAAAAATCAATAGGAACCAGGATGACTAAATGAATTAAGGATTCAGAAAAAAACAAAAGTCTATTGAATATACTTTTTAACTGCCAGTACATTAAGGTTTAATGAAAATAATGTTACAAATGTTTAGAATAATATCGACACAAATCTAAAGGTAGAGCCTAATTATTGCATCAGATTCAGTGAGAGGACCCTGGAATATGTAATGATAGCCTTAGTTATGCTCCAAATGCAATACAGCAATCTGGTGAAAAAGGTAATCACCCTTTCGCTAAGTCTGTCCAACAATTACAAAAATCTGACTCACCTCAGTGTGCTAAGTGTCTCATCATAATTGATGTCTGCAGGACTCAGTGCTGCCACCATAGCTGTTTTTGAGTTTCCACCTAAGCATAGTATGATGTACTTAAAATTAAATTTTGCACAAAGAGAGACTTAGTATTTGTAAAAAAAAAGCTTTTTTTTAAGACTCTAGGACCAATCAATTTGGTAAGACATGCATTGAACTAACCATAAAAAATGGTTCTATTGTAAACACATAGTCAAGGTAAATTAGATACTTTTCTTAAGACTTACACATAACTATTATAGAGACACCACAGCCTGTGACTATTTACTGACATAAAGATGACAGTAAATCAGAGAACTAAATTTTTTAAAAGATTGTAGTTTTTTCATTAACTACTAACACTAATGGAGTAACCACTAATTAAACAAATTGTGAACAGATCATAGTATATTCATGCTAAAAAATACTTCTCCAGATGTGGTCAGTACACTACAGGTAAAGAAAAAAATGGCAATGGGACAGTTGTCATAACCACAACTTACCCAGGTTTTCTCTCAGTAACCAAGTCAGCACAGAATCTCTGTATGGAATAAAGTCTGCCTTCTTTTTCTTATTTTTGGCCTGAAATAAAGGACCAGTAAATTCAGTACAATTCAAAACACATTGCTTACAAAGGCATGCTTAACCCAATACTAGCAGTGCCCTACAATAAATCCAATAAAGTCATTGTGATATAACATTTATGACTCCAATCATGCCATCACTATGAGCCAATAACTTAGTGATGTGAATGCAATATATTAAAAAATATAAAAAGGTGTGAACATCACAGCTGAGAGATAGAAACTGTAAAGACTTAGAAATGAACAAGAGCTCATACATTAAATACTAGTGGTGAAAATACTTGATTTTTTTTTTTTCAAAGCTTTGCTAATTATGTAAGCAGACTTGATCAATAGCAGTATAAAAGTTCTAGTTGTGAATGTTTTAGAAACTAAAAGTCTACTAAGGATTTTACATTCCATACAGTCAAAACTAGTTTCCAAATTGAGTCACTAAACTATACATAGCAATTAAGATTATTAGAGACAATGTGCTTAGTCCTTGTTTTCCATTATAACAATTCATTAGAACCATGCAACTATTTTATTTTGTTTTATATGATTTCTACTTTAAGTTGCTTAGGGTGAAGAATATTTACAACAAAAGACCAATATATAACTTGAACAGAACAATACACTCAACAATTAGGTTTTCTTAATGTAATTTTACAAAAGAGGAAAAAGAAAAATAGGAAAATAACAAGTACATTTATAACAAAGAAAACATGAACTAATTGAGAAAATGTAATTGGAACAGACTAACAACATTGAAAAAAAAATAAAATCAGAAAATGTAGTTGGAACAAACTAACAACATTGAAAGAAAAATAAAATCAGAAAAGTAAATTGTGACACTTTGTAGATAAAGAGACAATTTAGTAGGTTTCTAAGATTTCTAATAAAATTAGTTGGCAATGAATGTTACTTCACAGAACAAGGTTTAAGTTGGCGACACATGGAAATAAACCTTCAGTGGCTGTGCAAGGTACTCATTTTGTCTTTCTTTTTTAAGAAGACTCAGAA
>JADKLZ010081101.1:15383512-15394723 GCA_021533235.1 Biomphalaria straminea
ATATATATATATATATATATATATATATATATTATGCACTGACCAATTTGAACACAAGATAACGAAAAAGTGTTTCGTTTTTAATGTACACAAAAATTAGGCTCTGACCGAAGCTTAAATGTGGTCAAAGTAAGTATTGGTTGGGTGGTCGTGACAATTAAGGTAGTCAAACTTAGTATTATTTGTAAGTGATCATAGCATTAGAAAACATTAGTACTGCTTGTGGTGATTGTGGCAATAAGGTAGTTACACTTAGTGTTGTTTGGTGTGATTATAACATTTTGAATGTGAACAAAGATTACTTTAGGCTGTTTCACTGTACTCAACACCTATCTTCTATTCTCAAGTCAATCATATAAGACAATGTTCTGTATCAGACCCAACTCTTAGGTCATGCCTCTGAAACTAGTGAGAGAAAAAAAATCAAACTACAAAACCATATGTCCAAACCCCTGTTCTTTTATAACTCCATTAGTCCTCAATGACCGGGCACTGAGGACTTAATTGTGTCACTAACAAGTGCAAACATTGATTTAGTTCTATAGGTCTTACAAAAACCAAATTAGCAGACGACATCTGTATTCCGGCTCCTGTGTCAACGGATCTGGTAAAGACAAAAAGCTCTCTGATAGGCCTTCCTTCGTTCATTGATCCACTGGTCATCGATTTTGTGCTTCTTTTTTTTTTTTTTTTGTCTTTCCTTCTTTCTAGTCTACACATTCTCTCCCTTGTTGCTTACGATGTGAGGGGTACCGGATGTTGCAAGCTTGGCAGTACAAATGACCACAAAACGATCCTATTGTTGGTATAAAAATAGAATTTATGTGTTCCTAAAAATAGTGTGCAATTTAAAAACAAACAACAATGACAACTAAAGACCAAAACTCTCTTCCCGGAATACGCCGCTCTTTAAAAAAAAAAAGAGCAAAAAGGATACATTACATAATAATGTTAGAGAACCTTTGCGTGACTAAATAATTCTAAGTCTTATAAATGTGTATTAGTCATTAGTCTTAGTTACCAATACTAGATTAGTCCTATTTTATGTTGCATCTTTGCCACAGTGTTGTCATATCAAGTGCTAACTTTACTGCCTTATGCCAACACATGTCAGCATAATGATACATTCAGTGAGTCTACAGATTTCCATCTATGAGGGATAGTTGAAAAAAGTTAGCTATTTTTACAAGGCGTATATCAACGCAGTCTCTCTGTCTGGTAAAGAGATTGTGCACGTTATTTTTCCCACACCCAATCTTGGATCGACTTTGAAATTTAGCACAATTATTTCTTGTACCTGACAAAACAAGATGTGGTGGTATAAGTTGAATCAGTCCCCTATATACTTACATATAACCATAAAACCTATTTCCATAAGCACTTCACTTGCACAGTGGTTAGCGTATTGACCTGAGTAGGCTTGAGCCCTCAAATTGGAATTCAAGTAGAACTTTTTTTTTTTTAATAACATTGTTTGAACATAACGACCACGGTAACCTTAAAGCCTTCTTTCTCTCCCCTCCTCCAATTTCCCAACTGCTCCAGACAAGTGATGAGGGGCGTAGCTAGGAATTTTCCATCCATTGGGGGCCCGGGGGGTTTTGACCTCTTTGGGGGCCTCTGCATTTTGCATTATATTTGATAATTAATTTAAAAAAAAACCCACTAATTTGTGGGCCCCTCTGTAGTAGGGGCCCGGGGGGATTTTCAAATTCTCCCCCCTCCTCTCTCCACCCCAGCTACGCCACTTCAAGTGATAGAATCATAGTGTATTGAGAAAGCTAAATGCATGAGATTGCGCTAAACAAAAACAATTGATAAAAATATTTCTAATCGAAAAGATTTATTTTTGTTAGTCTAGATCTATTACAAATTTAATTACACGGCTGGTCTAAACTAATTGATACAACTACGTTTTATAGAAGCTTTTTTTTATTTTTTAAAAGTTTTTTTTTATTGTTCTAGTTGGTATTTCGGATGTGCAGAATGTTGGAAGTGTTGAGAAGATACGCCTTCAGAAATGGTCACTGTACAAAAGACAACTCAGCCGTCCAAAGAGAATCAACGTAAATTTTCTGCCAAGTTCAATTCTGCACTGCTTTCTGAACTAAAATTATCATAAAAATCTAAAACCATCGAGAGAAAAAATCGTATCTAGAAATTTTTAGACCTACTTGCAAGTTTTACCAAAATTCAAAACAATGGATCAATAAAACAGTTATTGTAGTTGCACAACCCCCCAAAAAATGGTCCTAAAGACAAAAGACTTTTGCCTAGGCCCTAAATGGCAGCTGCACATATAACAGCTAATTAATTAAAAGGAGTATGGTTATCAATTTAAAAAAAACAAACATAGTATAGTACAGAAAAAATCGTGTCATCAATAGAACTCAACAAGTATTGATAATAATCAATACTCACGAAATCATTACTTTCGAGTTGAACACTCGAACTCTTAAAAGCGACATTACGTGCGGATAAAATCGATAATCGCTTTCACAGTCTGCAACAGTTTCGCCCAAGGGATCGATACTGTCAAAGACATGCGTAACGTCATAAGATGAATTGGTCGATTCCCATCTAGCGGCCAGAGGAATTGAAGACATTGGGAGAAAGGTCGAAGGTCAACGAGATTAGGATGGTATGTGTGACGGTCAGCAGTCAGCCGCAAGTGGTGAACTCGTGCTCCTTAGCTGAAATCGAGATTTGTTGACCGAATAGGTGGGGGCGGGAAGAGAGGGGTTACAAAAGAAAGAAGGCAACCTTCGCAGTTACAGAGATGCATCGACCTGTTGTTACACTTATTAAAAAAAAAGACTTCACAGAAGTAGGTGGGTCCAAATAATGTGAACGTTTAGCAGCAAAGTTATTTGAAAATTGTACAAACACAACTTCTGGCACCCAATTAAAAAACAAAATGGCCTTTATAGCAAACGTGTATTTCGTATGCGATGAACATATTCTGGAATTTCACATCAAGTTATGAATAAGATTTGTTTGTTCTAATTGGGAGGAGAACATCATGAAATGCAAACACGAGTAGAAACTCAAGAAATGGCAATGGTTAAATTATTTTTTTTCTTTCATTAAGTTCAATTGTGCAACAGTGTCAGAAGAGAGGACATCGTAGTGGGAAGCGTGGTCGAGAGGCCAAGTGCGGCTTGAGCTTGGCTTGCTTGGCTACCTAGAAGGGGGCTCGAGGTTCGACACCCGACTCGGGCAGAGTTGTGTTTACTGAGCGCCCAAAGGCAACACGGGAAACCAACTCCTAGATACCCCCTCCCCCACCACTGGTCCACAAATGAGATTGGACCAAAGCGCTCTGAGCATACTATAAGCATGAAAGTAGCGCTATATAAAAGCTACAATAATAATAGTGGACTTTTGTCGGGGTCGGTACATGGTTAGGAAATAAATTAATTCAATAATTATCGCTTTTAAAATATTACAATATTAATATTGTTGACCAGTAAGAACACACACACACGCACGCACGCACACACAGATATATATATACTAATTCATGAATGTATTCATTAGACAATGTGAATAAACATGATTTAAAAAAAAATAGCAGTGCTTAGCGTTGACAGGTTGTGGGTAGCCTGCGATCAGTTATTAAGTTTACATCTATAAAGACAATTCCACTTTGGATACATGGCTCCCCGCATAGCAAGCCACCACAGGGACGGCGCCAACACTAAAAGGATGGCTTCCATTCAAAAGAGTTGCGCAATGAGTGAGTCTGTCCTACTGTGACGTCAGCCGATCGATTGCTCCTTCTATGTCATTTTCCTGCATTGATCAGGCGGAGAAATAAATATAAAGGAAGACGAAATTGAGAGAGGGGGGCAAATAGAGAGGAAACTATATAAAAAGGGATAGAAAGAGAGAGGTAAGTGAAGAGAGAGCAAGGATGAGATACGGAAAAGACAGAAAAAGTAAAAGAGAGAAATAGAGAGAAAGACAAGAAAATGGAAAGAGAAAAACAAGGAGAAAATATAGAAAAAAAAGAGAAAGAGTGAGAGAAAATATGGAGGAACAAACAAGATATTGGGCAACAGAATTAGACATGCCGCTAGAGGAAGCTAGTGGGATAGCTTGATAGAGAGGAAGATACTGGAATAGATTAATAGAGATGAAGATACTGGGATATAGAGAGGATGATACTGGGATAGATTGATAGAGAGGATGATACTGGGATAGATACGAAGATACTGGGACAGCTTGATAGACAATACAAAACTTGTTTCTAAACAATGGGCATCTATTTTATGGTGATGAATGGGAGGGGAAGGGATAGCGATGTTCATTGCTGTATCAGTGAACCAACAGTATTTTCAACGTCAGGTTTTTTGTTTTTTTTTACCATTACAGTTGTTAAAAAATTGTTCACTGACATGTATTAGGAGAACTGCGGTATGGAGCCAATATTGTCAATACTATTTCTAACCCATTTAAAGAGCATGTATTGCTTTTGTCCACTTTCAGATAATCAAAGAAGACAGTTAGGCCTAAGTTTTGTCAGTTCACGGCCGCTTGAAAAAAAAAAAGTAGAGCAAGAATAGTAACAAAACTGTCCACGCAAGGGAGACAAGACGATAAGATATAGGATAGGTTTCATAATAGCATGAATACGAAGTTTTTTTTGTTTTTTTTTCTGAAATCTACATATGTACATATTTAAATATACTCACATTTTTATGCCCCTTATTCAAAGGCATTGTTAATGTTACATTGTTGAATTTTTTTTTTTGTGCACTGATATTCCTGTATTATTCTAGTAATGGCTTTGCCTAACACTGCAAAATATAAACAAGTTGGCATACTACTACAGACAATACCAACCATATGATAACTAGTAATGCACTGAATTAATAAAGGTACAGGATTACAAAGAGAGTTTGTGTGATACACAAACTCAGAGGCGGCCCCCGTCGGAGTCGGATCCCTGTCAGATCCGCCTATTCGCAAGATGTTTCGGATGTTCCTTCTAAGTTGAAAATAATTAACTTCTTGCTGGACGACGGAGGATGGCGAGCAGGGTATAAACCTGCCTTATCTTGATGTTTGCTCACTAGACTGTAGTTCGGATTTATCGTTGGTCCATGACTCAATTCCTGTATGCTCCCATCCTTAAACTATCGAAATATTTCTGAGAGACAGTAAAGGTTAAATCATATTTTCAAAAGCCTTTAGTGTTTTTTTTATCTAACCGTGACGGACAGACCAACCAACAGACAAAACGCACAAAAATATGCTTCTTTCATTCTAATGGGGGCACTAAACAATTTTTTTTTTAAAATCTGATTTTAAAAAAAAATTAAAGAAATTAGTTTAGAATCATGTCATTGCTGGGCTTTACGCTAGTACACGAAAGTCGCTGCTAAAAGTTCATTTTAAAAAATGTGTGTGATATCTACATGCCAAGAGCATTTCTTATAGTAACATTTCCTCCCTTACATTTACGTAATTGTTTTAGAATTGGTGTTTTGTTATTAAAAAATCTTTGCATAATTAATGTTATAAATTAAACGGTTTGCTTTTAGAAAACTAAAAGTAGCCGTTGCACCTAAACTTTGCAAGCCGCATTTAATGGTGAAAAAATATTTTTCGTATCTCTTCTAGTTTTGGCGCCCTGAGTGTGACAGACGGACATTTTGCACAAGCCTAATAGCGGCTTTTCCCCTTAAGGGGTCCGCTAAAAAAATCAATTAACTAATCAGTTATTATTTTTTATTTTCTTAAAAATTTAGCGCCATAAAATTTGACCCCTTAATGCCGCGTATAGTACTAATTAGTACGAAAACTTTAAGTAGATCAAAGATATATATCAAGTTTTTTTTACAGCGCTAACCTGCGGGTCTTAGTGTCATGTATAGAGTGATGGTGAATTTCCAGAGAAACATCGATCACCCCTTAAAAATTCCGTTTGAGGATTCTTTGGATTAATCTCAGTGGAAAGTGTTTAATGGCTGCGGGTTATCGATTTGGCCACCGGGGTAAAATGTGTCCGTCATATATGCAAC
Source organism: Biomphalaria straminea (assembly GCA_021533235.1). Classification (NCBI taxonomy): domain Eukaryota; kingdom Metazoa; phylum Mollusca; class Gastropoda; family Planorbidae; genus Biomphalaria; species Biomphalaria straminea. The sequence continues at coordinate 15,389,542 of JADKLZ010081101.1, forward strand.
CTCTCGCGAGATGCCAACCCAGAGTGAGAGTTACAGTCTTGTTTATGGTCTAACAATTACGCTCGATGTGGAAACGTGTTTTCATGGCGTCTTCTTCTATCAGTGCGTGTTTTCGTTTACCGCAGTGCAATGTCAACTAAGGTTGTGAAATGTTTTGCTTCCGAAGGTCATCTGATTTGTCCAGAGTCCCGAGAGACTGCTTTTTATTTACGCATTGACGTCACCGCTGATCTATTCATGGACGCCAGGCACGAGGCGGAACGTTGGTCCGGAGAAAACATTTTCTTTCTCTACACGTGCCACGCTAACCCACAACCAAGTCCACTGTAAGCCCCCATGGGAAGTGTACAAACAAAGAAGACATCTACATACAGTTTTACAATATCTGGTTTCAGTAAATCACACGTTTCCTTTTTTTTTTTATGAGTTGGCAAAAAAAGCATAGAACTAGGATTCCATCATTCCAAATCCTTTTTTTTAACAATTTACGTTCTCCAAGGGTAATAGTTTTTAAAAAAATGCATTCTTTGTCTGGAATAAAACACAAACTCATGTCAATCTTTGATTATACTTCGAGTAACCAACGTTATCCAGATTGGGCAAAGATCGTGCGGCGAAAAAGAAACGATGATATTAAGACCAAAAATGTATGATAATTGTTTTTTTTTTCTTTAGCTGCTGAATGGTCTTGTCGAATGGTACTCAGAGGATTTTTTCAAAAGTTGACAACTGTAATCAGCATTTCCCAGAGCCTTTCAGCATCATCAGACATTTAAAACCAATCGACAGTATATTTAACAATATTATGCACCCTTATTGATCAAATGACCAGCCGAAGTTTGTTCAAAATTACATCCTTTTAACTGTTGGTGTTTCATTATTACTTTTTATTATTTGTATGGCAGAACGTCGAAACACACATACACACACAAACACATACACAAAAAAGAGATTTCTCTTGCTAACTTAAAAACGAAAGTCTAGATCTGTGGTTACCAAACTTTTTTTGCCTCATACAGCCCTCGCAATGTTTTCCCTGTTCAGCTAATATTGCAATCGCTGATTCATGAACTGAAATGTATTTTTTATTATTATTTCTAACCTAGTAAGGTGAAGACTGAGAAAGTCATAAATACCAAACGTGAGTTAGCTCTTTGTCTCATTGAATGTATAGAACTTGTTAAATAGCCAATAACAATGCTTCATTACGGTTGATTCGTCCACTTGTATAATAGCATAAGAAACTTTCAAAGTCATCAATAGGCCTATGAACCGTTTTGTCGCTTAAATGAATTCTTTAGTAATGTCAGATGATGATTTGTGTAGAAAATAGTTTTTAAAATTAAAAAACCAATCATTTTTTTTATTGTGTTGTTTTCTAAATTCCACAGTCAGTAAAAGATATTTTAAGACACTTGCAAACCATTATCTTCTCTTTTTGATATGAAAGCAAAGATTTTGTTCATTGTTGGTCTTTTCTCAGCTTCATCATTGACTCTTTAAAAGTATTTCAAATCTTAATACATTTATCAGAGTGACATCGTCTCAAAGGATTCTTCAGCTATTGTGGTTTCAGTGGCATTACATATTTTTTTTACATTAAATTACAGATTATTAAATTTTTATTTATGAGATTATAGTTGATTTCATTGATGTGAAGTCGAAATTAAAATCAAGACCTTCTCAAATGAGATCCAGTCTCGTAAGCGTCCATTAACATGTCGTAGACCCCCAATTATTTTTTTCAGTTTCATAGGCCCCTTGGAAATCTTCGTAGACCCTTGGAGGTCTATAAAGACTACTTTGGGAATCACTGGTTTAGAAATAGTGGATTTCTCTTAAAGGCAAAAGACAAAGACGAATAGAGAAAGACGTTCAACAAATCTTGTGTGGTGCCCTAACGGTCCAACAGACTAAGGGATAGGGGAAGGTGGAGGATTTAAAAAAAAAGTCACACTCTCGATAGGTCGAAAGGCGATAATTCCCCTTTTCCTATTTAAAAAAAAAGTGAAGTGTTGGAGAAGTATTGACGTCATTCCGATTAAGACATGAGTGGATGCCCAGTTCAGTGGAAAGTGCCTCAATGGGGAGGGGATACAATGGTCTTGAAAAGTAAACAAACTAGACCAAAAGAGCCTCGTGTTTCTGAGAGAAGTGTCCGGGAACAAGAGAGACTTGGGTGGGGGGGGGTTGTCAGAAAACTGTCATTTACTTGAAACAAATCTCCATCATTTTGAAATGCAACCATCAAGCCAGCTACGGTGCACTTTGCACACGAAAACATCAAATATTTCATGGCTAATTAAAAAAAAACGCATAAAGAAGGACTTCTAGTAAAATCTAATTTCAAACTGGTTTGACCACTGATGTCCTAAGTCCAAACTAGTGTGACCATTGACCATTGAATGTCCTAAGTCCTGTTAAAAAAAAAGCTTTTTAGTACGTCTTTTTCTTTACTCTTGTTTAGAACAGGTTTCATGCTAATAGCTTGTTCGGTGTGGTCTGGTCTAATTTCTTTTGTGAGCAAGTGGTGGCTCTGGTGTGTCTCTGGGAGAAGTTTGTCGGTGCAGCCTTTAGACTCTCAGCTCGAGTCCTCTTGGTAGGTGGTCAAGCGTTTTTCGCCACTCAGTCACACATCACACGTGAAATTCAACGTAGAACCTTGTGTAGGACATAATCTACATTGGATGTCAATATAACAGTTTTTAGAGCATTTAACTGATACTCGATACACAGCCTTATAAGGTGTAACCCAAAGGTATTTTACAGTGAAGTCAAACTAATTGAATGTCACTTATAGTTTTTACAAACAATAGTCAAGTGGATGTGACGAAAAAAAAAGGAGTTAAAAATCATTGCGACTAAAAAAGACATTACGTAACAATCAAGAATTGAAAACGTTTTTTTTAAATGAATTTAAAGAAAGTGAAGATTGTTAACCAGTATAACAAAAATATGACAGATAAAAAATTGTTCATCTCTTAGTACATTCGTACTACCAGCACTTTAGCTAATGAATTTATTTTTGAGGAATTTAAATGGAAGTGGGCACAACTTTATGGACAGTGTCAATAATTATAGTCGAATCTAAAATTGATTGGTGGACAACAAAATATATTCAAAGAAAAAAAACACACACACAGACAATGTTTGCTATATGTCCACTTGGCACTACTCACATGAATAAAAAAATATTATGAATGGAGCTAAAAATAGATAACTGACCTAACTTCACGCGATATTTAGAATAAAGTTGCACTCATGTAAAAATGCTTTAGAAAAACAAATCAAATTTGAATGTTAATTTGATTGAACTATGAAATGAATGGACTATAATTAGTACGCTCATGTGTTAAAGTATAGAAATGAATGGACTATAATTAGTATGCTCATGTGTTAAAGTATAAAACTATCTTTGCGAAGAGAAGTTTTATCATCTTAGAGATGAATTAGAGTTTTAGACCTAGGAATAGAGAGATGTGTAACATTAAGCGTAATGTCTAATGAAAGAATGTTCGTCAGGAATTCTAAATTCGCAGATATAAGGAACGAATTTATGTAAAAATGCATTTGAAACACAAATTTGAAGGTTAATTTTAGTAAATATTGAAATCAATAGACTATATTTTGTATTTTTATATGTCAAAGTAAAAAACTATATGTGCATATGTGTAGTTCTTAAAATTAGATCTAGATCTAAATCCTTTAGATCTTTTCTCATGTCAACATTGTAAACAAAGCAAAAATGGAAAAATAATAAAATAGGATTTTTTTTTCATATTTTTTTAAATTCTGATTTTTTTTTCTTAAATGTGAAAATTTCGGATTTATTTGCTAGAAAATCGGATCAGAAGAAATTTTCAGAATTCCGAAAATTTTCGGAAAATTCCAATCAGTGAGAGACGTCTAATTGAGCGTCCTTGACATTGTTTAGTTGATCGTGAACATTCCCGATGTAGACAAAAATACGTTTTAGAAACAGTAATGTATCAATAGAGATGAACAAGAGAGAGAAGTGAGAAAGTTGGCCCATACTAAAAAGAAAACGGATGTCAGAAGAACTCATGTGAAATAGCAACGTTATGTAAGCGTGGTAGTCAGCTCACAATGAGTCACATCGTCCGCACCCTACTAGGGAGGTCGCATCCAGCCCTCTCCACAAATAACCACCACGTAAGCGAGCCGAAGGTCAGGGACAGGACTGGGGAACAGGCAACAACATCGTAGCCTTTGACTATGTCAGACAACAAGCGTGAGCAGTAACAATTCAACATTCATCCACCAAGACAGAATAGCGGGTCCTCTAAACTACAAAGGTATAAGATAGTTTTATTTGGTTCAAAGAAATGGAGATTCAGTTTGACTACCATTGTCCATCTCAGTAGTACTAGTATAACAATATACTAGTACGCATATACGAACAACATTCACAAGCGTAACATACGAACACATACACACGACCAGCGCTTAATGAATTAGGCTTCTGTGTACTTCTCTGTGACGACAATTGATGTTAAAACCCTTGGAAAGAGTGAATAATGGGTTATTAATTCTTTTTGTTCTAGCCTGAATTCAGAGGGGTCGACCACTTCGTATTATTTATACATAGTTGTAATGAGTCCCACTTGAAAATATACAGGAAAAAAAAACATTTCAATGAAGTCCTACCAATAATAATCAATAAAAGGGAATTTTGAAAGTGTATAAATATAATAAAAATAGTCAAAGGGTAATCCCCACGTGAAGGTATGGCCAACTGTTAACATTGGCTTTTTGTATTTATCATTACGACTGAGCACTGGTGTTCTAAAAGTGAGATATCATTAGGGTGTATAGTTTGAAAAATAAAATAACCTCCACTCTAGAACCCCGGTATCACAGAACAGCACACTACCCTTAACATATCCCATGCATTTACGGCATTTAAAACAACAACAATATAATGTAACAATTATTCCTTTAAAAATGTGAAAAACAAAGTAGCATTTTACATGGTAATGAAATTATAATAATGTCCACTCCATATTTGTACTAAGTTTGATCTTTTTCAATCAACGTTTAAAAAGTATTCTTCCTTTGACTTCTTTCCTCTGTTTTCAAACGCGCAATAGTCACTTGGACAGATAAAAAGTCAGACACACACACACACATTCCGTGCATCTATTTAGTGTCGTCATCAAGG
>JADKLZ010081101.1:15394733-15405483 GCA_021533235.1 Biomphalaria straminea
CATTCCGTGCATCTATTTAGTGTCGTCATCAAGGCAGACAACAACACCCACGCACAGAGACGAGATGGCAATAAGAAGAGTTGAGGCTACAAGGACGGGTGGGGGGGGAGGGGGTGCGATGCCAGACGTACAGCAAACGAGGTGCACAATCGATTCAACGCCCTAGCACAGGGCAGTACAGGCACACCAACACGATTGATATATAGAAATAGCTGATAGCCTGACTTTGAAATCATGTAGGCAGTCAAGGAGGCAGTTAATTAAGTGGTAACAAAAAAGCGGTGAACATCTAATCTTACTTTAAAGGGGGGGATGAGGGTTGATTTTTTTTTTTTTGCTTCAAGTTGCTAACAATGGGCAGTTCTTGACTTTATGACTAAACAATGTTAATGGAAGAAGTGTACAAATGTAAATGGATACAAGTATTTTCTACCCGAACTCTTTGGAATTTGTACAGCAATGTGCATTCGCAGTGTTCAAGAGAAAATAAAATGTAGGAGGCCCAGGGGGTGGGGAGGTCACCTAGACCTTTAAAATGACGAATGAATGACAATGTTCAGGAAAGAGTACAATGTGAAAAGTAAACAAGATGTTCTAACACTTGAACGAATGGATGGTGTTCGAAGCTTGGCAGTTAATATGTGTTTGGGAGGGGTAAAATACTAAATTTCAAGTGTTTCGAGGAGCGAATGGGGGAAAGTGCGAAACAAAAGGGAGGGGAGAGAGAAGTAATATAGAGTTTACAGGCCAGAAGCGAGTGTATTGGGGGGGGGGGGGGGGCGCGGATTCAAAGCGGGCCGTTCCAAATTAACGAAACATATAGGCCTACACTGGCCAAAAAAGGTGTTGCTGAAATGAAGGCACTATTATGGAAAAAAAAATAGAGGTGGAGAGTACTGCCAAAGTATTAGGCCTATGTGAGCATTTGCAGGATAATAAGGCCAAAGAAATATCATCGAGAATAAGAATAATGGCAAAATAAACAATAAGTAGTTTGGAAATAGGTCAACATATGAAGCCGGGAAGTAATGTTAGTATATATTATATAATTTGAGTAACATTAAATGAGGGTTAAAAAACAATTGAACAAGATAGCTGCAGAATTGCGACATGAGTTTCTAGTTAGGCCCTAGTTAGACCCTCAAAGCACTGATGCTACGATGCAAAAATGTCAATGAGATAAATGTAAAATTCTGAGGTCAATATTAAACCAGAGTAACATGGGGATATTACTATAACTTTCAACAATAAATGTCAGGAACCAGAGGCGTCACTAGGCAGGTGCGGGGGGTGCGGTCCGCACCGGGTGACACCCGATAGGGGGTGACACCCAAGTGTAAAAAGGCACTTAAAAAAAAAATACCAACTTTAAAATGTGACAGAAGCAAAATCATAAAGCTTAGAAATTGTTGAATAAAATTATTCTAAATGGGAAAACATCAATAGCAAGATTTTTTCTCTGATAAATAGTGGACGTGTAAGATAAGACCTAACATAGATCTCTAAAGTTGTAAGATATATTAACAGTAGCAATGGTAATGTTGAAATGACAGAAATATAGTATATTCCTCTTAATGTGGGCCAAATCTGGTGTATCAGTTCTGATAATTTAAAACGACTGAAAAGAGATGGGCTTAACGTATCGATATGATGAGCTCAGGGACATGGTAATGCAGCTAAAATGCCAAGGATTCATGAAGAGGTGCAGGCAGTAATAAATGAATAACAGAAAAGAAACTTGAATAGATGTGTACACCTTTTACTTAAGCTATGTGGTCCAAATTCTTAATCGGAAAATATTTTCTAATTATATTTTCTTGGTTCTCTAGAAAAAGGGTTTTCTTTCTTTGCCGCTAATACTAATAGATAGGATAATATAATTAATGACAGTGTGTCATATGAACATCTCGCTGGTGTGCTCATGGTGTTGCTGTTAGATCCATGAAAGAACGATTTTATGAAAGTGTGACGGCGAAAATCTTTGCCGTCTCTCTGAAAATACAAACACTAGAGGCGCAGCACAAATATGATTGCCAGCTGTCTGTGAATACACGCATAACTTTCATTGCTTGACTTTCTTATTGGCAGATGTACTCAAAAAAAATAAACTAAACACAAAAGTACCTTCAAATTAAAGTGTTAATTATTTTCAAAGTGGTGGCTAAGCTCGAGCACTTAAACATTTATTAAGATAACTTTTCTCAAATCAAACTAGCATGTTAATGCAAAAGAAAAATACGTTTTAACAATATTGTGGTGAAATAGTTTCTATTTGTTTATGTTTGTGTAACGTCGTGAGAATGTGTTCACAACATTAATTTAGTGTGCTACTGTGTAAGTCTCTTTCGTCAGTTCATGTGCCGTTCTAGTTTAATAAAGCCTTGTTTTAGGTTACTCTTCAGTGTTTCTTTATCATTACAGAAAATATCAGGAAAGTATTCTTAAGATTTAGTATTCAAATAGATAGCAAGAAGTTAATACTGAGTGCATCAATCTCTTTTATATTGGGCCTGAGGGCAAGATATGTGAACAGAAATACTAAAACTAGAATACTAGAATGCAGCAAAGTTTTGAAATACGGCAACGAATCACTACCAGCCTTTGAATTAAATGCATGTTTACAAGGCGTCATGTAAAAAGAAGCTTTGCAAAACTAAATTTAACTAACAACATTCTCTCATTAAAACATCAACTAACAACGTTCTCTCATTAAAACATCAACTAACAACATTCTCTCATTAAAACATCAACTAACAACGTTCTCTAATTAAAACATCAACTAACAACGTTCTCTCATTGAAACATTAAGTAATAACGTTCTCTCATTAAAACATCAACTAACAACGTTCTCTCATTAAAAATCAACTAACAAGGTTCTCTCATTAAAACATCTACTAACAACGTTCTCTCATTAAAACATCAACTAACAACGCTCTCTCATTCAAACATTAACTAACATCGGTCTCATATTAAAACATCAATTAACAACGTTCTCTCATTTAACAACATTTATTAACAACTATTTTTTGAAATAAAATCAAGCAATTCTGTCCATTGAAAACGAAGTAGCAAGATATATTGAGTTTAAAGTTTTTTTTTAAAGTTGTATGTTTAAAAAAATCTTTAAAAATTTGTGTACCTATCAATATACTTTTCATTAAGTTGCATTTTTCATTAGTTGTCCTCATGAAACTACCACTATATGTGATCCTAATATTCAAAAGTTTCCATTAAGAGCTGTTTAATGTTTACTTAGGAAAGCATGCTCAGTTGGTTTTTAATTTCTTTCTATTTAAAAAATCGTAGATGTTAATATGTAATGATTAACGATAATATGTACGAGAAAAAAACATAATCGATACTCATTTAAACTTTGTCGAGCAGCAATCAACGAACTGTATTATTGCGCAAGAAAAAACTGAACAACGATAGTTTTTTATTTGAAGAATAAGTGGAACGCTGGTGGTGGGGGGGGGGGTGACACCCTGATTTTACCGCATCGGGTGACACCCACCCTAGTGACGCCTCTGTCAGGAACTCATTGGAATTATGTAGATTCTCAGATATGGTAAAAGACTTAAAGCAAGGCACACATATGGTCTAAGAGAAAATGAACAACTAAGAAGGAAAGAGTGAGGTTGTATACAGGATCAATTTAACATCCACTGCTAAATAATTAATAACTTAACTAAAAATAAAAGAAAACAAAAAGCCTCTTAGGAGTATAGTAAGAGAAAATAGCATTTTTTTAAACAAAGCCAAGTGACACAAACTTACTAAGCAGAGTTGATTTTACATTCAATATTTGGGTGAATCATTTTTTTAAACAAAGGTGACAGTTTTTAATAGAAGAAACATATAAAATCAATTGAACAGGAAAGGAAGAGAGAAATAAGACAATAGAAATGCATCAGAGATAACATACAAGTACTTAGATTACTAAAGTAGAACTAAACAAAACAACAGTAAACATTCCTTCTTCTCACACTCTGCACAATCTCAACAATGTCTACAGTAATGTAAAAAGGGAGTAACAGCTAAAAAAAAAACAGCATAAAATAAAGATCTGAAATACTTAAATAAAAAAAAAAAAGTATATTGAGTCACAGTCATGTTCTAAAAAGATGGAAATTAATTTCCAAAAGTTCTATTTTGACTAATGAGTTTCTCTAACTTGTAGAATTAACTCTTTCTCCCCATAATTATTTACCACATTCTGGTGGAATCAACGTTGGTATCGTCAGTTAGGAGAGAAGGAGTTAAGACTTACACACAACATCAACATATAAAATTTAAAACAACTGGAACACTCTGCATTAGAATTTAGACATTTCTGTCCAAATACACATGCATACACAAGTCCTGTACACACACACACACACACACACAAGTCCTACCTCAACAGAAAATGTAGTGTCGTTGTTCTTCTGGCCTGAGATCCTTCTAAATAAATCCTCACACAACTGAAAAACCAAACATGAAGATAATTAATTAAGTATAGTTCTAGACCAAACTGAAATAATAAATGTGACTTATCAAGTCAACAAAAGAAAACAAAATCTTTTTGAGAAAGTTCTCTAGAAATTCTATCATTTACCATCTAACGAATTACACAATATGAAAATCTGAAAAAATATGTTTTAGCAAATCATAAATCTATCAAATAGAATTATACTTTTAAAAATTTTGTTGAGCTTAAGACCTTTTTAATTAACATACATTATCTCATACCCATACAGGTAGAAAAAAATCTAATTTCAACTGACTGATAAATTGTAGTTTTAATTTTATCCCAGCATTTAGTAAAATAATCTACTTATTCACAATGGCATTCACAAGTACAGGCAACTTACCTGAGGTATAATACCCTCCTGACCTGGTTCATTTTTCCCCATCATGGTATAACTTTTCCCAGAGCCAGTCTGCCCGTAGGCAAATATGCAGACATTGTAACCTTCAAATGCATGATCTAACATCTCGAGACCTATATCATCGTAAACTTTCTTCTGGTCAGCAAATTTTGGGTCTTCAGGCTGTATTGTAAACAGACAAGATGAAATTACATTTAGTCCAATCTAACTAGATTTTTGTTCCCATTTTCAAACAAGAAACGCTACATGTTTATATTTGTGAACCTCCATAATTTTAGAATTTATTTTTTAATGACAGTAACGAAACAAAATGTAAATGTTTCAAAGCTGCAGAGAAAGAAAATAAAAAAGGATATGATGGGCATCTGCGTTTAATTTAAGTTTAACTTTAAAGCTAACACTGTGTGAAAGTAGCTATGCTAAGACGTTTAAAAAAACAAAAGTGCCACTTACAGTTGTATGAGACCAGTAGGAGTAGTCAAAGTTAAAACTTTTATTCTGAGCCTCCTTTGGGCCAGCCTTTGGATTGGTTATTGCTGGAAAATTAAATATATTTGTTCATTAGGAAATCACTTTAAATGGAATCTATTGTATTCCTCTGGTATGTTTAATAGAGTGATTAAAAAAATATAACTCTGTATATGATGTCATTCTTATCCTACGACATACCTAGTTTTTTTTATTTTTTACCCTTTGAACTGTATATTTGTGTATACATATGAAATTTCTTCAATCATTGAGCAAAAAATCTTTCAAAATACAATAAGAGGTAGGTAAATACAAACCAATCAGATTAAAAACTATATTTTTTTTTTTAAACAGAAATAAGCTCAATAAGTAATCTAGGCATTTATGAAAACATAATTAATCTATTTTATATTTGTTTTTAATTACATAGGACAAGACAAATTCTAATTTAGTTATTGAAGATACTCTAGAGGCACTCAACTCAAATGGAGGCTTCATTAAAAACCATAAAAGTTGTTTTTTTTAAATTTTATTATCCTTTGTCAACCAACTTTCTATCCTAACAAAAAAAAACAAACAATTTCATTCATTACAAAAAAAAAACAACATTTTGAAGAAAAAGTGTCAATGAAAACCTACTTGTTGTGTTCCCTGACATGTCAATAATACACTCAGCCTCCCTGCTCATTTCTCTGTTATTGAAGGGACGAACCCTCACAGCCACTTTCACAGACGACATATTAACTGGAACATAGTATATAACAAGTTGACACTTTCACAGATGACATATTAACTGGAACATAGTATATAACAAGCTGACACTTTCAATATCTATCCAGATCTATGACTTACTAAACTGTTCAGTTTTATATATGTATTTTTTATCAACCATTTTATAATTATAAAAAACAAAACAAATGGAACAACTGTTAAATAAAAATACAATCGGAGCAAAAATTGTAAGTTTATAGTTAAGGAAAGGCTGTATAAACTAACTAAACAAATTTACTAGGCTTTCAACTATATCTATATTGGTACAACATTTGTACTACTTTAAGTACAACAGTTAAAGAGGCCAAACAAATCACTCACTTGATTTGTAAAGAGCACCAAAAATAGATGAGCTATAAATAAACTTCAGTTAACAGAGCAATACTGTTGGTACAAAGTCATATAACATCCATTGTGAAACCTATGTTAAATTGAAGTCCATATTTCTTTGTTCCATTGAGATAGCATTATCTGAAGAATGAAAGAAAAAAAAAATGTATCCATTCACTAAACTACACAGTACTGGACAAGGTAGACACATAGAAACATTTGGATCCTTAAATCTTATCCTGTTTCAGCTTTCAAACGTTTTATTACAAATAATTGTTTTTATATATAGTAAAAATGCAGTTACATTACATGTAATGTAGACTAGCAGAGTTTGTTTTCATTGTATAGAGGTATATTAATTAAGAAGAATGAGAAGAATCATACAAATATTTTTCATAAAATGGTTTGTATACTTAATATAGAAAACATCTACAGGGTGTAGTAAATGGAAGGTAAAGGAATGTGCCATGGGAAGAGGAATAAAAAGGTTCAAATTCATTCACACTTTTCCTAGTTGACTGATATTTTAGGGTCCTAATACTTGGCTGTACTTTAGTTGTAAACAAAAGTACAGAACAATTAAACTGTTAATATACATGGACTATGTTTTGGAAATATGTAATAAATTGATCAATCAACAATCTTCTCCAAATGATGACAACGACATAAGATGTGTAAGCAATCCCAGAATTCATGTATAAATTAGATCATTTCCTTTCAAAAAGACAAATAAAATAATTATATTGTATTAGAAATTTTTTAAATCCACAACCTTTATAATGAATATTAAAATCACCACAGTCTAAATGCTGTATGAGTACTTTAATATTATATAACACATTATATTCACTGAATTCTGCTGCATTTAAATCATCTACACCACTGAAAGATCCTGAAATTCCAGCTCCATATCAGAAATGCCTAACTCCTCTAATGATGTACAAAGCCTTCGCAAGAGGCATATATTGATCCTCCATTCTTAAGTAACTGAGTGACTCACACTATCAAGATAATCAATGCCATACATTATGGAGCCACTGAATTCAAAATTAAAGTAATAAAAACATTAAAAGTATTTATCTCATAGATATTGATGAATCACCTTTTATAACAAAGAATAGCTGAACTTTCTGAATATTAGGCATATGTACATTCTTTTGTTAATATTATTTCAACAATTTAAAGATTTCAACACAAATGATTAATAATAACCCACTACAACATTTCATAAAGTAAAATACCACAAACCATTTTGGAACTTGTACAGCAGTAATTACCAGAACATTAAGAGGACCAAAAAATAAGATGAATCCCAGACTAAAACAAAATAAGCCACAGGGTCCTTCTAATGGTTACAGTAATGGAAGTAACTGGAGGCCCGGGTAAAAATGATAATATTATGGAGCTGACGTCATTCATCCATCCAGCCCTGGCTTCCGATGCTAGCAGAGTATTGATCTCCTCTCCATGCCCTCCACACAGCTGTAGGGACAGGCTTGGTCACAGGGGATGGTGGGATGTGGTGGTGCTGCTATCACCATTGCTCCTGCCTGTCTTGAGCAAATCAAGGGAGTGGAATTCAAGAATGGCCTGGGATTTACTTATGTGGGAGGAAGAGCAGAGACATACAGAAACAGAGATACTGTGTTACTTACAAAAATGGCAAAGTACTGTTGGGGCATCAGGCCTCATTGGAGGCCAAAAGGAATAAGTCAAGTCATAAAAATAACTTTATTAAGAAACAACCTTAGAAAACATTAAGTTTCACTTAAAGATCTAATTGTTCATAAGTTACCCCAATAAGATTAAAATTGCTATGTTCTATTTTTCTCAACTTTGTTGCTATTCATTTTCATTATTTCATATTTTTCATGGTTATTAATGATATTCCATGAAGTTTTTGAGAATGTTTCACAGCTCTAATTTTCAAATGACTATTAGCAAATGGTTGACAAGACAAGATTCTTATTTTATCTTTTAAAGAATGTCAACAATAGACCTCTCTTTTACTCCAGCATGTCCATGTACAATGTATTGTATCCAAATTTGCATCTGCAATTATATTTTATGACATATTTTGTTTTTCCAGTTGTGTAGCATTAGAACAAGCAAAAGCACAATTCTGACAATCCTTATCAGCTAAAAACAAGTTACTCAATTTTAATGCATTAGCTAGAGACTTACAGTGGAATTATAATATGATATGTTACTGTAAGAGAATATCAAAAATATGTGTAAAAAAAAAATAACCATTTCTAAGTAGTTATTTATCCACACATTTTGGATGAAGCAATTGTTTCCCATTCCAATTGTCAAGCCATTTCACAAACAAGGAAAACTAAATATCAACACAACAATTTCCCTGCCGAGCCTAGTGATGTTTTCTATTCTCCCCAATAAATGGAGCAATAAACAGGAAACAAGCTGACCTGAATGACAAGACCCAGCAAGTGGGCAAAATCAATATTTGATGTATTATAGATGGCATTGCATGCCAGTATTAAGAGGATTTGTTCAAGAGGACCAGGGAGGGAAAAAAAAACAACAGCAGCCTAATTTCACAATCTTTTTATTTATTTTTATACATTTTGAATAATGTAAACCGTTTGCTGAACTAATGTATGGCTAAAGTAAAGCTTACTTTAATAATGAAAACTTTTTTCACAAATTACAATTAAACCTAAGGAAGCAGTTGTAGTGTAGTTTTAGTACACACCATAAATATTTTATAAGCATTTTTTTTTAGTTAGAGAAAAAGCGGTATAGGAGAGTACAGATATGGAGTATCTTTTTGTTTTCAATTTAATAATATCAAACTATTTTGTGAAAACTTAAAATAGAATTTGAGCTCTACTATTAAGTAACCAGTTCTGGCATTTGGCATGAAGGATGTGTTTTCAAATTAGGTATTTACTGGTGTACATATAATAGTTTTTAAAGACATTTCCTGCACTAAAAAAAATATAACATTTTTTTGTTGGAAGTTGTCTAAGCCATAGGAATGCATATATAGGTCAAAAGCAAGATACTCAGAGTAGTTGAGAACTGGATCCTACCTGTAAGCTGCTTTTGTTAAGAGACTAAAAATATATCAGACACATGCATAAGTCAATTATTTAAAATGAGTATTTAAAAAATATGAAAAGAAAACAACAATAAAATCCAAAAGATCTCAGCAAAGGGACAATTCTTAAGCTATTCTAAAAGTGGCAATTGCTGGACATAGAGAAATATCTAATCGTATTCTGAATAAACTTTATAAATAGCTAATTGATCATTGAGTATTTGCCCCCCAAATAAAATTTTCTTTTAACAAAATCATAATTACATTGTACAATTCTTTAGATGACATCAAAGGTAGAAAAAAAACTTTACTATATAATTTTATTTTACATTTTTTTTAAAACAAAGACAAGGCTTGTTAATATAATTAGAAATGAAACTTTCTGTAATAAATGCACTTTACATACAGAGCAGCCACATTTTTCTTTCTCTTGACCTTTGAGCAGGTTAGTTAACACGGAGGGGGTGGGTGTTTTTTTTCTCTTCTAGATTTGATTTTTTTAATGCTCTTAGATTTTTATAACTTTCGATCTAAACATACATCTCAATAATAGGCATACACTCCATACAGACTACAATTTAATCTATGCTTCAGCACCATCTAAGGTTGAAGTTATAAATAGGTGTACTTGCATGTTCCTGATTTTAATAAAATATCTTTTCCCAAAAATTGAAATAATTTAAACCACTATATATTGACCTACAACACTTCAGGTTCTAACTGTTAGCTAACAGCCACTAACAAGCCCTAGACGCCAGGACCATAGACGGAATTTAAAAGCAGGCTTGATGACCAGTTTGTGATAGACCCTTCTGTTACAAAATACTGTTAAGCTTTAATAGTAATAGAATTTAAAACAATAAGGCCAATAAAATTAATTAGAATATAGGTATGTTATTTCAAAATTTGCAAAATGTTCAGTAACATGAGGTATTAAAAAGGCATGTAGGTATCCGGCTCCGGACGAATGTCATATTTTACAATCAGGCCATATACTGCTCCAACCAAATATCAAAAAGTACTATCCGGTATAGATATATATATACATACAGTAAAAAAATAAAATATTGATCAATAACTAAACCTATATAGAATGAGTTAACTAATATGTGTGTGTTTTATTAAGTAATAAATAAGAACATAAAACTAAAATGTTATTTAACACAAGACAAACAGATAATTCTGTTAATAAAATTTAAAAAAAAAAGAAAGAAACATTGAAAATCAAAATTTATTTGAAAGTGTT
>JADKLZ010081101.1:15412312-15430483 GCA_021533235.1 Biomphalaria straminea
ATGTTTTCAAGTTACATGAAGTTACTTCCCTTTTCCAGTCTATATTTATTTATGTCTATGGCCAGAAGCAAACTCGAATTAATATCGCATTCACAACAGGACATTTTTTATGGAACCAACAAATTGAAAATAAAATCAACTAATTATATGAGTGTTTTAATTGATAAGCTTTTTTGACATTGCCAAAATACATTTTTTTTCAAAGTTTCGATTTTTTCGATTAACTCAAGTAAAATCTGAGTCAAAGTTTGCTAGTGGGAGATAATAACTGTTAATAACTGCACGTATGGTAAAGGCTAAAAAACTGAGTTGTTGTCCGCCGCATTTTTAGTAGAACAGTTCTTCTTGTGATATTCTCGCTCGTAGCGCATGTCGGGATGATGGAAAACTCAAAGATATTTTTCTGTAGGCACATTTTTCTTTGTCATTTGAGATCATTGCTAGTTCCTAGTTCATTCCATATCTTGCTATCACTTCTCTGCATAATCTAGAGATTTGTTTTCATCTATGACCACCTATTTTTATTACATCCACATAACGAAGACGAAGTGCAGACACGTTGTTTTCAAAAGGCGACTATGCCGAAGTAACTCCTACGACCTACGAGCAAGTATCTTAGAGTTGCATACTCTGAACATTGAGATACCTAGTGATAATGAATGTGTTTCATAATGTACATAGATGTAAGTGTAAGTCGCATGGCATCTACTTCAAAAAAGGTAGTCCTACACGTCAAACTGTTTCATCTACTTCTTAAAAATTAAAACTTAAATAATTAAAAATAATGTGATTGGACATGTTATTATCTACAATAAAACATGAAGTTTCACATTTCTAACATTGAACACAAAATTGTAATCCATTATGCTATAATTTCAGTAAATTTATTTCATTTATGTCAATATTTAAACTTATAACATTTTTAACATTATGTACATGTTTTAAAATACTGTTTCAGTAATACCAAAGCTGAATGGTATTAAATTTTAAAAAAAAGGAATAAATTAATTATAGCAATATGAAAGTGAATTTAAAAAAAAATAGGTATATAAGTCTATTTAGTCATGTGTGTGATATTCAAAGCAATTTTGAATTACCAAAGAACTGAAATGATTTCCTGACCGTCTTTGTGGACATGATTTTCTTCTGTCGGATTGTATCCGCTACATAACCAACACAAAGAGAGGCTAAAAATTCACTGATGTATGGGAGAGATGACAGCAAGCCATTCTGTAAATGTATGAAGAAGATATACTAGATTACAGTAAGACATTACATTTTAAACAAAACTATAAGATACTATATGTCTGATAAATGGGAAAGATGGCAGCAATCCATTCTGTAAATGTAAAACGTAGATAAAACTAGATTGCAGAAGACATTGTATTTTAAATTAAACTACAATGTTATAATTTATGTCATTTATAAGTTTAAATATTAACAAAATGAAATAATTTTACTGAAATTATAGTATAATTAATTATAATTTTGTATTCAATTTTAGAAAAGTGAAGTTAATTATTTAAATTTCAATCTCTGAAAAACACGTAGAACAGATATTTAGGACTATAATGTAAAGGAAACAAAATGTATACTGCAATTTGTTTATTTCCAAGAGCTTATTACTTGTTTGATGTCAAAATTCAAACTTTCTTTTAAAAATGTTGGCAGCAACGTCAAAAGTGTATAATTCACATAATTATTACAGAAATGAGCTGTGGTGACAGCCCACAAAGGTCCAGATTTGAACATTTTCATCCAGGGAACACTGCGGACCTGAAAACAGACAATTATTCCATTGAAGGGGGTGACTTTTTTTTTGGATTTTTTTATATTTTAAAAGAAGTTTTTATGGTAATATAAACTTTCTAAATCCGCACCGTCCACTAATCACAACAGAGACATTCATTATAGATAATCTTGAACAGATAAAGTCTTATGTCTATTATATAGATATGATGTTAACATTTTAACATGCACTTTATCAACAGCACATGCACCAAGTAAAAATAAAGCCTACAAATATACTTTATATCTTGACAGTCTAGCGTCTGTTTGTGCGCTCCAAACTCTTACTTTGTGGCGGGTCCTTCTTTTGTAAACATGGCGGAATTACTATTAAACCTTAAGATATATTTTTATCATTTTCATTCAAGAAATGCAAATAGGTTTATATGATATCAAATGAACACATACTCACTTTAGTTAGTCCCCCTTTACCTATAGCTGTTTCAATAAATGTCCTCTCCTTTGATGAGATCCACCTATGTTTAGCAGGAGTGTCTGAGGTCAAAACAAACCAAGATGCCACCCATAATATCGTAAATATTCCTGCATGCAAACAGATAAATGATAAGTATTAAGCCTAATACTGTATATATAGACAAGTAAGCGCCTACATTTATAAAGAAAGAGAAAAAAATCAAAGTCCCGGCCCTAGGTCTGTCATGAAGATCAGATACAACTTTATTTTTTCTTTAAATGCCCTGTATAATTTTGTTATAGGTTAAGTGTAAGACTATGCTAGTATTATCAATGTGATGTTGCTGGGAATTGTTCGTTTTCAAAGTTTATGTAATCATGTAGTGGAAGCAATCCATTCATGCTACCTTGGTGGAAGCTCTCTACATATGCTTCCTTTGTGAAAGCTATCCATACATGCTACCTTGGTGAAAGCTATTCATACATGCTACATTGGTGGAAGGGATCCACTCATGCTATCTTGGTGGAGGCTGATGCTTATGACACTACAACAAATGATACACGAAGTAGCACTTTCTGAAATGGCATTGTACCACTGTGTCTAAATTAACGTTCTCGAAGGCTAGAAGTAACACTGCTAATGTGTTACTAAAACAAGACCATATCAAATTTTCTTTCTGGTCAAAAAGAATACATTCTCAGTTAGTGTTAAGTTTTAATTAGTATGTTAAGACACGAATCTGTCAAATCGTAACGAAATAGTTTGTGCTGACCTGAGAGATAAAAAATTGAGCCCCAACCATTGGTCGAAGCCGTATTCACACATCAGTCCAGATATAGCAAATGTTATGATGTTTCCTGCTGACAAACCTGGAAGAAATAAATGGTTCTTAATTTCTTTTAAACAATTTAAAAAAAAATAATTTAAAAAATGAATAAAGCGTATATATATATAAGTTAATAGAAACGCCTCAGAAAAATCCGCAAGTCTCTCAGGACTTATGTAAATCGTTCTACGAATAGGGTACGAAGAAGCAAGAAAAAGGGACAATAATCAAAGATATACTTTGGGAATACAAGACATAGGTTTTAGAAGCTAAGGTTAGCCAGAAATGGAAACAGGGTAAAGAGTAAACAGATTTTGTTAGTAGTGGCGCAATAACAGGCTTCAAAACAGATGGTTAAAGCGATTCTGAAAATATTGTGTAGTATTATAGCTATAAAAAGTAAGAATAATAATTTAAAAAATCTTCCAGTAAAATGTAAGTCATGATATAGCATATGAAGGCAAATATACGTTTTAATAAAACAGAGCAATACAAACCGAACCTGCATATATGATCGATGCGAGTTTGCTCTTCTCATAAACAGGAGCCCAGCGCCCTAGGATTGCTTGAATACAAGGAAAAGAAACACCCTGGAAAATAATAGAGATTTTTTATGGTAATTCAAATTTATTTTAAATTGTGCAAATCTGTCTTTACTCACACTTCTTTAATTTAAGTAATGATTTTTGAGATCTTATACTTATCACATATACATTGATAAACAACGTATGTGCGTGAGTTATTATTGTCTTGTGTTGTATATTGTGAGGTAGTTTTTTTTTTTATTATAAAGCAACTATTTATAGTGGATACTTCACTGTGATATAAAATGTGACAGGATTTTTATAGCCTTGTATATCAATGCTTTAGTATTAGATAGAGAGACTCATTTTCTTTAAATCGTTCGTTACATTTACATATTAAAATATTTTTAATAACCTTTTTTTTAAAAAAACTTTTATATTATCTGAGATTTAAAACAAAAAAACTATTCCCATTTTACAATTGAAACTCACAGAAGACACTCCAATGATGACTCTAGCAGCATAGACCAGATACACGTGAGTCCTGGCACATACAGGCGTGACTAACGTACACAGTCCACAGATGAACATACTGACACCCCAAACTCTTGTACCACCATAACGCGAGGCCAGCCAACCACCTAAGGCGAAAAGAACCAAAAGGAAAAGATTGAAGTGTTTCTCTTGGATGAGTGCAAAATGTATTGATAGTTTCGTCACTTAAAATCTAATACCCAAGAAGCCACTTAAAGGGACGACCGGTTAATCGGACCAACCACAAAAAGTAAAAATGTACCCTTATAGACCTCGCGATAGGCGATCTATTATACGCAATGTGATGTAAAAGTTATTTGTTTCTATGACCGAAGGTTGTTTACTGACTTTGTCGGTTAGCAAGCTCAACGACTAACTAACTGTCCTTACTTTCCCCAACTTAATTACCCTTTAGACTTTAGAGTTGGGTGGACTCAGTGGCGTCGAAGAACGAAGTTTTAATATTACGTTCTATATCCATTTACCAATATTATTTTCTTGTAATATGTAAACAATAGTTATAGTTTCTCTCCAGAAGCGTTGTCCACCATTAATTAAGCTTCTTTCTAGCATTCCCAAACAAATGTGCCCAATTTGCGCAGTGTTCGCGTAATGTAGATCTAGGTTGATAATTGAGTGCGTGAAATGAATATGAATTCTCTTTAAACATAACATATTTACGAATTTGATTTGAAGCTTAAACTTATCAAGCAAAATAAACAACAACAGCTTATTAAAATACTTACTAAATATTTGTGTCGATATATAACCATAGAAATACATGGCCAACAGTTGAGCTCTAGTATTCTTATCCCAGTCAAACTCAGCTCTCTGTTTAAAAGTAAATACATTGATTTACAAAACTAGACATACAATTTTATATAATACACTTGAGTACTTTGCAAAAAACTTTAAATTTCATTATTTAAACAAATATTTTGACAACAATAGCATCATTAGGTTTTTATTTGGTTCAGAAAATGGGAGTAAATAGATAGCATTAAAGACAAACTCCAGACATTCAACAACAAATGCTTGCAACATGAAATTGGTGTTTAGCTGAACAAAATTTAAAACTCCAGTCTGTGGATAAACAACCCAATAAACATCTCTAACAACCCAGCAAACATCTCTAACAACCCAGCAAACTTCTCTAACAACCCAGTAAACATCTCCAACAACCCAGCAAACTTCCCTAACAACCAAGTAAAGATCTCTAGAAAAAAACCATTTAACATCTCCAACAACCCAGCAAACTTCTCTAACAACCCAGTAAAGATCTCTAAAAAAAAACCCCAGTAAACTTCTCTAACAACCAAGCAAACATCAATAGAACAAGTAAAATCAAAGAGGAAAATAAATTGGACTGGATTGGAAATAGAACGAGAAGAACAACAGAAAATATTTGTAAACAGGATCTTAACTGTGAGCCAAAGTGTAAAACTAAAGACCAAGACTAAGATGAAGGAGATCAGTAGAGCAAGAAGCAAAACTCAACAGGATTTGCCCAAAACAGAGAAAACTACTGTTGAGGCCCTCTGCTTTACTGAAAGTCAAAAAGATGAAATGTTAGTCAAGTAATACATCAGCAATGTCTCAAAATATTTAGTTAACAAAGCTTATATCAAGCCACTTTGTCTGTCTGTCTGTCTAGTACAAATCTTGTAAACGTCATTCACACTTTCCATCCTAGGATTTCGTTGAAACTTTTGTACATTTATTCTTTGTCCCTAACAATGATATTAACACGAATGAATAAACAAACATACAAATGAACCAATCAATTAAATTATTAGTGTCAGCTAATTAATTTTGTTTGATATAGATTTTTTTTTACAGTTTTGAGATATATGGCTATAAATGTATGGTTGTTTCCTTTATATAAGCTTTGTTTTTTTAAAGTTTTTTTTTCTTGTTTTGACACTTCTATATATTGTCTTTTTATTGAACATCCATATATGTGAAAGTAATAGTAGTAAGTAAAGTAAAAGTAAATTTCCCCTTCCAGACCTTGTGGTCTATAGGGCAGATGATGTAAAGGTCATGTGATTCTGTGGCCTACTGTTAACGAGGGTGTCATGTGGCCAGCGAAACGACCAAAGTCACCAACCCCCTTTACTTTTCCCCAACTAATGTCAGGTACCCATTAGAGCTGGTTGGACTCAGAGTCGCCCAAGGATCCCGAAATAAAAATCTAATTCTTCACCGGGATTCGAACCCGGGACCACTGATTCATAAGCCAAGCGCTTTACCGTTCAGCCTCCGCGACTCCATGTGAAAGTAATAGAGAGTAATAATTTGCTCATTTGATTACCATTGTAGCCTATCTTGTAATCTAAACTGACCTCCCTGGCAGCACCGATAGCTGAAGCGACGTCACCACCACACGAGCTGCTGACATTGTTCTGGTCAGTTAAAGAAGCGTTGATGATGTCCACTGAGTCATTGGCAGGGGCACTACGCACCATACATATGATGGCGACGGACAAATTGACCCGAGTGACGTAAACCATCAGTGTCCCCAGACATGCGAGACACGAGACAAGTAGTCTGTGAGAGAAGAAGATGGGAACTGCAATATACAACAAGAAAAACATTTAAAAAATACTTTAAAAAACACAGCTCATATGAAGTGTAATTGTATCAATTAGTTTAGATCAGTCATGTAAATGTAATAACATTTGTACTAGATCTAGACCAACTACAGTACATCTCTTCGATTAAAATAATTGTACCCATTGTTTTTTTTAGTGCTATTTCACGCTTTTAATCCTATCACTTATCTAGACCAGTTAGAAAATGGGGGAGGGGAAGGAAATGGTGAATTTTACAGTAATCGCTTTTAAGAATATTTATTTTTTAAAAAGAAGGGTGAATGAACGACTTGATTTTGAACTCATTGCTCATGTTTCCTCAAGCGACATACTAACCACTCTGCTGGTGAGATGCTTATGAAAATAGAAAATTGTTTAAATATCTTTTTTTTTCAAACTTAATTTAAAGAGTCGACCTAGGGCTAATTCCATCACATCTGTCAATTACAATTTCTTTTCTTTGTTTGAGATGCCAAACAAAATGCTTAATTACCAATAGTTTTTTAAATAAATCTTAAATTTTTGAAATTGATTCTGGTGTTGTCAGGTAAAAGAAATAATTTTGCAAAATTTCAGCTTGATCCGAGATTGGGTGTAGGAGATATAACGTGTACAAACTTTTTACCAGACAGACAGATTGAGTTGATAAAAGCTTTGTAACAAGAATACTAAAGAATATATATTTTCAACACACAACAAAAACATTTTATTTCTTCCGGGTACGAGCGATATGTAACTCATAATGATTACATCCCATTAGTGCATGACATTAACTTTCTATGGTAACAATGTCGTTAAAAACCATCTGGTTCATCAAAATACCTTTTAAAACATTTATAACAATTTCTAGAACCGCTGTATGTATAATATAAACGTAAAATGCTTGTAATAATAATAGCCTAATAATAATACAAATAATATTTCTAATAATAATCATAATAAAAAAGGAATTTGTCTTGCGCCTATTAGTTTAATTAATGTGAAATCCAGTTATGTTTACAGAAACAGACTATTTTACGCATATATTTACATGAGAGAAATAAACTGTTGGCCTGCTTAACATTGCTTCAGCATAAATGAGTTTTGAATTTTAAGAATGTTTCTTAATAATTGGATTGCTTAAAACTTTGTACTGGCGTTTAAAAATAAGCAAAAAAAATAGAGTAGAGACTTTCAGAAACTAAACTCTCTATGTAAGTCTGTCATATACCAGCTGTACAGAAATAATCTAACATTAGACTAACACAGTGTTTTTACAAACTTTGGCACATTTTGTACATTCTGAGCATTTAGCGGAACACTTTGCTTATTTTTGTTTAGAGAGATTAATGCAAAGGTGGCCTACTAGCTGATTATTCCAGAAGTTCATGGAAAACACTTTACACATGGGTACCGAGGAACAGAGTTTGGGAAAGACTGGTCTAACACATTAAATCACGCTTTCTTTTACTTAGTGGCTTAGTCCCATGCGAGAGGAGATGAAGAGAGATAACTAACACCCCTTTACGAACTGAGGCAGAATATTTTTTTACAAAGCTTTTATCAACTCTGTCTGTCTGTGTGTCTGTCTCGCAGAATTCTTTGACACGTTTGTTTTTTCACTTCTCATTCTCGAATGAAGTTGAAATAAGGCACATAATTATTCAAAGTGGAAATATATATATGTAACATGCAAAAATTAACTAGTTTTTTTAAGCAATTAGTAGTCATTATTTACTTGGTTTTGCATAGCAAAAGGAAAGGTAATATTTACATTACTGAAATATTTTGCTGTGATTGTGTGGTGCTTTCCCTTAAAAAACTTTTTTGAAAAGTATTTTGTTCAGATTTTGCTTATTTAAATTTCATCAAGTGTTTTAGTAGAAATTAAATAACTCAATGGACCTCATTAACCAATAGTAAACAAACAACATTTAGCCACGTGATTCTCTATATCTTCTATACAAAGTATTCCATCCATCGTGGTTGTCATATGATACATATTCTTCATTGTTTTATCAATATTATGACGTGGCTAAATGTGTTTATTTACCATTGGTGAATGAGGTCCATTATAGCCAAATATTTTTTTTGAAAGATAGATTTGATATTGGCCGCAAGATGTTTTAATCCTGTCTATTTTTTCTTGAAAAGCTGTACATTTCTATATTTCATGCATACGGTTAATATATTGAATCTTTAATTATTGAGATGAAAAAACGTGGGATTTGGATGAATTCATGCCCTCAAATAATCGACTTGGGATTGGGAGTAATGTCCCTGGAACATTGGTGTGTCTTGTTTTATCTTTTAATTCTTTGAAGACATCTACAATTTTCAAATGTGTTTACTTCCTGTAACACCAGAGCGCTTGGGAATCTGATTCATTTAAATACGTCGCTGGTGTCTTACCGTTGTCCAGTTCCAACATGATGAATGATTCATGAACTATTAATATTGGCTAAATAGTTGCTGTGTTTGTTTTCATTCTGTCCAGGACGTACTCAGAATAGACCAGGAACCTGAAAAGAAATAGGAATTTTTTTTAAAATGCGAAATTACTGCATGCACAAAATAATTTTATAACATATACACAATTTATTCACACAACAGAAAAACATGTAGCCCAAAGCGGGAAAATTTTCTTTAGTTTTATTGTATGTTCCGTCACAACTCTGTATTTCTGTTCCTTTTTTAAATTTGCTAACAATTTGTTAATCTAAAAATTCAATGCTTATCATAAACTAAATTATAATTATGTTTATGGAGTGATTTATATTTGCTATGAATAATTTTGCATATTCTCTCTTTTTAAAATTCTTTAGTATAGCGCTATAGCGCATCTGTCAAGCTATAGTGTGCTAACTGCGCTATGGTCCTATCTCTTTCGTTGTCTTATTTGGCTGGATCGGAGTAACTGGGAGAAGGTTCTAGTGCTGCCTCTAGGAAGCTTATCAAACACAATCAATCAATGTAATGAAATACAGATACCAATCATTTTTTTAAAATAAACTTTTGCTAAAAAAATGGAATGCCAAATATTTTTTAAATTATGATTTCTCATGTAAATATTCATTATCTTTCAATGAGTATGATTGTACTATTCTTAAATCATTCGCCAGTAATATTGCTTTCAAATCTAATTAATTAAAATCAAATGTTTTAAAAGAATGTAACAAACGTTTCTAAAACGTTCATTTTGTGTTTTGTTGCTAAGGTCATCGACGAAATGTTAAAGTAATTGTGAGTTACGTTTTAAATTAAAAACCAAAGAGCTGCTGTCAAGAGAACTAGTGTTAGTTTATTTCTACACCATACATAACGAGTAGGCCTATGTAATCGACCTGTTTCCTAGTTTGTATAAAAGAGCCATTCGTGTGAGCTTGAGGAAATCTTCAATTGATAAAGTCAAAGATCTTTAACAGGACTAGCACAAACTAAAATGGCTGCCTGGTCGAGCGGTTTGCACGCTGGACTGTCGTATCCATTTACCGATGGTCCCGGGTTCAAACCCTGCCCGCCCCCATCCCCCGTCGTCCTGCGGGAGGTTTGGACTAGGAAATAACTATCTTCAACTCTGAAGGAATTTCCGAAACATGTAAAACATAAAACAAAATAAAATACACAAGAACTCCATTAATCCCTTGGTAATAAACCATTGGACAAAGTCCCAATTTCCAATGTAAGCTTGACATTCAATGCTTAAGTGAAACGTCAGAAACGGGGATATGAACGTATATTTCATTTTCTATCAATATAATGTTTTGTTATTTGTAGTGCACAGTTGTAAGACACGCTTCCTCCTGTATATTAAAGATTGTTGGAAGAATGATAATTATTATTTCTAGTTGCAAATATAAACCAATATTTAAATAAATAAAAAGGCCAACAGCAATGATCAATGTCAAAGCTCTCCGTAATGTTAATATTATCTAACTTTTCATCTAATCATGTTTTTATTTTTGATAAATGGTTCTTTTGCAAAAAGATGAAAAATATCAGAAGTCTGTTATAAGATACCTACTTGAAATAACTACTGTGAGAGCATTCTTATTCTTATGACACTGCTCTGAGAATGCAAAACACAATATTCCAAATTCCAGTGTCTACCAGCTACCGGTGTACTCTTTAGGTTCAGAACAATATATTTCTAACTTCTGTATTGTCTTTGTTTAGTTTTAAAGTCCGCGAAGAGCAGTTTCGTGACTTTGTTCATTTTATAGCAATATCACCGTATCACTCGCTGTTCAGGTTAGTAGAGATAAAATTGAAGAGTTCGTTTGTCAAATTGAGCAAAGTTGTCACTCTTCTTATTAGATTTGCTCCCTTGGCCAGTAAGTAACAATATGCTAGTCCAAATTTAAGGTTAAGATCCAAAGATAGGACTGTAAAACAAGCAAAATTTAAAGAAAAAAAAAGTTAAAAAAAACAACAACAAAGCTTATCAAAGGGGAAGATCTCCACATTAACAACTATATATCTTAATAATATAGAATTTATTTCCCGTTTTCTATATCAAACAATATAATAAATTACCTATAATTAACTGACAAATTTTTAAATTTTTAAACGGATTCATGATTTGTTAGGTAAAATAAATAGTAATAATATTGTGAAGTTTCAGCTTGACCAGGGAATGAGTGTTTGAGAAATAATGTGTATAATTATTAAAGAGAACAAAACCACACATATTTAGCTAGATATCTTACTGCTAAAGAATTAATTTCACTTTTTTTGAAAAAAATACCAGTAATTAATTGATTAATTAGTTAATTTTTTTAAGTTCATGTTTAGTTAGGTAAAATAAATAATTGTGTTAATTTTCAACTTGTTCCGAGGATGAATGTGGGAGATATAAAGTGCTCAAATGTGATTAGTATCAGACCTACAGAGTGAGTTGAAAAAAAATTAGCCTACTACTTTGGTCCACCCTTACAAACTTATGACTGTTGTAAACATTTCCAAGACATCTAAATTACTGTGTGTTCAGAGTTTTAACTCCACTTGCCTCCCCCACTCCGTTTTGTTTTAAACTCCTCCTAAGCTCAAAGAGTTTACCTAGACAAAAACACACAAGAATTCATGTTATCACAACATTTAAAATCAACATTTTTCATCTCATTCCTTGTTAGTGGTATTCTCAAATGGATTCATTTATAATTAGCATTATAAGTCTCAAAATGTGTATGTAATATTCTTGGTGTTGAATGAACAGTTTTATGCAAATGGTTCATTCAAATCAGCGCCACTTTCTGACACACGATGCTATGTTTAAACATAATGATTCATTTGATAACGTCAAAAAATATAAATAAGTCTAGAACTTCGATTTAAAAGGACATCCACAGTAAAGACTTAGATGATTGAAGAAGATTTTAGATATATATTTTAAACAACTCTAAAAATAACACTAAAGAGCCATTATATTATTATTAAATTGTTTGTCCAGTTTACAAACATGTGGAGATCTATTGCAAACCGAACGTTCCAAGAAAAAATTCTGTTACCTGTAAGCGTCGTTGGTTTGAGTGCTGGGACAAGTCCCAAAAAGCCTGTGGAGTCTTGGAGCGCATGAGGTGCCCTGACCGCACTTCCCCGTGGTGGAGGCTGTCCAGGCCTGAGCAAGCTATTATAGCACAGTGCCGGACAGGCCACTGTCCTGTTGGCTCATACTTATAACGGCTATGGCCAAATTTCGACTCACGGTGCCCCCGCTGCGGGGAAGAAGAGGAAACCGTGCCTCACATTCTGTTTGACTGGCCCAGACTTGCTGATCTCCGTCTCGACAGGTCTGGGAAACCAAAAATTCTCGACCTGTATGGTGAAGCCTACGCACTACGCAAGACTGCAGGGTTTCTGTCCAGGGCTTTTGCAAGAGAGGATTTAAGCCTCTCAAACCCTCACTCAAATGGAGTTTGAATGAATGAATGAGCGTCGCTTGGAGCCACCTATGTTATGCTGCACAGAAATAGGCCTACTTTATGGTGCAATCTAGGTAGAACAGGGAGAAGGTGTATTGTCGTAAGGTCTGTTCAGATATCTCTCTTATTTTCTTGAAAAGGAAATACCTACTTAATTATTTCATAAACATAAATACAACAGTTAACGTGAAAGCACAGCAGATAACTTACAGTTTTATAGTTATTTATCCCATCAGATGCCACACATCATCATAACTTATCAAACGCAGGTATTTTAACAGACAATAGCAGAAAAAATCTCTATAAATGTCAAATGGCTCATTATCACTAGTAAGTCATGTACACAAAAAAACACAACCATTTTTGAAATTCCAGGTCTGAATTGTTGGTTCGTATTATTGACTTCAAGTAAATAATTGGTCCTAGGCCTATATTCTGTTTTATTCTAATAATGTGCACATCCAACTACGTGGTCTTACGACTAAACATTAAAGCTCATTTGTATCAAGCCATATCTTTACTTCTTCTACATTTTCTATCGTAAGTTAAGATTAACATGTCATTGTACGTAACTTTACACCAGATGCTGAGTAATTAGTTGCATACTGATATAAAGTAGGGCATAGGATAAGTGAATACGATCAGAAAAAAACATTTAAATGTGTCTGTCTGAAGAGGACTTGCTACCTTGGTAAGAGACCTAGTCACCTGTGCAGTACAAGCGACGTTAAGAGTGGTGTCTTCGTACCTTTGTTTGTTTAGATTTAAGTGCGCTGCTTCTCAAACTTATCTTATAAATAGACTTGTTGAGCGCAAAGATTACGTTGTTACATTTTTATACGAAGGCCTATTATTCATGGCTGGTATTAAGATCTTGTTTGTGTATTACATTAAGACTTCTTGTATCTTGTATGCAAGTGTAAATAAATCATCCAAACTTGCTTTTGCGGGTTTTTTTTGTATGTCACTCTATTTCATCTCAATTAGTTTAATTAGGTTACAACTATATTGATGAAGGTGTATTTCTTGTGCCATTCGTACCAGAGCATCTTCTTCCCTAGTGCAAGTAGAGCATGGAACGAATTGCCAGAGTCAGCCAAGAAAATCAATGATCGAAGAGTTAGCCTCATGTTTACACTTACAAATGGGTGTGGGTAGGACTCAATGAAGATATACCGCTCATGTATTGACCTCGTTTGAAAAAGAGGCTTTAAACTTAAATGTATGTCTATAGCAAATGACCGCGATTCGCATTTCCATTTTTTGTTTACAAAGCTTCTATCAAGTCACTCCGTCAGTCTGTCTGTCTGATATACATTTTGTACTCGTTTTTTCTCCCACTTCCAATGGACCTCATTCACCAATCGTAAACGAACAACATTTAGTCACGTGATCATATTGATAAGACAACGAAAAAAAAAACTGTGACATGACAGCCATCGTGTATTAAAAATTAGGACGTAAATCATATAGAGGAGATAGAGCACCAACTGGCTAAGTGTTGTTTGTTTACGTTTGGTGAATGAGGTCCATTCTTGGATAGGAATGGCTGCCTGGTCGTGCAATACGCGCACTGGACTGTAATTCGTTTGTCTTGAAGGTCCAAGGTTCATATCCAGCCCGCTACCATCCCCCGTCGTCCTGAAGGAGGTTTGGACTAAGAAGGAACATCCGAAACATGTGACAACATTTTACACACAAACAAATGAAGCGTTAAACTCATTAAGTTACTACAAACTCCCTCTCTCTCTCACTTTATTTGGTTGGCAAAAATTTTTGATATTTTGATTTGCAATTTCATAACTAGCCTTAAATCTTTTTTTTTTTGGACATCACTGCTTATGTTTATTATGACCTGGTCCGGTAGTTTGGGCTTTAAAATGCCTTTACGATGATCCAGGGTTTGAACTCCGCCGCCATCTTAACTGGAGGTTTGGACTAGGTCGTATTTACTCTTTAATTATGGAGGATAGTCGTAAACGTAACAACATAAACAACAACCAGTTCGTTCAGGTAAATGACTCAGAGAATTAGCTGGTGTTGCAGGAAAGGTCAACTAGATTAAACTGTCATTCGTTTCTGTGGTAGATATTGGGTCTCTGGAGAGTAAAGTTTTCTTAAGAGCTCCGCGCCATTCCGTTGATCATAAAGAAACCTGCTAGGGATTTTACTCTCTTTAACATTTTCAGGCTTGCAGACCCCCCCACCCCCTCTCGAATAAATGTTGATGTAAATGTTGTGCATGTCGTGGTGAATAAAAACAAATATTTGTTTCAAATGTGACCCGTGGCGGTAATGACGCACAAGAGACCAAAAACACTAGCCAGAGAGGAGGTGTAGTTAACAAACTATAAACTCTGCTACTTGGTTCGTATCCGGGTTTATAAGGCAGGTATGTTGTGTACCGGGTCATTGCACATTCGATATACAATGTAAACACTCAGAATGACCTGATCAAACTATATTTGTAAGCCATAAAATAGATATCTATATTACGATCTGATGAAACATTTTTTAAAGGCACACTCTTAATATTTTTTTTAAAGTTATATTACTTGATATCTATGTTTTTTAAAAATTAGCTAGAGCTGTTAATATTTCGAAATCCTAACTCTAGTCTATGCTGCTTATAAGCACCTGTCTCAACAGAACTTTTAGGAATGGATTGTTTCTAGAAACATTACAAACGTGTTCCATACCATAATGTACACTAGATACGTACATAATAAAGTGAAGGCGTTAATATTGAGATTCGACCATTCTGCAATTTTTAATTAGTTTTTAAGCTGCTGCGCTTTAAGCGCTTAGAACAACAGTCAGAATTGACCTGAGACAAGACCATGCACACTGCTGGGAATGATGGTAATTCTTGGCTATTGCAGGAGAAATGCCAGAAACTTAAAACAAAAAAAAAGATTTACTATTACATGATGCGAGCTCTTTTGCCAGGTTCTTAGTCTAGGTTTGTATTTTTCACTGACCAAGATATTTTTTTGATTCTTTTACTCATTAATTTCACGTTCTGATTCATTCAGTCTGTTGTATCACATGTTTTAGATTATATATTTTTTAAAATTACCTAAAAAAGAAAGTGTTCATTGTACATTACCAGTTCATGTTTAATTTAAAAAAAAAGATAATTTGCGGTTTACAAGTATAATGTTCAACAGCTTAAATAACAATTACACACAGCTTGCTATCACCTTAAACACATCTTACACACAGCTTACACGCCTATAATTTATTGCAAACTCTGTTTACATAATTACTCTCTGTGTTTCCACACAAGAATCTCCATCCGAATATTTCCACTACCGTGATTTTGTATTTCTCACAGTGAACTGAGAATTATTTTGTAGTTGGTCACTTTTGTCACTTTGCAATTTCCTAGTTACTGGGACGAATTACTACTCGACCGAATTTTTTTCGCTCCATCTCGATCCCTGTCCACTAAAACCTCCATCTTCACTTTTGACTGTGGCGGGACCGCCCAGGACTGCAGCTCTCCGTCTGCTAGTAATAAATAGATGATAGCACCAAATGCTGCATTTCCCGCGCAGACGTAAAACACAATCTTCCATTCTTCTGCAGTTTTCTGAAAACAAATACCAAAATATTTTTTTTTGGCTTTTTTTTTTTTAAAGAGATATACATTATGACAGAGATGAAAGGTAATACTTAAAATCTATAAAGTCAATTTAGAATAAGAAGAGTAGTGAGTTGAACGCCTGAAGCACTAACAGACTATTCCAAGCTGGAATACTCGTTTCCAATTTCAAAATAGTGGACGGGGTTAAAACCCAGGGGCGTAATGAGCAAAACGTGCGCCCGGGGCAATAAACTTTATTGTCGCCCCCCCCCATCTTCCATGAACAGCATATAGAAATATAGGCTTGTAAATAATAAGTATTTAATAATAATATATTGCGATTAGCCTGAGAATGTAATACCTAACTAAAATATCTACAATTATTTTATTTTTGGCGCCTCTCTGCGTATGGCGATTCCTTTGGACGTGGCACCCGGGACATCGTTCCCCCATCCCCCCCACTACGCCTCTGTTAAAACCAATCATAATATTAATACTACAGATTCTAATTTTGAGCTATAACATGCAAGACATTTTGTCTCTCAGAAACGTTAAGAGTCTGCAGTTGCAATAACTCGTTTAGTTGCATGAGCTAACTAACAAAATCAAAACACAACATCAAGAATGCATAACACTGAGTATATCAGACAAATGTAATCCTACATTAGGTGTAAGTGCTCCAGCGATGATCGGTGCAATCATGCCTGGTATAGTGGCAGCTGTGTTTGTGATACCAAATAGTATACCTGCATAGCTGTGAAAATAATTATATCATTAATATTGGATACTTAAGCTAACACTTATATTTGGTATTTAATCACATGGGATCAATGCCCTTAACTCTAATCATGACATCAGTATTTAGTGAGAAACCTGTGCCTAATCATCTTTCCTTTTTTTTTCTATGGGTGTAACTGTGTAAACATAAATATCAAGATCACGGGTTTTTTTTTTTTTTTTGAAGTCGTAATCATTTTTTGAAAATTAATTTATCAAATAAATAAGTCCTGCTTCTGCTTTAAATGTCTAGTTTTGACCCATTTTCTTGACCCATAATTTGGCGATTTGGTAAGAGGAAAACCTACTAAGCTAGTCACATAACCTACAAAGCTAGCCGCATAACCTACAAAGATAGCCACATAACCTACAAAGCTAGCCACATTGATATTGTAAAATAAATAGAGTCTGTATATCACATGTAGGCATATACTGTGGCAATAAGGCCGCTGATTGCAGACGTGGTCCAGGAACGGAAGCTGTGCGCTACCTATATGGCACAACCCAATAGTAGTAATGGAAGCTGCTATTGTGGAACCTTCAAACAGGACTTGGAGGTGGAGAGCTTCTTGTCCGTTAGAAGAAATCACCCCTAGAAGTGAAAGAGAATTTTAAGAGCGTTCCGATTCCCTGATGAATTTTATTTTACAAGATACTTCTAGGTGGCTGGTGGTAACATGTAAACATGAGAAATAATTGCTTAGTTCGGTCATTGACTTCGCTCAGGGAATTTGAGACAAAAGTATACACCTGTAGTTGTCATTATATCAATGAATATACACTTTTTAAGCACTTCTACTGTCTACATTAACATCTAGTTGAAATTCCTGCATTGGCAAATGTTATATAAAATGCACTGATACCTGGGTGCAAGGTCAAGATGATTGACTATATAGCCCGCTCTGTTGAAGCTCATGAATATGGTGCAGAGACAGAGCATAAATACTGCTATGTAGCGCTGTTCACAGCTGATTTGTCCAACACTAGCTATGCATATGGCAGTTCCTATAAAAGCTAAAAAAAATGGTATCGAATATCAGAGTTACAAAGTTATGATCATAATCAACAACAAGAAGAATAAAGACAAATTTAGCAAACATGGTGGCCGACTTAGACCAGGACACATTAATTTAGATTTGAACATACAGCACATTAACCTATTGTTAAACTGCTAAACAACAAAGAAATGTAACTCTAAAAATATATAAATTACATTAACATAAG
>JADKLZ010081101.1:15445254-15462095 GCA_021533235.1 Biomphalaria straminea
TTTTTTTTTAATGCATCCTGTAAATCGTAATCGCATAATACTTTGGCCGTAGTCTTAACCCTTTATTTATTTTTGCACTTTCAAAAATACTGCCCGCATTTCAACATTTCCCTTGTGGCCAATTTATTCTAATATGTGCTACGTTTAATTAAAACAGCCCACTTAAAAACGCTTTCTCTAACACACTGGACAGGAAATTTTGTTTTTTCACTTTTCTCTTCTCCCGCTCTTATCACCCCGCCTCTTATAAACTTAAAATGTTAGTATCTTTACGTCGAATTGGGGCTGCCTGCTTGATAACGAAAATAGTCCTACATACAATATTATAGTAATGGCTCGTTGTCAAGCCATACAGACCTGTGACTTGGCAACGATCTATTGGTCTCCATTGCCCACATGTTGTGACGTTGCAGGTCAGTGTTCATGCCGTCTATAACGATGGGTCTCGCTTGAACACGCCAGTGGAAATTCCCGGTTATGTTCACTAGAGGCATTTTGCGCACCATCTTATGTGAAATTAAAATTTATACTCTTAAGCGAGCAATTCTTGTATATATATATCTTCTATTTCGAAAACGGCTCTAACGATTTTCTTTAAAATTTCAGCGTATCTGCATGTTAGTGAGAAAAAAATTCTCAATTTATTGGCCACGTCGGGAAAACTCGAGCTAGACCGTTATTTCGATATATAAAATGTCTCAATGTTGTAAAATTAATTTTGGTTAGAATAATTTATGAATAAAAGTTTTTCATGACGTAAACGGAAAAACGCCGCTTAAGTCACTAGGCTTACCGTAGTACACTAAAATATTTCTTTGCAAACAAGAACGCGTTTAGAGATATGAATGAAGGGATGTGTAAAACTAAAAGCAGACCACGGGCTGTAGAACCACTGGGATGGATGGATGGCAAGTCCGACAGTCAGGCTGGGCAGGGCATTTATTTAACCGAGCAAGGCTCGGCCACCTGATTTTAAGACTAATGACTTTTATTGTTTGTAAGTCTGGATTCAAATCACCAAACTATAATGTAATATGCTCTGAGAAGATTTACACTAGGCTTTACCAGGATTTTTTTTAATTGGGGAGGGGGAATAGGGGCTGGTTAATAAATGTTCCCATTTTATGTATCATTCAGCAGTTTTTAAGATCAAAGTAATCGCTATTACAAAAAGAAATCAGCTTATTAAACAATGAATTGTCTTTTTCAAAATCTTATTTGTTTAAAATCAAGTTTTCTGTCAAGCAATAAATAGCCTTGTGGAAACCATCTCCTTTCCTTCTTTTCAGTCTCTCATTCAAATGAACATACGATTAATAGAAGTTGAAATATGCTGTGGGCATACTTTTTAAAATAAGAAAATGTGTCATTTATAAGTTCTGTAACAATAAGAAGTAACTAGCCAAGATTATTTCTCATAAGATTATCATCGTGCCATAAAAAACAAAGGTTACAAAGACAGTTTGTGTGGAAACACAAACTTAAAATCGGCCCCCGAAGTGATCCAACCAGGCAGGTTTCAATATTTTCAGAAAGAACATCCGAATGAAATTATATCAAAGACAAATGACAGATAAGAATGCAGATAGAATGTTTACAGATCTTATGTAGTTCCCTATGTGTGCAGCAGATCAAAGGATAGGTGTAGGTGAAAGTTAAGATAGATGCGAATCTGGACCGACTGATGTAATATAATTGATTTGTAAATTTGATTTCCCTGACTTATATAATGAGTGTGTACAAAGAGTAATAGGGAAGATAAATGTTCCTTATAACATTATTAATTGTCTTAAATTAGGTTCAACGTATATTGCATACTAAATATACTTTTTTTCTCTTTAAAAATTAGTAAATATTGTTTGTTTGTAAATATAGTACTTTGAATAACATAAGTTACATAGCTTAACAATTAAAATATTAAAAAAAATTTTTTTGGTAAAAACACCTACAACCGTTTGCATAATGTGTTAAATATTGCCTATATATATGGTAATGATTGTCACTCCTTACAAGCAACAGGAGTTTTAATAAAGAAAACCTCAGAATTTACGCTATTAAATTTTAGCTTATCATCATAGCAATCCTTGGGCATTAGGCCTGTTTAATTTGCCTCTTCTTGGTTTGGTTCCTTAGATAGCAAATGAACAAAAATAAATGTGAAACATAATGAAATTTATAACATTATTAATTGTCTTAAATTAGGTTTGATTTATAAAGCATACTAATTAGGCTTTTCTCTATAAAAACTGCTTGCATAAATGATTTTTAAAAATTAGATTTTGAGTTTTTAGAACAAAAAAAGTATCCGTTGCATCAGAACTTTGAATGATCGTGATGTCAGATTTTCATTTTCTCTTCTACTTTTTAAGCACTAAACGGGACGGACGGACAGACAGGCCACACAAAACTAATAGCGTCATTTCCCCTTTCGGGGGCCGCTAAAAATTAAAATCACAAATTTTATTTATATCAGATGTCCAGACATTTTACAATCAATGTAAGTAATATAAGTTTTTCTTATGTTGTACTTAGCTAACAGTGTAGGACTCGCAATTAGTGTAACGGTCCCTTGAGAAACGGTTCATGGATTATCGACAGGGACGTGGAAGCTCTCACTCCGTATCGTGCAATGGGAAAGCTCTCGCATTTTCTTGGACACTCCCACAAGAGTTTCCTTTTGCTATTTATTTAGCCTAATCATTTCCTCTAGCGATCGCTTCCACCCGCAAATAAAAAAAGCAAACAAAGCATTAGGGTTTATTAAATGAAATTCTATAAATCAAATTTGAACATAAAAGTTTTAATAAAACTAAAATGTTATTTAACCTTGGTTAAAGTTCAAATTGACAAACGAAAATAGAAGAAAACAATATCGATATTTATATGTTGCCAATCTTATCCAATCACTTCGAACCTCACAAACAGATCAAATTGATAGTTTCTGTGAAATAACATTCGCGCATAAGCACAAGAAATGACCTCCTACTCCTATCTTGATCAAGTGTCTGCAGTCATATTCCAAGTTGTGTCTGTATCGCGTTTTTTTTCTTTCCATTTTAAATAATTATTTTTTTTTGCGAAACATGGTTTTTCATTTTTTTTAGCTTTGAAATATACATAAAGAATTAGACGTGATGGAGAAGATGACAGCTGTGAGCTTGCAAATGTCTAGTCTGGTAAAACAGAAACAGGCTCATACAGTCGCAACAATATTGTATCATTGTAGCTTACTGTTGTCGTCATCACTGCCCGTGCTCCGTATTGTTATTCAAATGTTTTTTCTAAGTCAGCAACACTAAAATGGTGATTAAGAAATAGAAAGGTAAATAGATGCACGTCTGAAGGTCAAAACTAATTTATTTGAAATGTAATGATAAAAAGAAATAACTATTTGAAGAATATCATTTCAAACTGTTTCGTAATTAAACGTTAAGCTTAGTCAATGTATATCCGATACTTACAGGATATTTCTATTTTATAACAGAAGGAACAGTTATGAACGAAAACAGCTTTGCTGTTGGTAAAAAGGAGGAGTGGGGGTCGCCGATGAGAGGGAAATTGTAAAAAGGGGTTGCCGAGTTAAAAAGGTTGAGAGCCGCTGATCTAGAGTAATTTTATGTATTTCTTTTACAAGGCCATTGGCTAATATAGTTTTTGTTTGCTTACGTATGTATACATTTTGTGTGTTTTCATTTTTAATTGTTTCTTTTCAAGATTACTTAGATTTATAGAAATATGCTTCTCTTTTACACTGGATCATCATGTTTGAGAACACGGTAGATCGACAATAGTTTATGTAATTCTTTTCACACATTTGATTTCAAAAGGTTCAGGAGTAGCAGCTAATCCCCAGGTATCTTTGAAAGGTGGAATATTATCAGGTTTCGCTGGAAGAAATTGGAACTTTTGAATTAAATTTGATAAATATAAAAAAAGTTCCATTTTGGCCAAGGATTCTCCAAGACAAACTCGTCTCCCAACAGAGAAAGGGATGAGCTCTTCTCTCTTGACCACGTTTCCTTGTTCATCAAGAAATCTTTCAGGGCGAAAATTTTCAGGATCTCCCCAGATTTCTTCGCTTCTAAGTACTGCGTCCAGGTTGGGTATAATAACAGTGTTTTTGGGAATAGTGTAGCCTGCGAGAGTTGTGTCAGTGCTGCAGAAGTGTGGAACAGTTATTGGCGTAATGCTGGCCCTTCTTTGAACTTCCATGATAACAGCTGTGAAGTATTTCAGTCGAGGCTTGTCTGCAATGCTTGGAGCTCGCTCTGTTCCAATCTGGTCAATTATCTCATTATAAATTTTTTTTTGAACTTCTGGAAAATTCAACATGTATAGCAGAAACCACAAGATGGTGGAACTGGTGGTCTCCGTACCGGCAGCAAACAAGTTCGAAATGTTACGATACATATTCTCGTCATCTAAGTGACTTGATTGATTTGACTCTTGTTCTTTCTTCATTTCATTCTTATACGCACTAATGTAGCTGTCCACAGTGTTTGAATCACTCAGATTTAAAATGCCGTGTATCAAACCACTTAAAAAATCTCGTTGATCTAGATACGCCTTTAATAACCTTTTACCTTTAAACAGATCAACAGGAATATAAAACAAAAAAGGCAAGAAATTCAAAACCAAAGTTCCTGAATTCAGTTTAGCAATATCATTCAAACTCTTCATTTGCGCTATAAATTGTATGTCGTCGAACTCAAAACGTTTGCCAAATATAATAGAACAAATGACATTGGATGTGCTCATATTAGTTAGTTCACGAATGTCAGAAGGTTTTCCATCCAATCTGGCAAGTTCTTTGCAAAGGAAAGCAACTTCTACCAGAATTTTTTCAGACAAAATATTTTTGCCCATACCAAAATTTCTGAGAATATTTAGAGTAGTTGTTCTTTGGCATTTCCAATTGGCTCCGGAATTAAATATAATGCCTTTGGAGTAATAGACTAAGTGTTTTGCCACAAAGCTTGTATTGGGTCTGTCTGAGAAGTGATCAGCCTGCTTGACAAGCGCCTCTTTGATAGTTTTCAAGCTATTGAGAAATACAGTTCTTTGTGGGCCCATCTGAAGTAAAAAGACATCGCCATACTTCTCTGTCCACTGTTTGAACTGTCGCCGAGGGTTTTTCTTCAACATGTACAAGTGACCAATGAAGGGAAGAGCTGTTCCAGGCGCAGGAGGTAAGTTTTTTGGTGGACTAGCTCTTAAATATAACACTATTAAAGCCAGCATTACGACTGTTAGAATCAAATTGTCGTCGTCTAAATATGACATCACTGTTTGAAACATTTTGACTCTGAAAATAATTTAAAAGAAAGAAAATAATTGGATTTATATCTCCGGACTTATGAAAATACCTTATTAATTTATTAATATTTGTATTATTAAAATAAATTAATTTTCATTTTCTGACACTGCCACGGTGTTGAGCAACGTTAAAGGGAAACGAAATGAATAGTAATCCAGTTAACAGTGTCCACTGAGAAATGTTCTGATGATGTGGCAGGTCTGCAGCAGTACTGACAGTATTTGAGGGTCCTATTATTTTTAGTAAGACAGTAAGACGTAAACATTGTATCGTATATTGTTAGAAGATTAAAAAAAGAGGACAAAAGAATTAACAAAATTAGCACGATGATATAGGCAGCTTATTGCAAAAAAGCGGAAGCTAAAGGCTTGTCGATACTGTGTCATAATATTCATACTGTTTCAGGGCGGATACTACATATAGAAAAAACTATTTGTCTCATCTTGTATACATGATGATCTAAAATTGCAGAATGTTATGGAGTTTGTTTGTGTTTCCATGCGGTGAGAAGAGGTTAACGATTGGTTGGTGGCGATGCAGTGTCAATGTTGCAAGATAAGCGGCACTGTCGTACGCTTTCTTGGGGAAAGACGACGACCTCAGAATGTCAGAGTGTTCAGGCGTATTTTCATTTTTAGATTTTATTTTAAAATTTTATCTCAAGTTCAATTAATTTGATTGTAATAAAAGTTATATTAAGTTCTTTTCACAGAGTTATTGAAGTTATTTCTACTTAAAAACATTACGCCTACAAAGATGAATTGGTCCACGAAAAGTTTGGTGCTACATACAAGTCAACGCCCGTCAACAAACTAAGACGAAGATTTAACTTTATATCTTAATTAAAAATGTAAAGCACTTAACAAATATATTGGCATGTCCTTAGCGATGCATGATAAAGTTTTAAAAAGATAATACAGTCAATAATATTGATAAATTTCATGGAATAACAGAATTGAATACTTCTAAACTTGAGAAATCAGAATAGCACGATAAACTATAAAAAACAACTAAAAAAAAAGTACCAGCGAAGAGTAACTACATATTGGCAACAAATGAGTGACCAGAACTTCGTCACTTGATTGATACATCGCTCATACAAAATGATTAGTTATAACGTATAGAAAATGGAATGACTTTGAACGAGTTATAAATTGCATTGAAAGTTTGACAAAAAGGAAAAACACTCATAGCAAAACTCCGTCATTTATATTAACATATGTATAGTAGCCTTATAACAAACTTAAGACCCTCAAAAAAAAAGTTGCCCAACTCTATGACAGTATTACTATTTCATGAACCTAGCCATGCTTATATATGACAAGATCGAAAGGATCTTTATCTAATTTTAAGAACTATGCTTAACTTTTTACATTTACACATGAAAATACAAAATATAGTCCATTGATTTCATTATTGAATAAAATTAACCTTCAAATTTGGATTTTAAAAGCAATTTTTAACATAAACTAGTTACTTATTTCAAAAAATTTAGAGTTCCTGACATATTTTATATTCCATTCCATATTTCCATATTATTATTATTTCGTTTGTTTCTAAAACACACACAAAGACTATATTGACAGTGATACGCAAATTACCGCAATAACCAAGCTGCTAAACTAATTCACCAGAACCTGGCCTTTACATGTGATCACACTGAGGAGAATACATGCCCTTACTATAAACACTCACCAGAAAGGTTCTTGAGTCAACCAACTACCGCAGGACCGTATTGAAGTATGTAGAGGCCCAAGATCAGAATTGTTTTGTGGTGGCCCCTATTTTTTTTCCTAAGCTTTAATAACAATCCCCTTCTTACACTAATATCATACTGATATTTAATAGCATCCCTTATTTTCGAAAATAGAAAGTGTACCTGTAAATTTTATATAATTTTCCTATTTTAAAAAAAGTTACAATTTTTTAATATGTGATTTTGGTAAAAAAATAAAAATGTATATATTGTATGTTGAATTTTTGGAGAATAAGACCACGAGTGACCCACTGCTGTAGATCTGAAACTGCATTTAAATATTACGAGCATGCAACGAGAGGATACTTCTTAACCTCATCCGTAAAATGTCTCTAAAGACAATGAATGTGCACCGTGTCTTATGCGGAATCACTAGTTTTTGCTTCTTTTTGAGTCCGGTCAGAATATGATGCAGCTAAACGCAGGGGCGTAGCTAGACATTTTTCGTCATTTGGGGGGCCAGGGGAGGCTTTACCTCTTGTTGGCCCCTGCATTTTGCGTAATACTTAATACTTAATGAAAAAAAATACACTCAAGGGGATTTGCAAAGTCTCCTCCACCTCCCCCGCTCTAGCTACGCCACTGACTAAACAGGTAACAGTGGCAAGTCTCGGAAATCGCACCCTTACGATGGTGCAGGAATTCACCTACGTGAGATCAACTATAGCCAGCAGGCTTAATTTAGACTTTAAACTTAAAGTGACAAGAATATGGAGAAGCTTCTGCAGCTAAGGTTGTGAATCGTAAGATTTGAAATATTGGTAAAAAAAAAATTGAACAAAAAAATGGTAAAAAGTAAAAATTAATAAACTGTTTAAATTTTGAGAATTAAAAAATCATTTTTGTGGAGGCCCTTGGGCTGTAACCCTCCTACCCTTGCATTAAATTCTACCTACTCTATAGGGTTAGACCTGTAATAACGGACAAGACAGTAGGATTCTTTGACTAGATCAATTGTGTATTGATGAACATGAAAATCCCGGTAAAAATTATTGACTCTGAAGTGCAACACTATTTCATATCGTTTAAAAAAAGAAAATAACAAAATATTATAACCTTAACTAGGAGAATAAACGGCTGTGGAAGTTAAATGTTCCAACCATATTATCACTCAAAGGGGGTGGTGACAAGACCTCGCAGACATCTTCGTGATCCAGAAATTTCTTGGAAGATTCTCACTGCTGCAGTCCTGGCATCTCTTAAGAACATTTCTCAGTAGACATTCTTTTGTTTCCCTTTAATCAATCTCGATCCTGGCAGCGCGAGAGAATTAACTCTTTCTCTCCGTAATTATTTACCACTTTCTGGTGGAATCAACGTTGATACCATCAGTAGGAGTGAAAGAGTTAAAATAATAATAATGCAAATAATCAAGACGCAGCGGCTGACGGGTAAAGCTCTTGGCTTCTGAACCGTATTCGTATTCGAATCCTGGTGAAGACTGGAATTTTACATTTCGGGGTCCTTAGGGCGCCTCTGAGTACACCCAGCTGTCATGTGTACCTGACATTAGTTGGGGAAAAGTAAAGTGCTGGCCACATAAGATCCTAGTTAACCGTGGGCAACAGAAACAGATGACCCTCTGCCCTATGGTCTGAAATGGGAACTTTAATAATAGTAATAATAATAAAAATAATAATAATATACCAGAGAATGACCACTCGTTCGTTTCAAACATAATATGATAATAATAATAATAATAACTGACCTCACAAAAACATTGAAGGTCCTAAACATTCCTAAGAAGTATCTAGATACCTGTCAACTGCAGACCCGCCACAACACCAGAAAATTTCTGAGGGGACATTGTTAAGGTGACTACATTTGGTTTCTCTTTAACGCAGAAAAAAAATCGCCTAATTTTTACAACATTAATAATAATATTGACAAAAAAAAGTAACTACTTTCATTGACATCGCCAGTCAGTATACAGTAATATAAGAAAAACCGAAATGGAAAAACAAAGAAAATATAGAAACTCAAGCTTGACGATAAAGCGGTAATGGAAGTTGTCTAAAAACAAAAACAAAACAATATGGCCTGTTGTTATATTGAATGAGTGGATAATAATAACAGACCTTCTAGGCTTTAAACATCCATTAGATCAGGGGTGGGCAAATTATGACACGCGGGCCACATGCGGCCCGCCAAAGTGTTTATGCGGCCGCGAAAACCTAAATAAATCATTGTAAATATCTAGAGACATTATTGAAACTTTTGATTCTTATCATTTGTAATGAAGAGGATAAAGAAACATTGTCCACAAACGTCTTTCTAAA
Organism: Biomphalaria straminea; assembly: GCA_021533235.1. Classification (NCBI taxonomy): domain Eukaryota; kingdom Metazoa; phylum Mollusca; class Gastropoda; family Planorbidae; genus Biomphalaria; species Biomphalaria straminea. The sequence goes on from JADKLZ010081101.1 coordinate 15,454,607, forward strand.
GAGTCTTAATAAAGAAGAAACGAATATTGTATTTAATAGCAATACTATATAAATTAAGTAAAAGACATAAGTCCTGCCAAGTATTTATTCAATGCTATGGAGAACTGTTATTAAAGAGTTGGGTTGGCTTGTACAAGACGGCAAGGGTAACAACTGATGGAGCTTTCACTGAAAAAAAACATTTTTTAATAAAATAAAAGAAAATTTCCCAACCATAAACTAGTAACTGGAAAGTTTACACATAGCTACATAAACTTCTTAATTTAGTATATGTATTCTACATGTAATATTTTATGCTCAGGGGCTGTCCCTAGATAAATTCAAAGTATGTTGCTTCTAAAAAAAAAACTAAGGTCCATGATTGTTAAATGTTTCGCACAGGAACCACATTTTGATATTACAGAAAAGGAATAGCGAAACTTGTACTCAATGTTATTGTTCGAAGTACATTAGGTCCTGAATGAATTGCAAAATTTTATTTTTTTCCCTTTATTTTGTATATTCTTATTTTATTCGTTGTCACCAAAATTAACTTCGTATATAGCCTCCAATTCCAAAAAGGTCGATCCCGACTGGCAGTTCCGAAAAGTATGTGAAGATTTGGAATTAAAACATTCTGATGTTTGGTAACACAATTGTATTCACTGGCCAATCATTAGATCAATATGGAATTTAAAGGATGAAATTGTTAGGTTTCTTTGATGGACATTGACTGTCACCTTTTCCTAATATCGCTAATGAAGTTTTGAAGACAAACTTCATGTTTATTATCGAAAGCATTGTAATTTGTTTGTTTTTTTGTACATGAAATGTATGTGCATCATAAATCCTTTCAAACATTGGCAACATGCGGCCCGCCTAGTCCCCAAATTTCATTAATGCGGCCCTCGGTTGAAAAAGGTTGCCCACCCCTGCATTAGATGATTCTCGTTGCCTGTCAAACGAAGCTCGACCCTGGCACTGCCAGAAAATGAATTTTAGTTCGTTTATAATATAATAATAGTAACTTAATCTTTGGTAAAATTAGCACAATCTATTTTCTATAATCTCATAAAATGGCTGTGTTATTCCTTGTCTTAGGAAAGAGGTAATCAAAGGTGAATAAATGAAGTTTTAAAATAAACGATTGCCTTGTTTCTATTCAAACATCTTACCTGAGCAACAATAAAACTTTAGTGGTGTCTAATTCACAATAACTTTTCAACTGGAAACTTAAATACCTTTTAAGTCAAGCAGACCTTTAAATGTCGAGGTCAAATGGCTGAAAACAACAACAACAAAAAAAAAAAGAAAACAAAATGACCTATTTCTTCTAAGTCAGAATGTTACATCAAGGTCAGGTTAGAACTGCAGAAACTTATCTGTCACAGTTAGCTTGACATTTGGCCTGGTACGTATGCTTGTGTTGCCTAATCGGGCTATTAAAAAAAAAAGATATTTGAAAAGCTTCGAACAATGTCTCCCAAACTGTTTTTGAGGACAACTTGGCTTATTTTTTTTTTTTTTGTAAAGCGATTAATTCACGTGCTGACCTACTAGTTAATTATTCCAGTAGTTCGTGGAACATCTATTCAGGCCTCGCGGAACACTGAGGCTTTGCGGAACACAGTTTGGGAAAAATTGGCATCTTACGATAAAACTACTACATGTAGGGAATTAAAGAAATATGCTCTTTGCTTTGTAACTGCTCCATAGTTTATACTTATATAATAAAACTGAACAGTATACTCTTGACATTTTTAGCGGCCCCGAATGGGGAATAAATAAACACTATTAGTTTTTGTCAGACGCTATTTGAGACGCATGCCATTAGGAAGCATTTTATATGTAGTGGAGTGCTTACATCCATTACCACTTCCGGCAATGACAACCTTGCGGAACTCTCAAATAGCCTCTGACAACCAGTCCAACTCCCGGCCTTCACGTGTGGCTCAGATATTGAGTCCGGCGGAACTGTTCTTACTAACAGGAGAAGGGGCACAGGCGAGTAACTGGCGCCTTAACCAGTAAGCTTCGGGCAGGAGGGTCTCGTTAGCCATGGCTGGCTACCTACTTAGAAGAAGGAAAACTCTTAATTCAAACCTCTGCTGCCTTGCAGCTATACACAATCAAGGGAAAGGCTTCGGGAGTCAACCCTGAGGAAAAATCAGGAGCTGGCGACTCTAAGGCAGTTTGCAGCACCCAGTGCTACACTCTGGCAGAACCTGCGACGCTGCTGACCTCAAACTGTATCGGCACTGCCGTTCCTTTGGATACATCAGCTGCGTGGAGAGGGGGGAACTGATGTGTGGGCGACATCGTTCCGACCACAGCGTATGCCCAGACATTCATCTCATTCCATGAGATGATCCATAGTCGCTTCGCGACTGACTGAGGCCATAGTAATAGTAAATTAGTTTTTGTGTGGTTTGTCCCTTTTGCAGCATTTTTACAACTATTAAATATTAGTAGTAACAAACACGGGAGTCTAGTAAGGGAGATTGTCATTTACCACATTAGTTAGACTAGGTTCACATCGAACTTCTCCTTCACTTTTACCTATCCCTTGGTCTGCTGGACCGCTGTGGCACCACACAAGATCTGTCAACCTTCTTTCTCCATACTTCTCTGTTATTTGCCTTTGATAGAAATTTTACTTTGATATTCTTTAAGAAAATATTGAAACCCGCCTATTTACCTGCCTGGGTGAACCACTTCGGAGACTAATTGTGAGTTCTTTGAGTTCAGGAGCAGATATTAATAAAATATCAATTACTGGTAATGATCGAGAAGTTAAAAAGTATAATTAAATTTAAAAAAAAATGAACTACCGAATAAAAGATTTTGTTAACTTAAAATTTCTGTAGTTCTCAAATTTTTTAACTGTGACATCCCACTAGAAGATATATAACTGTGACATCCCACTAGAAGATATATAACTGTGACATCTCACTAGATGATATATAACTGTGACATCCCACTAGATGATATATAACTGTGACATCCCACTAGATCAGGGGTCTCAAACACGCGGCCCGCGGGCCGCATGTGGCCCGCGAGACTATTTTGTGCGGCCCGCGACCACGTCCGCAAATAAAAAAAATAGATAAAATTTAAAATTAGATAAAATTTACAATGACCACATGTAAGCCGTGAAATGATTTACAACTGCACAACGTGCGCGACGTGTTTCAAGAACTAGAAGCTTGTATTGACAGGTCTGGGCTACTGTGGGAAAAACTTGTTTCAGTGGCTACGGACCGTGCAATGTGTTCAGAGAAGGTTGGTGTTATTGGATAACTGATAGAGAAACGGAATCAGCTCAGCTAGGCGGGACCTTTTGCAGCCATACACTGCATTCTGCACCAAGAAGCACTCTGTGGCAAAAGTTTACAAATAAAGAACGTGATAGATGTTGTCGCGAAGACGGTGAACTTCTTACGTGCACGGGGTCTCAACCACAGACAGTTTGTGTCATTTCTAGCTGATTTAGAAACGAAATACGGAGAGTCGCTGTATCATACGGAAGTCAGATGGTTGAGTCGTGGAAAAGTGCTGCAGAGATTTTTTGAAATGAGACGGGAAACAGCATTGTTCATGGCAATGAAAGACAGAGACATACCTCAACTCAGTGGCCCAATGTTTTTGTCGGATCTTGCTTTACTTACTGACATCACGCAACATCTCAACGCACTCAATTCACAACTACAGGCCAGCAGCTGATTACCGTGATGTTTGAACGCGTCAAATCATTCAAATGCAAGATGACTTTGTGGGCCACTCAGCTGGCAGATGGAAACCTGGCTCATTTCTTTTTTTTACAGAGCATAACGGTTGAACCACAGCGCCTGAACGACTACGTAGGCATCCTCTCCAGACTCCTGGAAGATTTTGAAATTCGCTTTCAGTAATTGACTGCTCTCGAACTACAGTTTTTTTCATATTGCCACTCCGTTCGCAGTCCTGATGGAAATACTAAACCTGCATTGTGACACTGTTGTGAAGCAAAAATACGCTGATGTTGGCGTTCCACATTTCTATGAGAGAAGTTTCCAAACTTATTCTGCGCAGCTGCTTGAATTCTAGCTATATTTGGGAGTACGCACGTTTGCGAACAGTTTTTTGTCCAGAATGAAGATTAAAAAAAGCATTACGATCAAGACTGACTGATTAGCATCTGAGAGCAACCTTACGGCATGCCACTACACGCGACTTCAGGCCTAACGTCGATGGTCTGGTCTCTGTCAAACGCTCTCAGCTGAGTGGACAGAAACACGAGTAACGAACCATCTGCAGTAGGCCTAGTAATTATAGTTTTTTCTTATTTTTTGGAAACTACAGTTTCTGCTTTTTTTATTAGTGAAAGAGACAACGTCAACTTGTTTTAGTAAACTAAACTGCCTGTGCATGTAACTAACTACACTAAATGTAATTAATAATTATAATAACTTTATTTTAGCATTTAACTGCAGTGACAGAAGTGTTCGTAAAATTTGATGTGCGGCCCGCTGACTGGTTGTTACTTTCCACTGCGGTCCACATGCTGATATGAGTTTGAGACCCCTGCACTAGATGATAAAGAAAAAAAACAAAGACACTGCAGACGCCTCTCGCGAAAAAGGTAGACATTCAAAATGTTTTTACTTATTTCGATATTTTAAGTTTTGAAGACAATGTCTTATTGACTTAGTTCAAACTCATATATTTTGCCCTTGAAAAACTAGTGAAAGCCTTCTCGTACACAACTCTTTTTCTGTCTGTGTATTGGAGGGGGGGACACTACATGGTTGAAGAAACACTTACTATGTCTTTAAACAACTTTTTTTTCTAGCTATTGTATTTTCAACGGTCGAAAAATTTAGATCCGCGTCTACAGTACAGTAATGTCTTGTAATTTTTACATTAGTCATGAACTTTCTTTTTTGCACAAGAGCACAACATTCATTTTTCTTACGATAAGATAGATAAAATAATTTTTATTGATTCAATTTAATGGAAATTCAGTTTGAATACAATTGACAACCTCAGCGTAACTACTGTACAAAAACAATATTGATGGAAAATTCGAAAAACATTCACATACGAACACACATACACATTCACAACCAGCGTTTTATGAATTTGACCTCTATGTACTTCTCGATGACGACAGCTGATCTTGTAACACTCTGACCGAAAGTGGGATAAAGTAGTTTTTAAATCTTTCAATTTTAGTCCTAATGGTTATTTACATTTGACACTTTTAGATTTTTTTTATAAGTAAGAGATTCAGCATGTGCATGTTCTTTTTTTTTTTTTTTACAAAACTGATAGCAACTCTGTCTGACTGTCTAGTAAAAAGTGTGTACAGGTTATCTCCCCCACCCAGTCTATTGGATCAACCTCAAACTTAGCACAGTTGTTCAGTGGCGAAGACAACACAAGAATCAAAAAAAAAATGAGTCCAATAAATTACTGGTAATTAATTATTTTTTATTTCATACCAACATGGGAAATGATTCCTTCAGTATTAACATATATGGCTAAAAATGTAGGTTTTTATCCCCTTTGATAATTTGATGTTATTTTTCCGACATCCATTCTCGGATTAAGTTAAAACTTGAAGCCTTTATTTATTGTACATACCCAAACATGAATCAATAAAAAAAAACAAGAAGTCGATTAACTATTGGTAATTAATTATTTTGTTGGATATCAATAAAAGGAAAATAACCTTTACATTATTGAGAAGCATTGTTTTAAATGCGGAATTCTTCCCATCAGTTGAGCCTTTTTTAAGAATTAATGAAAAAAAATTGGCTTAGAATTAAAACCACTTTGGATTCATCAGTGTTCACAAGCCAAGCAACAGGAGACTCGTCACGCTGTCCTGCACAAGCCGGGAAAAACTATCTTACCTTGATATTAAGTGTATGGAACAATAAACAAATCTATGAATACCTTGAAAAGAGATTGTTGTAAACCTACGTAATCTATACCTCAAGAGTTTTGTCGAGTAGCAAGAAGTAAAAGAAAGATCACTCTGCGGATAGTCCACGAGAAAACAAGGGGGGGGGGGAGAACACGAAGTCACAAAATAGCAGGGCCGGACCGTTGCAATATCCCACTTTTTTAAATTTCTACCTCACGTTAAATAAAAGGGGAGGGGGGCTGTAATCTACTCTGTAGTAACTATCGAGGCGACAGAACACGCTCAAGACTTTGGACACAATGGAAAGATCACTCTTTTATTTTTGCAACTCGGACGGAGGGAGTTATCCTAGGTAATTTAAGACGCGAAAATAAATGACAATTTTCGTCTATATACTTCAGATGATTTGTATGAGTTTTCAAAAGATTGTAATGATTTCCGAATATTTCCAGGACTTGTTCGTATGGTTTGCTTTTTCAGGAGATTTCCAGGACCTCTTTTTATGCTACGCCGCCAGTCGACTAGTTTATATATATTTTAAAAAAAAGCTCGAAGGTCAAGAAAGAAGTTTGAAGTGCTACAGATAATCTATAAAAGTCATTTGCTTATATAGTTGTTTTGTTTTTTCAAGGCTTTTATAAACGCACTCTGTCTTGATAAAATTTGTACACTTTATATCTCCCACACACAGTCTTGGATCAAGAGGAAAATTCGCAAAAATATTTATTGTACCTTAAAAACATTAATCAATAAAAAAAAAACTAATTAGTTTTGGCTATTGTAATTAATTATTTTGTTTGGCATCGAACAGGTGAAAGAAATTGTACTTGACAGACGCAGTGATTTGAGTTCAACTGTTCCGGACAAGTAATAAGATGTCGCGTATGGCATGTAATTTGGGAAAAAAATATCATAATAAAATCAAAGATTTATAGAAAGTTTAATATAAACATTTTGGAATAGATCAATGCGTTAAAATGTTAATTGGCTCTTTGTACACATCTAATTTTAAACTTTTCAGGGGCGGTAACTAAGCCCCATATATCTTGTAGTGGTGGAACTTTATCCAGAGATGCAGGAAGAAATTCAAACTTCTGAAATAAAGTTGACAGATATAAGAACAACTCCATTTTAGCCAATGATTCGCCAAGACAAATACGTCTGCCAATACAGAAAGGCATGAGTTCTTCCCTCTTGATTATGTTTCCTTTAGCATCAAGAAATCTTTCAGGTCGAAAATTTTCCGGATCTCCCCAGATTTCTTTACTTGAATGAACGGCGTCCAGATTGGGCATTACGATGGTGTCTTTTGGAATGGTGTAACCAGCAAGGGTTGTGTCTTTGTTACAAAAATGGGGAAGACTTAAGGGCACAATGCTAGCCTTTCTTTGAACTTCCATGATAACAGCTGTCAAGTATTTCAAGTTACTTTTGTCTGTTATGTTCGGTGGACGCTCTGTTCCAATCTGTTCAACTATTTCTTGATAAATTTTCTGCTGGACTTCAGGATAGTGCAACATGTACAACAGGCACCACATTATTGTTGTGCTTGTTGTTTCTGAGCCAGCTATGAACAAGTTGTCAATGTTGCGAGCCAAA
>JADKLZ010081101.1:15487465-15499340 GCA_021533235.1 Biomphalaria straminea
CCTATACGTAATGAGTCTGTGTGTAAGCCTATACGTAATGAGTCTGTGTGTAAACCTATATATAATGAGTCTGTGTGTAAGCCTATATGTAATGAGTCTGTGTGTAAGCCTATAGTTTTAGGCTAAACCTAAAACACACAATTAGGCTCACGTTTTAGGCATCAGTGTAGGGAGAACAAGAATGCATTGTGCAATGAAATGTCAAAGAGTAAGCATGGTAGAAGAAACGGAGCGGGAGGGGGGGGAACGGAAAAGCCAACTATGAATTCTGTATATACCCTTACCTACGTTCTTGCAGCGCTTTGTTAGATGTAACCAAGGTGATGCTGTGCGTTGTCAAGGATGAATTCTCGTTCTTGAACTTGTGGGGTGTGCTGCAGGTGGGAGGAGAAAGTGAGGTAATGGATGGGGAGAGGGCGGTGGAGGGAGCCTAGAGCAAGGAGTGGATGAGTAGAATGTAAATATTAATGAAAAGAAGCACACACTCTTTCTTTTCTCTCTCTGTCTCTCTCTCTCTCCAGCCAGCCCACTGTTTTACTTAAAACGTAAGTAAATATACAGAGGCGACATCGGGAAGATATGTAGATCTGATGTTCAGATTGCGAATGCAGTGTCTTGTCTCTTGTATTTAGTAATTCTTGCCAAGGCAAAAGACAGATAACAATGGAGAAAGACGGTCAACAGATCATGAGTGGTGCCCCAAACGGTCCACCAGGCCGGAAAAGTGAAAGTGGTGAAGACAGGCTCACTCACATGAGACGATCTGATTTATTTGTATTTGAATCCCCTTCTCCGTTTTATCTTCTATTTTACTTACCCAGACACTTTTCGATGTTAGATTTTATGAGCTAGGGAAATAAGCATCGTGATGAACTGAAACACAAACAATCAAAGAACCCAGATAAACACAACATATTTTTATGTGCAGAGAGGGCGCTTCTGAGTGATACTAATGTTAGGGATCTTAATCATCTATGTAAGCTACATATAAATCAGAATAGTCTACGACATAGGAAAAGGATATTCTTAGGCTTTACTTATGCTGCCATTGGAAAAGGTTTCGAGAGTCAACTGAGGACAAATCAGTAGTCTGTGACCCTTAGGAAACTCGACTGAAAAAGGCCAACGCATAATATGTAAAATTCTGTCAGACACCGGAAGCTGGTGGGAGCATGTGTACATCGCATCTAATCTGATATAATCAAGCCTGTTTATACAATTTTTAAATAAACAACAGTAACATTTTTTGTTTGTTTCTTTTTTATCAATAACATTGACCTAATATGTATAGAGATAACCGTTACTTTTAATACTGTTTCATTTCAGCACTGCACAATCACTGTGCTGCAACTTTTTCGTTCAGATTGTTTGTTACTGACTTAATACTAAGTAGGTTTTGCTTCATTCAGTACAAGAGTTCTCTTCCTCCATTTTTTTCTTGCCCCCCCCCCTCCAACCCCTGACATTTAGTCATTGGTTGTTTGAAAAACATCTGAAATACCTTTTGTCCAGCTCAATCTTGCTAAATCCAAGTTTGCTAACTGGAGCTAAAGTGCAAAACGCAGGAGAAAAAAAAGCTTAATTATTTGTTTTTAACCTGGAAAAACGATTACAAGCCGTTCAGGTCAATGCAAGTGTCAAACAACAGTTTTCACTTAAAATTGTGTCTCATATTTCATCAAACATTAGGCTACTCTTAATCTTTCTCTTCTCTTTTTCTTTTTTCTGTTCCTCTCTTATTGCTGAAATCAGAAGCTAACAACAACATCTTCAAGTTTTTACTCTAAGATAAATAGGCCAATAAAAGAATATGCATCCTCTGATTTGGACCCAACTCAAGAAAACATTAAGAAACTGGAACAGACACAAAATAGAACAGTGAGATTTATAATAAACGAATATTCACATTTGACTAGAGTAACACCTTTAGTAAAATCACGAAATTTAGATAGCCTTCATGAGAGAAGACTCAAAAGTAAATTAGCAATTATACATAACACAGTCGTTACACAGTACCATAATCTTCAAATTCAAAAACAAAATCTAATAAAAATACTTAGAAAGACACAATGATAAAGCCACATTCCTTGTTCCGTATGCTAGGACAAATTTGTACAAAAGCTCCTTCTTCCCTAGTGCTATTAGAGCATAGAATATTATGGGTTGTCTGAGCTTGCCATGAAAACCAATGACTTTGGAGAATTTAAGTCATTGGTTAACGTGCATGAGTAAATGCATGAAGCGTAGGACGTAATCAACTTCTTTTTTTTTTTTTTAAATAATGTCTGTATTATATAAGATAAGAAGATACATCTAAATTATTTTCTTATTTAGAATACAATCGACAAAACATAATTGAGCTTACATTTACAGAAGTCACATAAAAAAATTTACTTCCCTCCATTATAAAATCGTTCCCTTTTCGAAAGTTCGGTTAATTAAAATTTAGTTTTTTTAATCTATTCCAATCTTCATCTTTTCATTTTCTTAACTTTGTTTTTTTCACCCTCACCCTAATTTCTTTTGTTCTTCTTTATTTACGTGTCTGTAGATTTACAGTAGAATTCTAATAGTCCAAAATTATTACGACTGGATCCATGGAGGTTTAACGAATATTTCGGATTAAGCGAAATTATGACTCAAATAAACATAAATATGAAAAATCATGTGTAAGTAGGCCTGCATATTACGACGACAGTGAGCAGACGGTATTTTCACTCGGACACTGCGTCTGTCTTGATGTAGTGCTACGCTACGTAAAACAACAGTCCGCTTCGACCCCAGCGGACACAGTGTTTCTCAGAGGTTGTAGTGATTTTGTTTCAAAAGATAGGCCTTCTTCTCTTCGTCTAAAAATGTAGCAGACTTTTCTCTATACAAAGCTTATATCAACTCACTTCGTCTGTCTGTCTGGTAAAAAAGTTATAAACGTTATTTCTCCCAAACCCAATCTCGGATCAATCTGAAATTTTGCACAATTCTTTCTTTTACTTGACAAAACAAGAATAAAAAAAAAAAAACAACAACAACAACTAATTAGTTAATTAACAATTAGTAATTGATTTTTTTGTTTGGTAACTCGAACAAGGGGAAAAATTGTACTTGACTGATGTAGTGTTAAAAGTTGAATTATCCCACTTTATACGGTCGCCGCTTTAAGGTTTGAAGCGAACAATTTATAACAATTCACAAGCGATTCGCTGGCCTAGTGGTTAGTGGGTTGGATTGAGGCTTTATTTCTCGAGTTCGAACTCAGGTCGTTCAACTTTTAAAAAATAAATGCATTTAAAAAGCGATCACCGAGATACGCCGGCCCCGGCATTTCTTATTTCCCTTACCTCCTTCAACTGGTCCAGTGATAGGATCATAGCGTAATGAGAAAGCTAGCTGCAGGAAATTGCGCTAAACAAAACAATTGGTTTATGTTTGTTAGCCTAGATCTATTGCAAATGTAATTGATAAAACTACTAGTATTATAAGCTTTAATTTTTTAAAAGTAGCCTATTTTTTTAAAATGTTGTTCTTGTTAAACCAATGTAGTTTACAACCATATATAAAATTTTTCTCTTTTGTTCATTACCCTGAAACGTAGGCCTACTGTAATTTTGACTACATACATTTACTCACAGTTCTTTCTACTTCTTTTTTTTTTTTTTTATTCCTAAAAATCTCTTATTTTCGGTTTCGAAATAAGCGGACTTTCAGAATACCGAATTTCGGATTATCGGGACTCCAATGTATTGTGTGTGTGTTAAATAATCATAATGTTAACTAGATCTTAAAAATCGAAAATCAAACAAAAGAGTCTATGAATAGGTCCTAAATGAATATAGATTATTTACCCCCCCCCCAACCCAAGGACTAATAATCCAGTTCTCTATGTGTTTTGAATCGCAGAGATTTATATATGGCTTAAGCAATTGTATTCTGGGGGAAGTGGAAACATAATAGCTATTTTTTTCCCTCTACAGTTTCTTTAAAAATCTCATATTTAAACACAAAATACTTTTTTTTTTAAACTTTCGGTTTTGACTTCTAGTCTATTTTTTTTTAAATTTATTTTTTGGGCTATCACTATATCTGTTATTTGTGTCAATAGTTTAACCTTGTGTTTCCATATATGTCTTTACAGGTTTCTCCCAAAAGTATAGCTGGAAAGGCGGGCTTACAGAACGGGGATGCCGTGCTCCAGATCTGTGGGACGAGCGTGGCAGGTTGGACACACCAACAAGCTAAGAATGAGTTAATTAGGGCCGGAAATGAGGTGGACCTTTGTGTAGCAAGGTAAAGCTGAAACTGAAAAAGAGTTTACTTATTTTTTTTTCAACAAAACTCTTAGAGTCTTATGCAACTACAATGTATACAATTTAATCAAGGAATAAGAAGTCACTATTAAAGGTAAACGTGTTAAATAAAATGCAAAGGATAGACATATTGATCTATATAATCTAGAAGTGCTTGTTCTTCCCTAGTGCCAATAGAGAATGGAATAGGTTGCCTGAATCAGCCAGGAAAACCGACGACTTAGCAGAGTTTAAGTAATTGATTAACATGCATGACTAGATTGACACATGAAATGTAATTACCTTCTTTTTTTTTTGAGTTACGTTTATTATATATAGGATGAGATTTCTTGGTTATAACTTTGAAGAGGGGTGGTTTCCAGATCAGGCACTTCTACACAGATTTTGTCTTTGAAATATATACCTAGTAACATGGGGACACCATCAACAGCCTGAAAAAAATCCCGGCATTCTTCAATACCTGCCTGAGAAAGATTCTTATGATCGGCTGGCCAGACTGGATCTCGAATGAGGAACTGTGTCAAAGAACAAAAGAGCAGCCTATTGAAGTAGATATCCTTCAGAGACGCTGGAGATGGATAGGTAACACCCTGCGCAAGCCGGCATCCAACATAACAAGGCAAGCCCTAACCTAAAACCCCCAAGGAAAGAGGAAGAGGGGAAGGCCCAGGAATACATCGCGCCGCGATCTGGACGCAGATGCCAAGCAGATGGGCAAGACTTGGGGACAGTTGGAGAGACTCGCCCAGAACCGAGCTGCTTGAGGAAGCTTGTTGGTGGCCTATGCCCCAGAAGGGACCACAGGCAGAGATGAGATGAACATGGGGACAATGTTTTGATAGGAAGTTCCACATAGACTTCGTCTTTGAAAATAGTCACTTGGTACAATGTCTTGGTCGGACAGTATTTAGTTTTGAAGTGAAAGGATATTGTTGGCATTATCTGTTGCCACAAAATAGCGGTCGCTGGTTTCTATCTCTTTTCTTTTCTCATTTGTCATATACGTTTCATGCGCACTTTTTTAAAGTTAAAGATTAATCTGTACTGGCCCAGCAGAGGATGGCAGCTAGGCAGAGTTCGAACTAAGAGACTATCATAGTGACAGTTCTAATCTTGTAACATCTAAGTTTTTTTTAGTTGTTGTTGTTTGGCTTTGACAACGAGGAGTACCTAAAGCATTTTGTTTAAAAGACAAGAAAAACAAAAACACTTTTTAAAAATAGACAATACCTTCTTATGCAACTAATAGGGTAATTTTTTTTTCTCTTGACAATTAATGAATGTTAGATTAGAAAACACTGGGACATGTTCTCTCCCCCTCCCGAGAAAGAATCCTGGTTAAGCAAAAGTATAGATCTAGTAGGCCTACACTTAATAATATTTCAATGATAAGCATTTAGATAAAGAGTAGTCTAGATTTAGTTGTTGTAGGCTTAAAGAACATGCATTTTGTTACAGTGAGATGCACAATTTTATGAATTTTATATATAAAAAAAGTTTTCTGCTTAAAAAAAAATATTTTTAGAGGCATGGTCAATACGTCAGATCCCAAGGTCAAGGCGGCATGTGGAGTGGGTCAGACTGACAAAAGAGTGGAACTGGACGAAGGAAGCATCAACCCACACATGAACGAGGGAACCAAGTTTAGAAATGTTACGCCAAAAACATACAAGATCCTGGAGGCTCAGCTGGGATCTGAACCCTTGCCGCCAGCAGTGGCACAACAGCCAGCGCAGAATATGGCACCAGTGTATTCACAACAAGGTGAAAATAGTTTTACATGTAAATAAATAAATATTGACGTTCATTTTATGTTTGATATCAAGCAATATTATCACATAAATGTACTTAGCTATCAGATAACATTGGATATAGAGCCCGTGTATGTTGGCCTTATTAATATGGTGTCTCTTTTTTTTTCTCCTTACTTTATTACACGTTGTATTAAAAGCCAAAATCAGACTATAGTAGCTCCCTGGTCATGACTACATTCCTATATGCTTGTGAATTTGGACGCTGACTCCAGAGCTAGAGAGAATGATCCTAGCAAGGAATTGAAATGCTACAGAAGGATCCTAGGTATCAAATTCAAAGACCGCATTCCAAATCAAGAGATTAGATACAGGTTTACTGCAGCCATTGGTCCATATGATGACCTGCCAACCATCGTAAAAAAAAAAAATGCTAGCTAAAAATCTATGGCCATACTACAATGTCTTCGGGGCTCACAAAGACCTTCCTCCAGGGAACGGTACCAGAAAAAAAGAAGAGACAGAGAAAGTGATGGGAAGGCAACATAAAATAATGGACGGGACTGCCATTGAAAGAGGTTCTACAAAATTGTACCTAAGGCATAAGACAGTAATGGAGAAAGACTGTCGACAAATGGTGCCCCAACAAACTAAGGGATAGGTAACTGTAAATTAAAAGCCTATTAACGTCATTAAATTAACAAGCGCTTTATTGTTTTATTACAGCGCCTGCGCAGGCGAAACCGTCATCGATCTTTGACAGAAAGAAGACCGAGAGATCTGACTATTTAGTGGCACAGGGGAACACAATCCAGAAAAGTTACGGAGAGCAGTAAAAGGAGTTATCTTGCCTTACTTTTTTTTCCTTTCTTCCAGCTTGTAGATCTTTCAACATGGTTAATAGATAGATGAAGAAAGATTGTCTTTTTTTTTTGTTCCAAGATAATAGATTGCCAAGAAAGATATATTTTTCTATGAGTACACAAGCTTTACCACATAAGACATTAACCTATTAGTAACCTAAAGTGATTTAAGGGAAACAACCCAGTCCTCCAAACAGTTCTTCATAATGTAAAAAAAAAATATATTTTTGTTATGGAGTCCCATTCATTAAATAAATTTTGGAATAAAATTTTAACTCTTTATGTTACTAAAGAATATAAAAGAGTTAACATCTTTTTTATATTAATCATTTGTTGCACATATGTTTGAACTAGGATATAAATAGGTCTTCAATTCATCACTTTTTTTCTTGAACACATAATTGTCAGAAATATCTATTTTATTTTTAATAAAGTACAAATGATATAGAGCTTATTTATGCATAGTTTTGCTTTTTAACTCTTGACTTGTGTTCTCCAAGAACAGCAAGCCAATATTAAGTTTGTTGACAAAACTATATACATAAACAAAATTATTATTATTAGTTTAGATAAGCCAACAATATTTCATTGCATTGAATCTCTTGAATATCAGAACAGTGAAGAATGATTTCTGCATTATAATACATTTTGATAAATCTACATAGAGACTTTCCAAGACAGTAACTATTTTCTAAGTGTGAAGCTAGATTTGTTTTTCATCAAGAAACATAACAAATATTATATTTTGAATTAACAAACTGTCTCTATTAAAGCTTTTGCTTATATTTATATTATGATTTAAGAACCTTTATTTTCTTGTCACCATTGTAATTTCAGCTTGCAATTTTATTGACAAAGTTTTGTCTAAATCTAAAAAAAGCTGACTACAATTATTGTGATCATCCATGTTTCTCTACCATGTTCACCCACCTACATTAAAAAAAAAAAGGAGTGTCAAGCAAGCCTCTGCCATCACTTACACTTATTCACCTTCCCTTTCATCAAACCAAGTTCTCTAGTCTATAATTTTTTGATCATGGTGCTTAAATGAATGTTTTTTCCCCCCTTTTTATCACTATCAACATATACTATTAATATAATAGTTAAGATTAAAACAAAAAATAATGTGTATTGTCAGACCTTAATATCATTTATTGATAACACTTGGTGTTTTTTTTTTTTCAAGTAGGTGATTAAAATCTCCTGTCTTTAGAAAAAAAAACTACATATCCTAATGATAATTATATTGTCCTAGGACTTAAAGCATCACTCTAATGAAGAAGTCTAATTGCTACTGTTTAACATAACAACATGTGCTCTGTATTTGTATCATATTTTCCACAAGAATTAATGAATGTGATAATGTATCATAAAATATAAATAAATTATTGCTACGTTGAAGAAAAATTTTACAATCAAAGTTTTTATATTTCAATTACTTTTGTAAAATTCTTCCAAATTTATTTTTATCTTTTATTCATGCAATGCAATTTGTCCTACTTTTTTTTTTTTTTTACAATGTTTGATTTCTTTTTTTGCCTAACCATCACTTTCTGAAATATCTTATTAATCCTATGCTATTTTTGTTATATCTACCATTTATAACAAATGTTCATTTGATAATTACATACCAAGTGTATAAACAAAAATAATTCATATATGGATTCATTGCCATTTTCTCCCATTTTAATAACTATCGGAAGTGACATCCATTTATCCGATTATTTTATGGATCACAATTCTTATCCATAATTTGGTCAAAAATAAAATTTAATTAGCAACAACAGGAAAACTATTTAATTCATACATATTTATAGCCAAATGTGAAGCAGATAGAAAAGTATTTAGTAACATTTTCTTTTTATGTATTGGTACCTTTTGATTTCAGAAATAAAGTTTTCAAAACTAATTCATTTGACATTGTCTGTTTTTAATTATTTAACATAAAGCATTTATATTTATTAACAGAGGTTTAAAAACATATATTTGTACATAAAAAATAACAGGAGATGTTCATACAAGTAGTCTTTTTAAAATCTTATTACCATGATAACGTTAATTCTATTTTGTTCCTCTCACATGGTGTATTATTTATACAAACATTTTGTTTTTTGCTGAGAAAAATGTCACAATTTTTTGTTTTTAAAGTATTTCAGCTACTCACAGATGTCTAGCATTTTTCAATTTCTGAACATTTTTAGATTTGGTCTTTTACTTTTCAGTTATAGCTTCTATAAAGAATAAAATAATATTTGAAAAAGTGCTTATTCTAAATCAATAAATAAGATATTCCCTGCAAGACAGTGGGAACAATCAAACAAGACAATATTTTTAGCGAATACAAGACACTCTTGTGTTTCAGATGCCCCTACAGAAAAGAAAATTATTATGTCTTAGTCCAAATTTCTGCAATGCAACTAGGGTCAGGGTTAAATTCCAAAAGCATCATAATGACAGTACCATACAACCAGGCAATCATCATATTGAGAATAAAGTTACAAGACAAAAACAAAAGCAACACATTATTAAATGTTATTTGTTGTTATTAGCTTTGGTTAATGCTGCAATGAACACTAGGACCAATGTTGACACTCATCATCTCTCATTTTCCACTTTCTCAGTTTGGTTATCATCAATTTCATCTACCACATCATCACTACTATCAGCATCATCAGAAGATGTAGAAGATAAAGTATTATCCTCAGATGATGAAGAAAATTCCAAATCTGAAATAGAATTTTGGGGTTAGATTTCATTACACAATCAAAAAAAAGTTTCCATTTTTTTCAGCAATAAAACAAGGATGTATTTCAAAATATACTCATGATTTCATTTGTGAAAGAGATGATTCTAAAACAAATATAATTTTTTAAGATTGAAGGTTCTTGTGCTTTTTTTCCTTGGCAAAAAGACATTTTTTCTTTTTAAAAAATAATATAAAATCATCCCAAAGATTTACTCTAATGAATTTACTTATTCATAAAATGTTAATAAGGTTAAACTATTCCTTGCATTCCAGTTATGATTTTGTGGATTCTAAGGCTTGAGAACTAAGATTCTGAATCAGTAAAAAACTAGCTTAATTTTTGTATGGCAGCCCTTCTAAAAGAAAAAGGACACCTATTATATGCTATCTTGACACCACCAATGCATAATTTTTCTACTCAGAACAGGACACAATAAATAAGACAACATATGAAGCTTAAAGTTGGGACGAGTGAAACCTGCCCTTGTGGAGCATCACCAGAGAATGCTGACCATGTCCTTCAAAGCTGTATACTATATCAAGAGGCCCAAACAAGACTCAGGCCCCAAAACCCTCCTATAGAACTATAGGGAAAATACCTGAGAGGTTCATGTCAAATTTAGGATAACTGATCTGAACCGTCCGACACGTAAAATGAGAACAAAGAAGAAGACTTCACAAACTTTTAGTAAAACACATTTTACATTTACAATGATCATTTTAGCCAGCAAAAGAGATAAGGAATATTTCTTTAAGTAACATTTTCTATGAAATGAATGAATATCTTACTCCATGAAAACCATGTTTGTGCACATTACAATAGATTAGTCGTTACATGAATAATGATATTACCTCTGGGGTTGTACTCGACATCTACCAAGTAGAGACCATGGTCTGGCATTCCCATGATTCCAGAGAAAGAGAAGTCAGTACGGGGGTTATCAAGTATGTCCTGGAGATCAGTAGTTTTAATATGGTTGGTGGCCAGCAACACCATTGCACCCACTACCCTCCTGACCTAGATAAAAGAAAGATGAAAAGTATTTGCAATGAAAAGATTTGAAAAATAAGGAACTAGCTTTAAATTATTCTAAACACTTACAATCCTTCTATAATTTCTAATTCAACAAGACTTTATAAACAAACTTAATTTGATAAATGCAAACTCCATTTATGAATAGTAAACACAGTCCTAATAAATTATCTCAACATGACCAACGACTCAGAACCGGACACAACATATCTCCGATATCCTCCCCCCCCCCCCCCCCCACTGGCCTACAAATGAGATTGGAACATGCTATAAGTATGAAAGTAGCGCTATATGAAAGCCATACAATTTTATTTATTTAATTATTATGACTATTTTCTAAATATTATGACTATCCTCTAAATATTATGACTATCATCTAAACGGCAGTGAAATCCAAATAATTCAAACTCGCAAAGTACAAAATCCACTTAATTGTTTTAAAAACGTCAAAATAGTTGTTAATACAATGTCTGTTCTGTCCTGTTATTGATAGTAAACCATTGAGAGTTTTTCATATCCAGTACGCCTTTTTTCCCCACACATATCAAGCCAGTGATAAATCTTTCAACTCAATGATACCAATTGATTTCTAGCATCACATTTTTGTGTGTAAGCATGACATGAAGGTGTGAACTGGGTGCGACTAGAGAAAGACAAAGACAAACTGCAACCTTTGCTATTTCTTTCTCACAATCACACACACACACCAGACAATAAGCACTGTGTTATAATCACTATCACTTGCTATTATATCTCTATTTTCTTAATTCTAAACAAAATCATATTATATCAATTTCTTCAAGTCTAAATTCTTTGAATGAAAAATAAAAATCTTTATAATTAAAAAAAAACAACAAAAAAAAAAACACAACAAAAAAACAGAGAAATATGTTGATGTGAGAGATACATCCTTCTGGCATACATTTTATCAACAATATTGAGGACATAACAAACACAGAAAGATGTTGATGAGAGAGATACATTGTTGTTAGGTTATTATGTCAAGAACATTAACTCTTATGTTTAAAACTTATTATGTATTATTTGAGTGGTCTCCCTAGAGTTCATGCTTTTCTTATGATTACATACAATATGGCAGCAGCCTGGAATGTAAATACTAACTATTAAAGTGCCCATTGTTTTATTTGATCACTCAAAGTGTTTGTTGAGTCTTCTGA
>JADKLZ010081101.1:15499350-15533089 GCA_021533235.1 Biomphalaria straminea
GCCCATTGTTTTATTTGATCACTCAAAGTGTTTGTTGAGTCTTCTGACTATCTAGCTATTAACATACATCCTTCTGGCATACACTTTATCAACAATATTGAAGACATCATGAACACAGAAAGATGTTGATGAGAGAGATACATCCTTCTGACATACACTTTATCTACAATATTGAAGCTATCATGAATAAACTTAAAATGTGAAAGACTACCAAGGGAAGTAACTTTGCAGGATATCTATGTTATTCAGTTATTTCGATTGCAGAAATGCCACTCGAGCTCATTTAATTTGAAAACTCACTCTGTTTTCTGGCACTTCAATTGACTCTATATCTATAAAATCTATCTATCTATAAACCATTTTCCCTATGTCATTTAAAGATCATAAAGCAGGTGTAGCCTAGTATCCAAAAATTCTTGAAAAAAAAACTACACTTAGAACCAGACTATAATTGGTTGCTTATTCTTCTCACAAGCACATAGACCATTGGAGGACCTGGAGTTTTGGTTGGGCAATCCATTATTTTAATACCCAACTAACATCTCTTAATATTAAAACTCAGATTAGCAAAAATATCAAATCCCATTGTTGTGAATTTGCTAATTTGGATTGTCACCCCTTAGTGTTTGTTTACATTTGTTATCCTGTGTACTGACCTTATTTCGTATTTCGTGATGTGATTTCTACTATGTGTGTAGTTGTTTGTCATTCAGTGAAATAAAGCTTAGAATGTAACACGGATTGTTATTATTGAGTACAACAATTTATTTCACTGAATCTGTCTAAACATGGATAGACTACTACGACCGGAGAGATTCGATGTGGAACCTACTGCACCTCAAGCACAAGAAAAGTGGCTGCATTGGTATGCAACATTTAAAAACTTTCTGTCAGTAGTTACGATAGGAAATGTAGATAACAAGAAACTACTTATAAATTACATCTCACCTTCAGTTTACCAATTAATCAGCGACAAGGAAACTTATGAGGAAGCTGTCCAGTCACTAATTAACATTTACGTGCAGCCAACTAACGAGGTCTTTGCAAGGCATAAGTTAGCCACATGCAAACAAGAGATGGGTCAAAGCGTTGACACTTTTCTGCAAAAACTCCGCACTCTCTCGAAGGATTGTAATTTCAAAGCCGCAACAGCAGAGCAACATCGTGATGAATCCATACGGGATGCATTCATTACAGGAATTGCATCCAACAGTATCAGAAAACGCCTCCTAGAAAAAACTGATCTTAAGTTAAAGGATGCATTTGAGGAAGCCAGAGTACTGGAACACGCCTATCAACACTCGTTGCTGTACAAGTCGCAATTAGAAACGACTAGTTGTGCTACTACAAATGCTGTAGGAGAACACCCTGCGGATTCTGTCGCTCCTAATTTGCCTGATCCAAGAGCCCCGATCAATTCAAATCAAGCAAAACATGAGGTAAGCGCTTTATATAGCAAGTGCTACTTCTGTGGTAGAGGAAGACACCCTCGTAATGAGTGCCCCGCACATGAAGCAACATGTAATCTATGTGGCAAGAAGGGACATTTCCAGAGGTCCTGTAAATCAAGAAAATCTACAGCTTTTGCCCTCGCTACGTTGCACTCTGTAGGACTAGGAAAATCAACTTTCTTGATTCTTCTCAATGGGGTGCCAATTAAAGCCTTGATAGACACTGGAAGCTGTGAGAGTTACGTATCAGCCCGAGTTGCCAGGAGCCACAAGTGGACTATAAAAACCTCCGTGGACAGAATATTTATGGCTTCTACTCACCTTTCTCGAGTTACTGAAGGCCATATCTTTGCTACCATTCAACTCAAAGATGAAACATATGAAAATATAAAACTGTCACTTTTAGATGGATTGTGTTCAGATGTAATTCTAGGCTTGGATTTCATAAGCTTACACGAGAATCTACAGATTCCATTTAGTGGAAAGAGACCACCACTGTGTGTAAGCACCCTTAAACCAGCTAAAGTAGAGGCGCCTAGTCTTTTTAGTAACTTATCTCCAAACTGCACTCCAGTGGCAACTAAGTCACGCAGGCACTCACTACAGGACTCAAAGTTTATTAATGCTGAGATTCAGAGACTACTAAAAGAAGAAGTAATAGAACCTTCAAAGTCCCCCTGGCGGGCACAGGTTCTAATAACAGGCAATGAAAGGCACAAAAGACGTATGGTTATTGACTACAGTCAGACAATCAACAGATTTACGCTGCTAGACGCCTATCCCATGCCAAGAATGGATGAATTAGCAGAGAAGATATCACAATTTTCTGTCTTCAGCACTCTGGACCTCAAGAATGCTTATCATCAGATCCCGATTAAAGAGGAAGAAAGGCCATTTACAGCTTTCGAGGCTGGGGGTAGACTTTACCAGTTTCGAAGAATTCCATTTGGAGTTACAAATGGAGTGGCTTGTTTCCAGCGAACCATAGATAAAATAATCGAAGACGAACAACTAGAAAATACATTCGCCTATGTGGACAATGTGACCATCTGTGGAAATGATACCGAATCTCATGATAGAAACCTGCAGAGATTCTTCAAAGTAGCTCAGAAGTACGGTATTATCTTCAATGAAGCTAAAAGTGAGATCGGAACACATAGCGTCAGACTGCTGGGATACGAAATAACTAAAGGTCAGCTCAAGCCTGACCCTGAAAGATTCAGAGCCTTGCGGGAATTAAATGCTCCGTCGAACCTGCGAGAGCAGAAACGAATAGTGGGCCTGCTGGCTTATTATTCGCTATGGATTCCTAACTTCTCAGACAAAATCAGCCTCTTAGCCAGAAATAAACAATTTCCTGTCCCTGGGGAGGTCAAACAAGCATTCCAGGACCTAAAAGACGAGCTCGAGGAATCCGCCGTGTATACCATAGATTACACTCGCCCGCTGACGGTGGAGACAGATGCGTCTGACATAGCTATAGCAGCTACACTTAATCAAGATGGTCGGCCTGTGGCTTTCTTTTCCCGGACACTGTCGAGAAGCGAAAGAAGGCACTCTTCGGTGGAAAAAGAAGCGTACGCAATAGTAGAATCGTTGAGAAAGTGGAAACATTTTCTTATCGGAAGACACTTTACCCTTGTCACAGATCAGAGATCCGTGTCCTTTATGTATTCTAGACAAAATAAAGGCAAGATCAAGAATGAGAAGATCCAAAGGTGGAGGTTAGAGCTATCCTGCTTCCATTACGACGTCGTTTACAGACCAGGTGCACAGAACACTGCCGCAGACACTTTCAGCAGAAATCGCTTCTTATCCACAATGTCACGTAACGACTTAAAATTACTCCACAACAGTTTGTGTCACCCTGGTGTAACAAGACTGCTACACTTTGTGAGATCAAAAAAATTTACCTTTTTCCACCGATGACGTCAGAACAGTGATCAACCATTGCCAGTCATGTGCTGAACTTAAACCTCGATTTTTTAGGCCACCAATAGGACAATTAATCAAAGCCACTCAGCCATTCGAAAGAATAAGTATGGACTTTAAGGGGCTTCTCCCTTCCAACTCACGCAATAAATACCTGCTTACCATGATCGACGAATTCTCGAGGTTCCCTTTTGCCTTTGCGTGTCCAGACATGTCATCTGCTACTGTTATTAAATGCCTAAATGAGTTGTTCGCCTTATTCGGGCTACCCTCCTATGTCCATACGGACAGAGGTACTTCATTTATGTCTGTTGAAATACAGAAGTATCTCAATGAAAGAGGAGTTGCTACGAGCAGGACCACGGCTTACAATGCCAGAGGAAATGGGCAAATAGAGAAACTTAACAGTACTCTTTGGAAAGCTATAACCTTAGCTTTACACTCCCAGGACTTGAGTACGTCTCAGTGGGAACTTGTGTTGCAAGACGCGTTGCACTCAATACGGTCACTTTTGTGTACGGCGACAAATAAAACCCCACACGAGAGACTCTTTGGATTCTATCACAGAAGTACTTCTGGAACATCCCTTCCAACTTGGCTAACAACTCCTGGCCCCGTGTTATTAAAAAGACACAATAGATCATCAAAGTATGATCCATTAACAGAGGAGGTAGAGCTTGTGGACAGCAACCCTCAATACGCCCTGATAAGAACACCTACGGGCCGAGAGGAAACAGTTTCTCTAAGATATTTGGCCCCAAAAGAAAAAGACTGTTTCACAGAAAATGTGAGACCCCCTGTGTTGAGCGACGGTTCATCTGGGGACGCTACACCCTCACTTCAGGGCTGCGCAGAAAGCAACGCAGAGAGCTCTGCTCCGAACCCTCGTGTGGACTCGGTTGAAGCCCCGAACATCGAGGCACCAAATGACATTGTTGGTGCTGATAATGATGGTGCCAATCCTGGCTACCGTTACAACCTGAGAGAGAGACGATCAAAACCCAACTACAGGGTTTAGCAAACTAATGTATTTAGATGTGTATATTTTCATTATCTTTATTTTGCCTTGACTATATGTGGTTGTGTTATATGTATAAATTTAAACGTGGGGTGAATGTTGTGAATTTGCTAATTTGGATTGTCACCCCTTAGTGTTTGTTTACATTTGTTATCCTGTGTACTGACCTTATTTCGTATTTCGTGATGTGATTTCTACTATGTGTGTAGTTGTTTGTCATTCAGTGAAATAAAGCTTAGAATGTAACACGGATTGTTATTATTGAGTACAACACCCATGATAGTTTTGCCTTATAAAAACAAAAAAACAACCTACCTGTCTGTACAGAAAAGACTTAGAGCGGACATGGATGTCCCAAAACTGTAAATTCTGACTGGCAGAGATATGACTGTCAAACATAAAAGGAAAGCCCAGCGGTTGTCCCCTTTTTACACCGATGGTCAGCATTTTGACAGGATGCGGCAGATATGTTTCAGTTTCTTTCCTATTCTTTGAAAAAGATCCATAGTGATGAATACCAGACACCATTTGGGCCCCTAAGATCAGTTTCTCTACATCAAAAGGTTTCCTGAAACAATCTGCAATGTTATCATTTTAATTCCGTTTGCCTTAAAAATAATTATAATTAAAAAAATAAAAAATAATCTTTATTATCCATAAGAAAATTAGCCTTACAATTTGTGCATTACACCATACAAAACATTATAAACTATAGAAAACCAAAATCTACATTCACACCAGACTCACTCAAAATTACATGATAAATGTTTATTTCAGAAAGTTGAATAGTATTTAATGATTTGATTGCAAGGAGAAAAAAAAATGTTTGTTTCCCTCTGTCTTTGCAATCAGTGCCTTGTATCTGATCTCTTTTGTGATAGTTAAATAACAAAATCCTGACTTCTTTTCATTTCTAAAATCTTTTTTTCCTTAAAGTGTTTAACACAAAAATGAAAAGTAAAAAAAAAATTCCAATAAAAACAATTATTTGAATAATATATTTTTTTAAAATGAATGTTTAAAGGGAAACTCCCATGGTTTTGACAATTTTTGATATAATATGTGTTTTGATTTCCAGATAATGAATATATTATTCTTTTCTTTTTATTTGCAAGAATAACTTAGTAATTGATGTTTTTCTGACGTAATTTTTCTGCGAATCCAGAACGGTCAGATTTTTACATAGTTTCTATGTGACGTCACACATAGATACACAATCTTTTACTAATTACTACTCCCAGTACCTGCTGAATAACGGAAAACATAACAGTAAAGTTTACATTCTCGTAAAAGAAATATATCTTCGTCTATGCAGTTAGATCTAAATATTGTAAGCAAAGAAAAAAATGCGTGTTGAAAGTAGATTTACATACTTGACTAACCACGGCAGTGTATATTTTGTCGCCTGACCACTCAACACACAACAAACACTATCGCTTGGTTGTCTTGTCATGACCAACTACACATAGTCTAGACTAGCCTTACACTGACCAGTTTGTTCGAATCAGTCAGACACACAATATATTTACTTCTTGGGATAGGGAGAGGTTTAGATGAAAATGTTTTTTTTTTCTCGAGCTGGTTATCCTAATGCTTTTGCATCTCTCTCTCTCTCTCTCTCTAAAACTATAGCATAGCTCTGGACTATGCCAAAGAGCCTGAAAACTACTGTAAGAAAGAAGCGACACGATTGGTTAAATCTAGTTTCTCTTTCAGTATTGTTGGGGGGGGAGTGACATATGCCTGAGATAAAAACAGAATCTAAAAGAATCCCGTTTTTTAGGAGATGTCAAGAATTTACTGTCTAAGTTATTAAATAGGTTCCGCAAGGTTGTTAACGCCGGAAGTGGTAATGAGCTTAAGCCCATCATTACCTATAAAATGCTTCCAATGGCATGCGTCTCAAATAGCCTCTGACAACCAGTCCAACTCCTGGCCTTCACGTATGGTTCAGATATTGAGCCTGGCGGAACCGTTACCACAGACAGGAGAAGGGGCAAAGGCGAGTAACTGGCGCCTAAACCAGTAAGCTTCGGGCAGAAGGGGCTCGTTAGCCTTGGTTGGCTACCCATCTAGGAGAAGGTAAACTCTGAATCCAAACCTCCGCTGCCTTGCGGCTATACCCAAACTCGGGAAAGGCTTCGGGAGACAACCCTGAGGAAAAATCAGGAGCTGGTGACCTTAGGCAGATTGTGGCACACTGTGCTATAACCTGGCAGAGCCTGCGGCGCTACTGATCCCAAAATGTATCGGATATTCCGTTCCTTTGGCCACATCAACTGCGCGGAGAGGGGGGAACTGCTGTGTGGGCGACATCGTTCCGACCATAAACAATGCCCAGGCTTTCATCTCACTCATTCAAGCCCTAACACCAGAGAGAAAACTGGAGAGGACACTCCAGCTTCGCCTTTTGGCGTCGGCCAAACACGGGAAGTGGCAGTCACCGGTTATAAGCCCAAATGCTCAATTGACGTAGAGCTGGGCGCCAGGGGCCACTTCCGTCGGTGGGAGGGATCCTAGGATTCCAATGGACAGCTACCGCCCGCCTCAAGCTGGGCAGCCCCCAGCCAATAAGGTGCTGTCCCGTCATGCCTGTCTTCCTCGTTTGGGTACACGAGGATAGGACAAAATCCGACAAGCAGGCACAAAGCCAATGTACCAAGCGACACAAAGGAAAAGAAAAAGAGGAGCTCCACTCTTAAACTGGGCACTTGGAATGTGCGAACTCTGCTAACCGGAATTAACGAAAACTTACCGGACATAGAAGATGCCAGAAAGTCCGCTATAATAAACAATGAACTGTCTAGACTCAAAGTAGACATTGCCGCCCTCCAGGAAACTCGCTTGGCTGACTCTGGATCAATCAGAGAAAGAGACTACACCATCTTCTGGCAAGGCAAAGCCGAAAGTGAAGTTAGGGAACATGGCGTTGGCTTCGCAGTAAAGAACACACTGCTGAACACAGTAGAGCTGAAGTGCAACGGTTCAGAAAGACTCTTATCACTACGCCTTAACACATCTACTGGACACGTGACTTTGATAAGTGCCTACGCTCCTACTTTGTGTTCCACACCAGAGGCAAAAGACATGTTCTACGATAACCTTTCATCTGCTCTCAGCGAGATCCCAAACACAGAACAGGTGATCATCCTCGGCGACCTTAACGCACGGGTTGGATCTGACAACTCTGCATGGGACAGCTGTATTGGGCGTTTTGGTGTCGGCAAAATAAATGAAAATGGACAAAGACTACTCGAGGTTTGCTCACTACACTCCCTCTGTGTCACTAATACATACTTTAAAACTAAACCACAGCACAGAGTATCTTGGCGGCATCCTCGCTCCAAACACTGGCACCAACTAGACCTAATCATGGTAAGACAAAAGTGTTTAAAATTTGTCAAACTTACCAGGTCCTATCACAGTGCAGACTGCGACACAGATCACTCCTTGGTATGTTGCAAGATAAATCTTCTTCCTAAAAAAATCCACCATACCAAGCAGACTGGAAGACCCCAACCAGATGTGAGCAAGATGTGTCACCCTGATCTCCAGATACAGTTTGCGGAATCTTTTGAATGCGAGTACAAAAATTTCTCTGGAAACTCAGCAACAGAAAAATGGGAGCACCTCAAGTCCACCATACAAAAGTCTTCCTTGGACATCTTTGGAAGAAAAACTACGAAACAAAATGACTGGTTCGACTCTAAATCAGCTATCTTAGCACCTGTAATTAAAGCAAAGAGTGATGCACTCGCTACATATAAGGCAAAACCTACCCAAAGCAACTTGTTAAACCTGAAAGAAGCTAGAGCCACTGTACAGAGGACAGCAAGGATCTGTGCCAATGAATACTGGGTAGAGCTCAGTGAGAATATCCAGCTCGCAGCCCAAGTGGGCAACATAAGAGGGATGTATGAAGGAATTAAAAAGGCTCTCGGACCCTCCCAGAACAAGTCAGCACCTCTTAAATCAACCACTGGGGAAATTATCACAGACAAGTGTCAACAAATGCATAGATGGGTCGAACATTACTCCGAACTCTACGCCACAACAAGCTCAGTCTCTGCCTCAGCTCTTAAGGCTATCACACAGCTACCCATAATGAACGAGCTAGACGAAATACCCACCCTGTTAGAGCTCAACAAAGCCATAGACAACATAGCTGCCCGCAAAGCACCCGGATGCGATGGCATCCCCCCAGATCTTCTAAAACAGTGTAAAACTACACTAATCCAACCTCTACATGAACTGCTTTGTAAATGTTGGCAAGAAGGTGCTGTGCCACAGGATCTGAGGGATGCAAAGATCATCACCCTGTACAAGAATAAAGGCGACAGAAGCGACTGCAACAACTACAGGGGAATCTCTCTCCTAAGCATCGTAGGCAAAGTCTTTGCTCGAGTGATTCTCCCCAGGCTACAAAAACTTGCTGATCGAGTCTATCCAGAATCACAGTGCGGCTTTCGCTCAGAGAGATCCACAATTGACATGATTTTCTCTATCCGTCAACTTCAGGAAAAGTGCAGAGAGCAAAGAATGCCTTTGTACATCGCATTTATCGATCTGACCAAAGCCTTTGACCTTGTCAGCAGAGAAGGCCTCTTTAAAATCTTAGAGTTAATAGGCTGTCCACCCAAGCTGCTAAATATCATTGTTTCTTTCCACCAAAATATGATGGGTACAGTACAGTTCAATGGCGCCTGCTCCGAAAGTTTCAATATAAACAGCGGAGTAAAACAAGGATGTGTCCTTGCCCCAACCCTTTTTGGAATACTCTTTTCAATGCTAATCCACCACGCATTTGATAATTCCACCGAAGGCATATATCTCCATTCCAGATTCGATGGCAAACTTCTAAATATTGCTAGACTGAGGGCCAAAACTAAAACCAGAACAACCCTCATAAGAGACAAGCTCTTCGCGGACGACGCAGCGGTTGTGGCACACTCACAGGAGGAACTTCAGTTACTGATGTCCCGCTTCTCTCAGGCCTGTAAAGAATATGGCTTAACTATCAGCACAAAGAAAACAAATGTTATGGGACCCCCTGCTACAGCACCACCCTCCATCCTCATAGATGATAACAAGCTGGATGCCGTAAATGAATTCTGCTATCTAGGATCCACAATTCAAGACGACCTTTCTCTAGATGAGGAGATAAAAAACGTATAGGGAAAGCTGCATCGACCTTCGCTAGACTTAGGTCAAGAGTTTGGGAAAACCAGAAGCTAACTACAGCGCCCAAAATGGAAGTCTACAAGGCATGCGTTATGAGCACGCTGCTGTATGGCAGTGAATCATGGACCACTTACGCAAAGCAAGAGCGAAGACTGAACTCATTCCATTAGCGATGTCTTCGTAGGATCTTGAAAATCACATGGAGAGAAAAAGTGTGCAATACAGAGATCCTTGCACAAGCAGGTATTCCCAGCATCTTTACAGCCCTCAGACAACGCCGCCTGTGTTGGCTTGGACATGTTCGCCGGATGGAGGACAATCGCATACCGAAAGTCATCCTCTACGGACAACTTGCCACAGGCTCAAGAAAAACTGGTCGCCCCCACCTCCGTTACATAGATGTAATAAAACGTGACCTCAAATCAGTGAACATCAATACTGACCAGTGGGAAGACATAGCTCTAGACCGCACCAGATGGAGAGAGACAGTGACCAAGAAAGCTATGGACAGCGAAAGAGCATGGGCCTCAGCTCTGGAAGAAAAGCGGACAACGCGGAAAATGGCCAGCTCCTCTACCACTGTAGCGAAGACCACCTTTACCTGCGATACTTGTGGACGGGAGTGTCTCTCCAAAATAGGGCTCCACAGCCACACGAGGAAGTGTGCGAGATGAACCATAGTCGTTCTACGACTGAAGGAGGCCAATGATATTAAATAAAAATGTTTCTAAGCATTTAAATAAAAAATGACATAATTTTTACTATTACAACTTTTTACACAGAATTTAAATATATCAATAACTCAAATTTGAAAAACTATGAGAGTTTCCCTTTAACTATATAATAAAGGAAAAAAATATCTAGCTGATTAGCCACACAAGATAAAGAAGTACTATACTGTTTTAATGTTGAAACAATTTTTTAAGTATCTAAAATTTGGCTTCAAAAACCTCATGACAATCCGCTAATGCAACATGTAACATAGGATTCCTTTCATGCAGCAAACCTTAAATTGGGAATCACCATTACGTTAGTGTTGTACACAACAAGAAAATGTGTCATATATTCAGATTTATCCTAGAAAAAGTTAACATTGAAAAAAAAAAAAAAAAGATTTGTTGTTATTGTGAATTATGTATTACTAGTCGACCGGCGGCATAGCATACGCTGCTATTTTGCAGGGCAGACCTTAGGCACTGCAACATATGCAACCGCAGTGGGTCCCGCACTTTCTTTGGACCCGTGCTAATTTTTAGGTGTATAAATTATTAAATTAAACCATTTTATAACATATAACAGATTTCCCGAGGCCTCCTGATTTACAGGAGCCCCTGAAAATCTCCTGAAATTTTATTAAATATACGCCTACGAAAAAATCCTGGAAATCTCCGGAAATTATTAAAATCTTTTGTAAAGTAAAAGTTAAGAAAAAAAAAATATATTAAAAAATATATAGATAAATATCCGGAAATGGAATTGAGATTAAAAGGAGGAAGCCAGTGAAATTATTATTTTAACGTAATTTGTGATATTAATTAAAGTTTTTCTAAAGTCAAACCTGAGAGTAGATTCTATCTGTGTATTGTCATTCTAGTTTCAAGAGTCTTATGACACAATAATCTGGAAATACTTTTAATATTATGACAAATTGAGAAGAAGAGAATTATATACACCACTTTCATTCACAAAATAGCATAGCGCCGCATGCTATGCTATTTTGTGAATGAAAATAGTGCGGATTTGGATACACCATTTTCCATCCACACCAAGCTGTGCCATGGGATCTTCCCATTTACTTGTTGCTTGCTTGTGTGTTTGAACTTGTCGACTTTGAGAATTATATATATAATTTGTTTAAAGAAGCAAAAAGTAATTCTGAATAATGGCCAGACATTGTTTTTCTTTATTACTGTTAATTCATTTATTTATAGCCTTTTGTACCAAAAATTGAGCTGAGTACTACTTGCACTGTTCTATGTTTCTGGAAAGTAACTATTTAATTGAAACAAGCAGAAGCATGGCTGGTTAGTAAAGACTTTTTCACCTCAACATACTCATAGCTTCAAATGAAAAATAATAAAATTTACTAAACTTAATCTATAGGGAGGATGATGTAAAAGGTCATCTGTTTCAAGGGCCAACAGTTAAGGAGTGTCACCTGGTCAGCACAATGACCAACCGCTTTACTGTCCCCAACTAATGTCAAGTATCCTTTAACACATTAGAGTTGAATGGGCACAAGGGAACCCTAAAAATCCTGTAATTCAAAATCCCTGTCTTCACCGAGACAAGGTACGAAGAATGTTAAAAATGTTATCAAATCACAGCTTAACCTTCAACATTCATAACCTTTTGTAAACTTTCACAATAATTACATCTTTTTATTATTGATAAAATCTCCTACCATATATATGCTAATTTATTTTGTTCCAGCACAGACTCTGGTAAACCATATGGGAGACAAGGTCTTTTGTTTTTCAAAAACCTGAACTCGTTTAATTCTTTTAGAAAGTTTTCACTGAAACAAGACAGAAACAAAGTCTGAAGATGCAAGTAACAAACAGAAAGAAAATACAATCACAAACTATTATGTGAAACTAAATATCATTAGTCTAATGAAAGGAATAGAATTTAATTAATTACAAAACTAACATTTTTCAATATTTATTTCAATAAAAGAAAGCTAAAAAAAAAACAAGATTTGAAACCCAAACCCTAATGACTTATTACTTAAGTTCTGCAGTTCAGATTTATAGAGACAGCAAACTAGCCACCTTGAACTTCCCCTTTGATGCAGGAGACCCATTAATCCCATTAAGTAATCATTTCTTTCTTGACCTTCATTGTATGGTCAATCATTAGCATGGTAAGTCAATGTAAACTGAACAATGGACAACAAATTCCCTATCTCCATTTACCTACTTGTGTTCAGCATCCTCTGTCCCAGCTAAATGTGCTAGCCTATACACATACTTTCTCCCAGAAGCATTTAATCGACAATGAAACTGCTTTGGCACTTTTTTAATTTTCAATATTCTGAAAGAAAAATGTATTTTTTAAAGAAATATTGGGATAACATATTGCTAGTCACAATAAACAGATACTATAAATAAATCCATAGCTTAAGAATATTTTACAATTATTATAAATTTTATACATGTACATAAAACAAGTTAATTACTAACCTGATTTCTTCATTCTTTAACTTCAAATGATAATTTAAAACACTAACCATCACCTCTGGATTATATTCTTTTCCTTCAACCCTGAATAAAAAGGTAATCATAGTAATACACAATCAAAAAAATAAAGCAAAAATATCCCTGGAAGAATAAATATAACCCAGTAGAAAGTAGTAAAACTTACGGGTGAATTAAATCTACATGACAAGCATTCTTCAGGGCATGTACGCCTGTGTCTGTCCTACTGGACAAAAATATTTTATATTCATTGGCAGGCCGCAATTTTGACAAACTCTCCTGTACAAAAATTAACAAAGATATATGGTTAGCCTCTCTAGCATGAATATAGTGAGAACAAAGAATAAGAAGATATGGTTAACAACTAACATTTTTGAACTGTCAAAAAAAAAGCATTTATTTATAGATTATGTTATTTTTTTTTAGTTTGAAATAAAAATTAGCCATAAAAAAAAATAATTTAAATGTAAATAAAAGATGTTACTAAAACATTGGAAGCAGTCATTGCTTTAAAAGTCTTTACTTTTCTCTAAAAATGGTTAGGAAAAAAAAAGGTGACAAAGAATTTCTCAATACTTTTTCTATATTTTAATTTTTAAGCTTGTAAATTGGATTTATATATTCAGCTTACAAATATAATCAAGCAGTCTCATTCAGCTTACAAATATATTCAAGCAGTCTCAGAAAACAATATCCACTGACTATACTGAGTCATATTTAAATTCATACCCAATTTAACAGTTGATAGAACTTTTGAAGTCACTTTTCTTCAATTATGAGTGTTTGTGTGAGGGGTGGTAATAAGTTGAAAAATATACTTTTTCCTGAAATTCATTGTCTGGTATTTAATTATTTTTGAAGGGATTTAAGATTCCATGATAATTGTGAGCCAGTACCAGTATTAAATAAATGATAATACTATTAAATACCTTTAAATAGTAAGATTGATTAAAATAGCTGAAAAAATAGTATGTAATAATAGATGCATTAATATTAAATTACTTACATGCAGAACTCCTTGAACAGTTGGAATAACATTTCCTTTTATAATAGTAGGTTGTATCTGAATTCCCCTGTTAGGATAAAAAACAAATAATAATGAATATATTAAAAGTATTTATCCATGGTGAAATCTGCAATACAAGAATTTACAGAAAGAGGTACAGGTGGAGGTACGGGAAATTGAAAGTGTGTGTTTATGTGAATTGTTAATCAACAATAATTTTTTTATTAACATCATGAAAGAGGATAGTACTTGGTAGATAAAAAATTTGCTTTCTAAATGTCAGCATGCATAAATATGACATATAACATATAATAACAGCTGTGCTTAAGAACCAAGGTTATTACAAGAAGAAGGTGAGGAAAATATGGCAAAACATTGACAAGCCCAGATGAGAACTTCAGTCACTGTCCAGGACCTGGTATCATCGCAAGCAGTGACCAGGTACATACTGCATGACCAGGTACGTACTGCATGACCAGGTACATACTGCATGACCAGGTACATACTGCATGACCAGGTACATACTGCATGACCAGGCAGCTAAGTTAATCTACTGCTATAGATATCTACAATAAAGCATGCTGAACAAACACATCTAGTAACCTAATTGCCATTTTTTTTTTACCTTTCAATTTATTAATCAGTTTTTTGAGTAATAATGAGGAAAATAAAGTATCTGATCTACAAGTCCATTAGCCCTTAGACAATAAAAAGATTTTTTGTTTAGCGTTTCTAAGTAGGAGAAATGGCTATATATTTTTAACAGTAATGTTTTTGACGTTGAAAAATTAATATTTTTTTATACATCTCTGTCAACAACAAAATCTAAAGAACAAGGATAAATTTGGACCAGCTGATTCTAGTTTTTTCATTCATCTAGAAATGAAGATCTAAACTAGAATTTAGTAAGTGTAAGCATTCATTTTATTTTGAAATTTTTATCAAACTCAATTGCTTGATAGCCATGATTGATTCATTGTCTTGTAATGAGTAATGTTATTCAATTTCTTATTAAATTGAGAGTTCTTGTTTTTTTCTGATTTATTTTAGGCAACACATTCCATTCTACACTCTAATCATACTCTGATGGCATTAATTAGGGAAGAAGAAGCTTGTATTAATTTTTTCCAACATAAATCAATAATAGTGTATGTGGCCAGATACCTAGACCAGTGCCATGTTGTTGATTGACAGTTTTTGTTCTCTTGCTGTCAAATTATATATTTTTACGTTCAATTTCTGAAATGTAGGTCTACAGACACAGATATCTAGTGATGACGTAATCCCATTTCTCGCTCATCTTCACTAAATTTTATTGTCATTAAGCTGTCATCTGTTTCAAAATCTGAATCTGAATGTTATTTTGAGGAGGGTGGGGAACATTATAATATATATAATATATGTTTAAGAAACAGATAAGAAGCATAAAAGTAATAATAAATAAACTAACATAAGATAAGACATCATAAGAATTAAGAAAAAGATCTGCTCAGATGGCGTCAGAGTCTACTTAGACTTAGAACTCAGTAAATTGAGTATCATTATAAATGTGAATGTGATGTAATAGTCAGTCTATTACTTAGATGTACCAAATAATACTAGATATTTGTAGTTTAGACAAGAATAGATATGACAGTTATGACTAGATAGACAATATAGACTGAGAATAATATAATATATTAATTATATACTAATATAGTAATATTCTACTTTTAAAAGTCAAAATAAGTCTACTATAGTCACTATAGACAACTAGTGTCACTGTCACTATTATTAATATTAATTAGTAATATGCCAGTATAGACTATAGTCCCCCTATAGTTATATATATATATATAATATACTTATTATCTTATATAGTGACTGGGTCTAAGAGTCTAAGACTAAGTCTAAGACGACCTAAGTCAGTCTAGTGACACTGAGTCAGTGAGAAAGTAAGTGTATGTTTGTAACTTATTGTAAGTAAGTACTGTAAGTCAAAGACAAAGTCAAAAAGTGTTACGAGTTGAGTTAATAATACATAATCTTAATTTGTCTAATTTCTAATTTCAACAAATTTGAAGTTCAAGTTCATGAAGTTGAGATTTATAATTATTAAATTGAAAAATGCAAACCTATATTTAGTGCCAATGTATGCAAAATAAATAAGAAACCTCCCCATCATAAAACTTTATCTAGTCTTTATTTTTATTTTACAATGAACTCATTGAGTTGTAGATTCTAATTCTTCTTAGAAAATATCAATTTGTTACTTTTGTATGATGAGGATTTCTAGACACTGTACTAGGCATTAATGTGAAGGAGAAATGTAAGAGTAGTTTCCCCTATATTATATATGAAGTTACCACTTTAGATCTAGATCTATAGGTGAGTGATTCTTTATCAAAATAGTTTTCATATCTAAAATAAAATTATCTAGAATAGATCTATAGACTAGATCTAGATCTCATATGAAAACTAAAAATAAAATATTTTAATATATAGATCTAGTACCTAGATCTATACCGATATAAAGAGAGATCTAGATCCATGTCTAAAAAATATAGACTTCTAGATTTAAATCTAGATCTATCTAGGGCTTGAATAATAATTATTTTTCTTTTCTTTTTTGCGAATGTGAAGTTAGAAGTTTTTCAGGGTAGACTACTTCCAATACTTTTTATATTATTTGTATTCATGTACTGTAGGAATTTAAAGGAATTATATCTAGACCTAGAGAGATCTATGACTATAGACTAGAATCTAGTCTAGAATAGATCTAACTTCTAAGGTTCTCTAGATCTAGTCTAGATCTACACCGATGATCTCAAATCTAGACCTAGTAATTATCTAGATGACATATCTAAATCTATTTCATATTTAATTCTAAATGCTAACATTTCAGCAGAGGAGATCTACTACATCTAGACTGCCTAATTATTAAATTAGGCTAATTTTCTCCATCAGTCCATGGAAGATCACGATGAATCCAAATTGTTTAATATTTGGTAATAATTTTACAATAATTATAATAATTTATAATCATAAAAATGATAAGTAATAGTAATAACTAACAGAAAAATCCACCCAGAAAAATGTCAGTTTAATGAGTTTTTGAGAGTAACAAAAAAAACTAAAACAAATTAATTCCACTTAATCTTAGATCTATGTCTTATAAATTAAATTTTATAATAAATAAATAAAATATGGTAAACCAGTAACACAGACTAAAAACGCAAAATACCTACGTATTTATAATAAATGAAAAACTGTCATGGAATCCCCATATTGATGAAACAATAAAAATAGGTACTTCGATAAAAATTTCAAAATGATCACAATGCAATGGAACCTATTTAGTTAGATAGAGCTTGAGAAATGCTTTCCAATGATACCAATTTTATATTGCTGAGTTAATTATGAGGGAAGTTATTAAATTTTTAGTGGCCAAAAATTAGCCTTCTTTAGCCTTTGTAAATCGAAAAAAAAACTGTGACCGAAACAACAGACAGTTGAACTTTAATTAACTGTATTATAAAAAGTCTTAAAGATATGGGGTTGAAACTTCACAGTCTTTTTCATTAACCTGTATTCTGTCAAAATAAATTAAAAAAAATAAGACCAAACAGTAAAATCTTTGAAAAAAATTGAATTTGTACATAAAAAAAGCCTTCGACAAAAAAATAAAATATATGTGATTATGTCATTATATATGCCCAAAAATCACACAAAAAAACAAATCAGAGATCTGTAGTGTGGTTTATTTTGTTTAATTATAATTCTGCTATATTTAAATAGCTATTTATATGCATCAGATAGATAATTTGTAGAAATTATAAATGAAAATAGTACTGCGCAGAAAAAATATTAGCTAAAATTTAATGAGCATAAGTTAAAAAAAATTCATAAAAAACAATTTAAACCTTTTTGTAGAGCACTGGCAATTAATCATTTTAAAATGCCTGAATTCAGATTTAAATGCTTTAAAAATTAGATTCTAAATGGAAAATTTCTTGCATCGGACAATAAAATAAAAAAGAAACCTTGCGATTTTTTTTTAGAAGTCATTAAAAGATTTTTTTCTTCAAATTTTTGTACAGTAATAGCTCATCATTTTAAAAATATAATGTACTCATTTATTAAGTATTAATTTACATGTATAATAATAGAAAAAAACACAAGGAAAAAAAATTGATAGTTCGCAGAGCTTAAAATATGAAAATACAAATTTAATATTATTATTTTATAATATTTATTTATAAATTAAAATATTTATTTTTACTTTAAAATTTGCACATTACAAAGTCATTATAATAAAGACACATTATCTATCCATTATCTAGCATTTAAACATTATAAAAATGAATCTAAATGAAAAATTCCTATGTGTGCTTCTAAAAATAGGTCGGGATAGACAGAAATTGATCATTTCCAGTAAATCACAGTGTTGGTTGTTACTAAAAATAGATTTTAACCATCAACTTTGAAAATTAATATCTAAAGAGTGCGCCAAGCTACAAAGTTCAAACTTAGCACACAGATATATATTAACATGCTAAATTGAATAAAATTAGTGAGATTGATGTAACCATTAACACTTTTATTTTATTTAAAAAAGAAAATTTTACCCTTCTTTGTCTTTGTTAATTTTAATATCAAATATCTTCAAAGTGCGCCAAGAGACTTTAATGAAATTTGAAATATACACATTTCATAATATGATAAATTATTGTAGCAAACAGCATTGTTGTAACCATAATAGGAAAAAAGTTGTAAAATGGTCCACTTTCACATAAACTTTTGTTAAGAAAAATTTAACAGATTGGCTTCAAAAGCAAATAAAAATGATCTCTGATATCTTATGTTTACAAAAAGTAATCACAATTACTCCTGAAATCCAATACAATGTGCTAAAACTTTGATGGAAATGACCACCCTTAAAAAAGGCTAAAATGTGCTGACACACTTTTCAGCCATTTTTTGGGAGGAAAAAAAAATGGATCTAGGTCAGTTTATCGAAGTACCTAATAAAAAAATCAAACAAAGCATTCTAAAGTTTTTTTTTAAAAGAAATTTCTATAAATCAAATAAGAACATAAAGACATGTCATAAAACTAAAATGTTATTTAACCTTGGTTAGGCCTATAATAGAAAATGCATCCTCTGTTTGGGACCCCTCAATTCAAGAAAACATTAAGAAACTGGAACAGACAAAATAGAGCAGTGAGATTCATAACAAATCAATATTCACATTTGACATTTTTTACCTTTAGTAAAATCACTAAATTTAGATTAGCCTTCAGGACAGAAGACTTAAAAGTAAAGTAGCAATTATACATACAACACTGAACCATAATCTTCAAATACAAAAACAAAATCTAATAAAAATACTTAGAAAGACACAATGATAAAGGCACATTCCTCGTTCCATTGCTAGGACAAATTTGTACAAAAGCTCCTTCTTCCCTAGTGCTATTAGAGCATGGAATATTATGGGTTGTCTGAGCCAGCCAGGAAAACCAGTGACTTTGCAGAATTTAAGTCATTGGTTAACGTGGATGACTGAATGCATGATACTTAGGACATTTATATAATCATTTTCTTTTTTGAAGTAATGTCTTTATTGTATAAAATAAGATATATATATATATAAATAAATTTAAAATTACTCTAGATGGTAGATTTATATCTAGATCAAGATAATTCACTCTAAATCTAATCTAGATCTAGATTGACTAGATTAGTAGATCTTGAATCTAGAACTTTGTCTTGTCTAGATTTAGATTCTATTTAGTCTACTCTAGTACTAGGACTCTACTAGGTCTACTAATTTTTATAGTGCACTACTAGATTCTAGTTCTTGATGATAGATCAGTAGTCTGAGTAGATGATAGCCATATATAAGAGTCATGACCAAGGTTGTAAAGTACGAAGTTCGAGCAAATTAAGCCCACTCTCAGCCATTTTCACATTTGAATTTTTATTGCTCATTAACAGTCTGACCTATGAAAAAACTGCAATTGGATCTATGATTTCCTCATCTTTTTGTCTATAAAAAAAGATTATTAAATTCTTCTTCTTCTAGCCAGCTTTTTTTGCTGCTGTGCTGTCAGCTATTTTGCAGACTGTGCCAAGGAAAAATAGTGTGCTGTTTTTTTTCAGTTGTTCAGCACTGCTGTAGTGTTGGTTATGTTGGGCTGTAGTGGTAGTAGTGACTGCCTGTTACGTGCGCATGTTAGTGTAAATGTGAAATGGTGCGAATGCGTGTTGAAAGGGGCTAGGGAAGATGGAATCCGAAAATGGAGTAATGTAATTAGAGTTATTATTGATATATATTAGTAATTGTGAATCAACACTAAAGTCTTTATAATCTATCATATATGAGTTTGGTCTTGTATGAGTAAGAGTCTCATCTGCTCGTAACACTGCCTAAGGTGGATTAGGCAGGGCATTCAAATAGGATATATGGTTTACGGTCTTATGAGGTTGGGCGCAGTGTCTACAAAGGGGGGAGTTGTGTGGTGGTAATTGAGGTGGTAATTTAACAGAGGTGTGTGTCCTGTCCTTAGATGGAAGATTGTAGATTGCTCTTTGCGGGGGAGTAAATCAATACTGTCTAGTTTATTAGTAATTATTAGGCATGTTCATTTCTTTGTACAAATGGCTCTGAGTGTGTTTCCTGTTGCCCATTGGTTGAACCACTTCTCTTTGTTGATTAACATTGACCTTAGGGTGAGGTATAGTTAACAGGTCTATCTGGTTGTTCCATAGATGATCCTGCCTTTTATAGCTTATCTGCCCTTTCATTTCCAATGATGCCAATGTGTCCGGGGATCCACTGTAATGTGATGTTGATGTTCAATTTTGTCATCATCTGATGTATTCTAAGTGTTGTCAATTCTCTTGGGCTTTTTCAGGTGCTGCTGTTAAGTGCTTGAAGATTGGGAGTCTGTAAAGACAATAATATCTGATGGTGAATGTATCCTTCATATAATTTGTTTTTGACTGTCTGCAAAGCTTTGGTAATTGCCTCAATTTCGGCTTGGAAGTTTGAGCAGTAGTCGCCACAGGGTGCACTTATTTCAAAGTGCTTGGGGAAGACCAGGAAGGCACCAAGGCCAGCATTGATGGTGGCTTTGAAGGCTGATCTGTTGGTGTATATATGGATGGCTGTTTTTGGATAACTTTCAATTGTTTCAAGCATGCCTATTTTGAGCTCCGGTGGATTTGATTAATTTGTTAAAGTATTATTTATTAAATGTGTTTTAATGGTTGGTTGTTTGTAAATAAGTCCAGGAGTTATGTTTATCTAGTAATTTTTTCTATGTTATTGGGTAGATGGTGTTTTAGGGCTAGTTTGTCAGTAAGTTGGATCAGAGTTCTTTGCTTTTTTTGGTTGTTTTTTCCTATTTCTCTGTTTAAGTAGTTTGTTTGGATGGTCGTCCTCCAACCTTCTGTATCTCTCTATAGCTTCTAATGCTGCTCTGTTAGGTCTTAACTAACTTAAGAGGTTTAATATTGGAGTCTATTTCACAGTATGCTGTTGGAGTAGTTCTCATACCTCCACTGATTGGCTTGGTTTTGGGGAGTGTCCAAAGATGATTGATAGGTTTTGTTGGCGGATACTTGTATGGAGAGATAGTTATCCGTAACAGATCTGATGTATCCAGTATACAACTGTCTTAAGGTTTTCTTTTCAGCTTCCCCGGATGTTCCTGCTAGGTATTTTA
This sequence comes from Biomphalaria straminea, assembly GCA_021533235.1. Taxonomy (NCBI): domain Eukaryota; kingdom Metazoa; phylum Mollusca; class Gastropoda; family Planorbidae; genus Biomphalaria; species Biomphalaria straminea. The sequence goes on from JADKLZ010081101.1 coordinate 15,520,848, forward strand.
TAATGTTTAATCTTTGTGATATGCCTTTTCTTTTAAATCTGCCATTATAAAGTGTTTTTTTAGAGACAGTCTTAGGTCTAATTTTACATCAAGATATTGGATTTTCTTCTTTATTTATTGGCTCTGAGTCTATTTTTAGGATGTAGTTTCTTTTTGCTATTTTGTTTCTGTGGCTAAAGATTGAATAAACTGACTTTTCTTTTGTTTATTTCCATTTTCCATAATTTTGAAGTGGATATGGATATGATTTAATGTATCACTACCCTTAGTTAAATAAATTAATATGATGTAAAAGAGGGGTAAAAATATGCCTCTGTTACAAGAATAATTTAGAATGGAGGGAGTGAAGGAGTAGTGATAGGGGATCTCCTACTCTTTCCCACTCATACCGTCTCCACTCTTCTAAAATGTCTAGTTGAAAAAGGGGGTTCTAAACCCTCTTCTGATTGCAATATTCTTTGTGACCATACCTAGCTCAAGTCTACTCTTCTAACAAACTCACTGCAAGTAATGTAGCCAGCTTGACACTGGCAGCTCTCATTATACACAATGGGGTGTACTGTACCTGGTTGATGGATAATTGATCAATAGATTTGATAAGAAGACATTAAAATTACTAACAGAGTTTCAGTTAATATATTTGTAAACCACATTCTATTAAATGTAAGCCGATGTTTTAGCATTTTTAAAATGAAGAGCTTGAAATTTGTGTAAGGAATGTGATATCATTATTGGACTGAAGCATAATAAAGCCTAATTAAAAAAAAAATTCTTCAAAAAAACATGTGCTTCAAGATGATTATTTTTAATGTTCTTTATTGTTGCTCACCTACATTTTTTGTTGCTAGGATAAATATTAAAAAATATATAAAACAAGGCTTTGTCTTTAAGAATTTGTTAATTTCTTTTATAGCATGGTCTCTGACTTTTTTTACCCTAACATGGGTGGGGTAGAAAGTCACATCTATCAGTTATCATCTTGCTTGGTTGAAAGGGGACATAAAGTGATTATTGTTACACATTGCTACGGCGACAGGCAAGGAGTTCGCTATTTAGCTAATGGATTAAAAGTAAGTGAATTTTGTCTGACATGTCAAATGTATCATCTGTGAAAATTATTTTTATTGATTTAAATCTTTTTCTAAAATCTCATTTTATGATATAACACAAACATTATCATTTAAATCTCTTAAAGTTGCCAAAAGTTCTGTCTATTAAAAGATTAATGGATCTGGAATGCAAAATGCTCTTTTTTTGTTTTGGTAACCTATATGCATTGCACACAACTGTATGATTTTTGTCCAGGGCTTTTGCAAGAGAGGATTTGAATCTTTTAAGCCCTCATTCACATGAAGTTAGATCTAATGGATTGCATTATGTCGTATTAGGATGAGAATACCTGGATTAAAAATTAGCTGTGCAAGAAAAATAAAAATAAAAGGAAAAGCACATGATTAGCCAGCCTGCCATGTAAATTTTATATTTAGGTTTTTAAAGATATACAAATGTGTATATAACTTAAAATAGTTTTTTTCTTCTAATAAAACACACACACACTTTTGATTTAATAAAAAAATGACCTTTTTTTCCAATAGAGAACTCTTGTATGTTATTAAAAAAGTATATATGTTTGTCCTCAGATTTACTATCTTCCATTTCCACCTTTCTACAACCAGTGTGTCCTCCCGACAATTTTTCCTACTTTTCCTCTCTTGAGAAATGTATTTATTCGAGAAAATATTCAAATTGTGCATGGTCATTCGGTAAGCCTCTTATAAATAATTTTTTTGTATAAAGATTTTTACATTTTTGATGCCTTTTTACAACATGTATACAGTCCACTAAAGATGCATTCATCAACCTCCGCAAAAATGTGCAAAAACAGTTACGCCAAATGCAAGATACCTGGCTTAGCAAGAAAGTGGAAAAAATAAAATACAGGAATTTGCCGACAAGCACGACATGAAGAACTTCTTCCATGCCATAAACGAAATCTATGGACCCACAAAGTCAGGCTCATCTCCTCTATTAAATGCTGATGGGACAATCCTATTGACAGATAAGGAGGAAATCCTAAAACGCTGGGCCGAGCACTTCGAAAAGGTTCTCAATACACCTTCCATCATAAATGAAGCGGCCATAGACAGACTACAGCAAGTACCAATAAATGAAAAAATGGATGACCCTCCCACGCTAAAGGAAACCGATCTTGCCATTCAACAGCTTGCAAGCGGAAAAGCCACAGGAGCTGACTCCATTCCCGCAGAGGTCTACAAAAAAGGTGGACTACCCCTGATAGAAAGACTTCATGAGCTATTTTTAATTATGTGGGAAAATGAGTCAATACCACAAGACTTTAAAGATGCCACAATTGTTCATCTATACAAGCGAAAAGGAAACCGCCAAATCTGCGACAACCATAGAGGGATATCTCTTCTTTCTATTGCTGGGAAAATCCTTGCACGGATCCTACTAAATCGGCTCATGCAACACATAGAACATGGTCTACTACCAGAAAGCCAGTGCGGCTTCAGAAAAGAGCGTGGAACCATTGACATGATCTTTGCAGCAAGGCAGCTCCAGGAAAAATGCCAAGAACAAAATGCTGACCTCTTCTCAATATATGTCGACCTAACGAAGGCATTCGACACTGTCAGCAGGGAAGGTCTCTGGAAGATTATGTCAAAGTATGGCTGTCCACGAAAATTCATTACCATGGTGAGACTATTCCACGATGGCATGAAGGCCCGTGTCCAAGAAAGTGGTGAACCATCAGAGCCCTTCGAAGTATCAAACGGGGTAAAACAAGGCTGAGTCCTAGCACCTACACTGTTCAGTATCATGTTCTCCACTATGCTGACAGATGCATTCACGGATAGAGAAAACAAAGGAATAAACATAACATACAGATTTGATGGTGGCCTATTCAACCCGAGGCGGCTCAAAGCAAAATCAAAAACAAATTCAGCAGTAATCAGAGACTTGCTATTTGCTGACGACTGTGCCCTAAATGCCTGCTCTGAAGACGATCTACAGAGCATCGTCAGTGACTTCTCAAGAGCATGCTCAGACTTTGGCCTTACCATAAACACAAATAAGACTGAAGTCTTATATTTACCTGCTCCTGGGAAAGCCTACTCGGATCCAAGCATCACTATAAATGGACACGATATAAATGCAGTGGACAAATTCACATATCTTGGCAGCACACTCTCCAGAAATAGAAATATCGATAACGAAATCAACCTTCACATCGCCAAGGCCAGTGCATCATATGGCAGACTATCAAACAATGTTTGGAACAGACGTGGTATCACCACAAACACAAAGCTAGGGGTCTACCGAGCCGTCATCCTACCTACATTGCTGTATGCCTCAGAAACATGGACAGTATACAGAAGACATGCCAAGAAACTAAATCACTTTCACATGACATGTCTAAGAAAAATACTAAATGTCAAATGGCAAGACAGAATGCCAGATACTGAAGTCCTTCAAAGAGCGGGTCTGAAAAGCATCCACACAATCCTGACACAGTCCCAGCTGCGATGGGTAGGACACGTGTGCAGGATGGAGGACCACCGCATCCCAAAACGTCTCATGTATGGCCAATTAAGAGAAGGAGAGCGCTACAAAGACACCCTCAAAGCTTCTCTAAAGGAGTTCAACATTGACCCAGGCACCTGGGAGACAGAGGCACATGACAGAGTATCATGGCGCCGCGGTGTGAGATCTGGCGCACAGGTTGCTGAGGAAAAAAGAACAACGCTGGCGAAAGAAAAATGCCAGAAAAGGAAAGCAAGGCAAACGACACTAGCTCCAGCTGGAATTACCTGCCCAGAGTGCGGCCGAACATTACGGGCTCGCATAGGTCTCACCAGTCACATGAGGAGGCACAAAACCCCAGTGCAAAGCCCTCAGCCCACTGGATGACAAAGTGGTCATCATTGTACCACGATGGACGAACTATATACATATTTTTACATATTTTTATCATTGGTTTATTTTCTTCCAATACCATTTAATATATATATATATATATATATATATTAGGGGTGTACCGGATAGTACTTTTTGATATCCGGCCGGAGCCGGATATGACCCGATAATAAAATTTGATATTGGCCGGAGCCGGAGCCGAATACCTAAGTATCTTGTTAATAACTTGTATTGCTGAACATTTTTTGAAACTGTTATATAATATACCTATATTTGTTGGTATTATTTTTTTCCTTTTATATACCTTATTGTTTTAAATTCTGTTACTGATTGATTTATTAAAGATTAATAGTATTTATAAACAGGAATTAATCTGTGTAGCATCATCATCAATAGCATGAGCGTGTCTGTGTGTATGTACGAAGCCACCAACCATATAGGCTGTGTGTTGGAGGGTCACTGTAAAATATGTTAGTATATATTTTACTAGTTACTAATGTAAACCTCTCATCTGGCTTGTATGGTGGTTGAGTGTATGTGTTCAAGAATTTCGACCAACAATCGGTCATTAGACTTGTATTTTTAAGTCCAAAGACTGTTTCTGGTTCTGGATTCAAGAACTTAATACTGATAGCTGTTAGTTAATAGTTGGAATCTGAAGCGTAGTAGGTCATATATTTATTAATCCGTTTGCGGCAAAAGATATTTTATTAACAGCAGGAACATCCATTACACCTACATTATTGATGTTTAGATGTACTGATAAATAGATCGAAGAGCATTAGGAAACCAAATATAGACGAAAACTCATCCACACGCTACCTACCAAAAAAGAAACATAAATGGATTTAATGTTCGATTGATTGTACCAACCTGGTCAGATAGACATAGTGTTGACCTTTACATGTTTTTTTTTTCTTTGGGCATACGCAATAGTGTGCAGGCAAAAAAAAAAAAGATAACACATTGGCCTTGGCATGGTCAGTCAAGCAAATAGATAGGCTAAATTATCAGTACACTAGTTACAGAGGTCAAGTGTTTCTTAACATTCCAGCATATTATGGTGCTTTAGATCAATTTATTTTCTGCAATTAATTTATTTTCTGTGATGTTAAATTTTACTGTAAGGTTTTCCTTTAGGCCCTATATATTATTAAGTCAATAGGATTAAGCAATGAAATTAGCTTTCTTTCTAAAGGTTTTAAGACTAGGAAAAAACTACATACACCCATACATTTCTCTCCAAGTAAACAAACTTAATGTCATCATCTGTTGACCTATAGACAATGTCAATATGTCTTAACATTTTGCGTTAATCCATTCTGGTTTAAGAATGGTCAATGTCTATCAATACATTGTCATGGGTTAAACAAATAAGAATTTAGGGGTGTTGAGTCTCTTGAGCCCTCCCTTAAAGATACCACTGGTCAGTGTCTGTTTGGCTTGTAGTCCAGCCTCCTAATTGAGACTTAACTCAAAGTAAACAAACTTATTACCCGGCCAATAGTATAAAAGGTGTGGCTTATGGTCCTTTGACCTTTTGATTGACAACCTATCTCATAATAAACAAACCCAAACCAGATTAACCTTATAGAGAGATGGCTTGTAGTCCTGCCCCCTAATAAAAATTCTTCTCCAAGTAAACAAACTTAGTTCCCTCTTAAGATAGACCTCTAGACAGTGTCAACACGTTAACATCTGGCTTAATGTGGTCAGCTGCCTATCTGTGATCTCAATGTTATGGACTAAACAAACAAAAGGAGTTGGGGGTTGCTCATCTCTACCTCTGCAGATATACCCGCACATCTAGACAGATTATCAGCGTGACGTAGTTAATGAATATTACATGTTAACTAGAACACTCAAAGGTCAAAACAAACTTTTTAAATGTGCCAGACATCGCTGCTACGTATGTAATGCAAACTTACAATGTACTGTTTTATTTATATTTAGATTAACACGCCTTGTCTTTGTACTAAATAAGATTTGGTGCATAGCCATTGTTTATTGTTTTAAAAAAACAAATACTTTTATTTGAAACAAAAAAAAGTAAATGTATTTCAGAACTGACATTATTTAATCATGTCCACTTTGTGAATATTTGTATATTTTTATGAACATGAACATTAGTTTAAACTTCTTGTTGGACACCGTTTATCAGCATCGACACCTTTATATTGTTTGCCTTTCGCTTGTGTTGTTTCGATATTTAAGTGTTACCTCCGTATGGCGTATCTGGAAAAGACTTAGCACGCGGAGGCGCCTAACAATATTAAAAGAAATACAGGTACTACGCTGTAGTTTTTACTATCCGGTAGTGATATTCGACCGGAGCCGAATAGTGCCGGATAGTGAAAAAGTGCTGAATATTCGGCCGGAGCCGGAGCGACTATCCGGTACACCCCTAATATATATATATATATATAATAACCTGTCTTACTTTTAGATCAATATTTGACAACTTCTACATTTTTTAAAACCTTTTCTCTATTCATAACATTGGTTGGAATTATATAGTAAATATAATTCTAATTCTAATATAATGCTAATTCTACATCATTGTCAATCTGGACTCCTTCAGAGCACAAAACTTTTATAGCTTACCTTAACATTTACTATTACAAAGGAATTAGTTTGTTGAAGATCACCATAATTAAAGAAATAAAATATTATTTTTTCTCCCTTATTCAGGCTTTTTCAACGCTAGGCCATGAGGCTATGTTTCATGCTCGTACAATGGGGCTGAAGACAGTGTTTACGGATCACAGCCTATTTGGCTTTGCTGATGCAAGTTCCATTCTAACGAACAAAGTTCTGAATTTTTCTCTTGTAGATTGCACTCATACAATATGTGTCTCTCATACCTGGTGAGGTTTTGACATTATTTTCTGTTTCATTTTTTTAGACGTGATCTGATGTGCATCTAATGTAATTATATAATCCTTTTGGTTAAACCTTTACGAGATTGCCGTTATTTTTATATGTATCATTGTCATGTAAAATAGTCAGCATTTATGTTATGTATATGATAACAAATAAAATGTAATTATACCAGGTAACCAAAGTAAAATTTCATTTTTAAATCACCAAAATAATATTTTGTTATTAAAATATGTAAATATTGAATTTGAAACTACGGTATTAACAATAATTTCTAGTTTTCCACTGGTTATTTTACTGTTTTTATACTGATTGATAACATTGTTGGATTTTGGATAGTTTATACTGTAAATTTTTTTGTCCTTGGAATGTGAAATTTGGTTTTGAAACAGACCATTATGTGGTTAAATCTTTTTCCAGGAGTGTTGAGTTGACCATGGCAGTTTTATGTATGAGTGAGTGTTCTAAGAACAATTTCATCTGACAGACTGTTCCTTATGTGTGCTTTTTTTCCCAAAGCACCTGACCCTTTGAACTGTATCACAAAGAAAATAGCAATTATGATGAAATCTTTTTCTGCTGACTGGCATATATTCCCAGTTAGCTAGAGAATTGAATTTGCACTTGTCAGACAGGAAGTCAGTGAAGAAATCTCCTATTCAGCTTCCAGTAAAGCAACTTAAAACAATGTCATTCTCTTCAAAATGAAGCTCTGTATTGATCCACTAGTGGACACTATTATTAAATATAAAATGTGTGGCTAAAGTGACAAAAAATGCTTGACTTACTCAAGCAGAATTGTATTAGCTGAGAGCCTAAATGATGCAAAGAAACTTTTCCCAGAGATCCCCTCCCCCACTGGTTTACAAAAAAGATTAGACCATAGCATACTGAGCATGCTATAAGCTTGAAAGATGCCCTATATAAAAGCAATTAATACTACTAATAATAAAATAAATTTAAATCACATAAACATCACATATTTATTTTTCCCTTTTTTTTTAACTATGTTACTTTGTTTACAGCCTCTGTTTCGCAAATAACATTTCAAATATTAAATGATCATTTTTGTTTGCCTTTAGCAGAGAGAACACAGTTCTTAGGTCAAACATCAGCGCATCCCTAGTCTCTGTGATACCAAATGCTGTGGACTCTACAGTTTTTCTACCAGATCCGACCCAACGACAGCCAGGAAAAAGTTAGTGATATGTTTTTGTTGCTATGACTCATATATTTATTTATATTATAGTGTGTATATCTAATTAAGACTAAAGGCTCATGCAGCAGTTCAAGTGAAGTCAAACTTATAGATTCCATATAATTGTTTCTAGCAATTTATGACTTGCTAGATTTTCATGCAACTGTTATTCTCAAGTAGGATCTAGTGTAAAAAAAGGAGAACCTCAACAACTCAGGATTCAAAACACACAAATGCTGGATTATCATTTGAAGATTTGTACATCACAGTCGTCTCATTCCTTGTTATAGTAGTAATAAATATTAATTGAGTAAACGAAAATTATCTTAATAGCTAATCAATGTTTTTATATTTACAGTCACAGTTGTTGTCATCAGTCGACTTGTGTATAGGAAAGGTATTGACCTGCTGGCAGGTATCATACCTACAATAACAAGCAAGTATCCACAAGTACAGTTCATTGTTGGTATGAAAACCCTACAATCATTGTTTTTGATGTCTTTTAAAAAAAAATTCCTTTTCAAAGTTGTTCTGTCAGGTCATGATGTTTGTTTTTATGATTTATAACGTCTTGATTTTTTAAAAATTTGGAATTAATTCTTAGAGGGCATTTCCATTGTATGTTGTTTTTGTTTTGTAATTAAAATTACATACAATATCTTTGTGCCAAATTTTTCACATGGATTAGTTTTGACAAAGTTTTGGCAAAGACAATATTAAGATTCCTAACTTAGACAAATGCAGATAGGAAATATGAACCTTATCTTAAAAAAAAAACAACAAGCGCAGGCAAAATATATTCAGTAAAAGTCGCTATTGCAGAAAAAAAACCTGCCTGCAGTGCAAAGTTGTTCCAATAAGAGATAAAAGAGATTTAAATTCTGCCTTGTAATCTTGTTGCCAGGATCCCAGTTTTATTATAAATGTTCAGAAAACTAAAGAAATGATTATTGATTTTAGGAGAAACAAAGACCATATTGCAGAAATTCAGATAGACAACCAAAACATAGAGCAAGTACTAGAATATAAATATCTAGGCACAACTATCAACAACAAACTGAAATGGAGTGAACACTGTCAAAATCTATACACGAAAATTAACCAGCGACTCTTCTATCTCAGAAAGCTAAGAAAATTTAACATAGACAAAACGATAATCAAACTATTCTACACAGCAACCATCAGCAGTCTTATTAACTTTGCCATCACCTGCTGGTACGGTAATACTCCACAGGCACAAAGACTCAGAATAAATAGACTAATTAAAAAAGCATCGTATATTACTCAAGCACAGCTACCATCTCTTGAAGAGCTTTTCCAAGAAAGATGCATTTCCAAATCACTCACGATTCTTAAAGACAGCCTTCACCCATTAAACCACTGTTACATAAGATCTGAACGAAGTGGTCGTCTCCTTTCCATCAAGACTTAAACTGAAAGATTTAAAAACTCCTTTGTCCCACTTTCAATCAGAGTGTTACGAGATCAGCTGTCACCGAGAAGTACATAGAAGTCAAATTCATAAAGTTTTTGTATAGTAGTTACGCTGACGTTGTCAAGTTGTAATCAAACTGAATTTCCATTAGATTGGATCAATAAAATTATCTTATAAGATAATTAATAATACCTTTAAAAAAAGGTTTAAAAGCTAATTTTTGTTTAGACAACACATTGATTTTAATTTTTTTCTATCTGTTGATAGCTTAACTCAATCAGCTGTTAATTTTGCTAAAAAAAAGATGTAATGTATTTTTTTTTTAGAACTTCCTTGAGTTACATAAAATATAAAAAATCATAAAATATCTTAACATATATTGGCAATCTTTTACTTAAGATTAACTCCACTTCTAGTGGTATATTAATGAACTGAATTTTAGATCTGTTCCATCAGAGGAAACCTTCAGTGATGTAATTGCTTCTAATAAATGTGAAAAATGTCTTGTAACTTATGAGGGCCTTTCAGCAGGGCAACTTATGGTATAGAGGTTTAGATCATATAGAAGCTCTGGTTACAGTTCTGAGCCAGGGAATATTAATGCTAAGCAGTCAGATAAGAAAGTGTTCCAACAGCGCAGAAATGAAGAGGGTGTCTGAAATCCAGGTCAAATTGGCTTGAGCCACTTTGAGCAAAGCAAGCAACTTATCTGCTGTGTAGAAATGCTGATTTACAAAGAAATTAAAATCTCAGCTACCAAAGCTAAAAACTAGAATATCAAATGTGGGAAAAATTAATTTCACACCAAAAGCAATTTAATCTATTTCATAATTGAATTTTTATTGAAACATGTTTTATAAGCAGTTTTAGTAAAACATTTTGTTTAACATTTTATTTCAAAATGTCAAATCATACTGTAAATTTTCATACTTTTGGGTACACATTTTTTAGGGGTATTTTAAATTTGTTTTATCTTAATCTTTTTAAAATCAATAAAAATTGCTTTATTAAAAAAAAAACTAAGCACAAGTAATGACAAGTTGAATTTTCATATTTTCTTCTGCAAGTGAGAAAAATAGTTATGGGTGAGCGATGAGTGTTGATTGAATGAATCAGTCAGGGAGGGCCAATGGGTTTATATATATATAAGATTAGGTTTAGTGTTTATATGTTTAGAATTAGAACAGTAAAGAGTTTTTATGATTTAAGTTTCATTATTTGGACCACTAATAGCTTTAGACTTTATAATGGAATTCAGTTACTGGTATATTTTAATAAAAAACAGCTTTAAAAATATTAGAAATTTTAAAATGTTTTGTCTTTTAGAGATAGAAGTTCTTATAAAATATTAATTTGAAACCCAATTATGCTTTATTTTAAAATTTATGAAATTCTATGTCATCAGGAGGAGATGGTCCAAAACGAATCGTACTGGAAGAAGTCAGAGAACAGTTTCAGCTCCATGATAGAGTGAAGATGTTGGGATCACTGCAACACAGTATGATTAGAGATGTGAGTTGCTTAGCAAGTAATGACTGTGTCTTTTTAGTAAATAGAGAGGTGCGTTTATGTGAAAGTATGGTATCAGAAGCATCAAGAGGCCCTTAAAATAGGACATTTTTTTCATGCAATGAAAAAAAAGACTATAAAGTTGACAGTTTCAAAACAATAATAATTTTGAAAACAGGCATTACTAATAGAGTTTTGAAAATTTAAAGCTTATTAAAATTTAAAAAATGTTAAAGATAGATTTTTGTTCAATTTGTCATCACAACATTGTAATTTATAAACATACGCTACCGGGTACGATTTTCTTCATTATTTTTCCTTTCTTTTTGGAACCAATCCTTTTTTGTCTTTTTCTTTCCCCATTCTCAACTCACTATGATTTCACTTTGCCCCATCTTAGATTTTTATCTGCCCCACAAACTCCACTTGACCTATATTACATATCAATCAAATGAAAAAGTAGTGGATTTTAATTATGGGAATAGTGTGTGAAACCTGGAAAAAATAAATTTTCCCAGAATGAAATGAATTAAAGCATTAGGAAGTTTATTTAGTAATAGATAAAATTAACAGTTTTTAACAGCTGTTTTTAATAATTTAATAAATATTTCCTCCTCTAGGTTCTAGTTCAGGGGGACATTATGCTCAACACATCTTTAACAGAGGCATTTTGCATAGCCATTATTGAAGCTGCTAGTTGTGGGTAAGTTGAATTTACAACATAATGTGATAATTAGTGAAACATGTCCTTTAGCATGTTCTGCTTTATTATCTCCCAAACTTTAAAATTCCAATGTTACCAATTTAGTCAATATGAGTTTTAAAAAATCAAGAATTTTAAATTCAAAACTTAAGGAATTAGTAGACATGTCTGTGACCTAATCCTTTTGCTTTTCTTGTTGGATTTGACTAAACTCTAGCTAACCTGTTTTTTTTTTTTTTGTATGTTTTTCTTCAAGAGATTTTAGACACCATTTAAGGCTGGTTAATGTTGAAATGTATTTTTTTACAGACAAATAGTCTCCTAGTTAGACAACACATCAACATTATTTTTTTAATAAAACATTATTAACGTTTAAAAAATCTTTTTTTTATTTCTTTTCCCCTTTTATTTCCTACATATTTTAGCTTTACGAATACATGCTTAGTGTTTTAACATCCCAACACAGCATCCTAAGCTCTATTTGGTGTTGCCACTTGTTTATCAAGAAGCAGCTTGTCCTAGATACACATTACATAGCAGTTAAACTTGCAAGCCTGTCCTAGATACACATAACATAG
>JADKLZ010081101.1:15539390-15556652 GCA_021533235.1 Biomphalaria straminea
ATACATTACAACAAAAGCACAAGATAATGTCTAGTTGGTTAGTCCAAACAAGATAAAATACATTACAACAAACGTACATGATAATGTCTAGTTGGTTAGTCCAAACAAGATAAAATACATTACAACAAAAGCACATGATAATGTCTAGTTGGTTAGTCCAAACAAGATAAAATACATTACAACAAAAGCACAAGATAACGTCTAGTTGGTTAGTCCAACAAAATAAAATACATTACAACAAAAGCACATGATAATGTCGTATCTTGCACACAGTGGCGTAGCGTAGGGGGGTGGAGCTTTTCGAAATCTCCCCGGGCCCCCACTTAGGGGGGTTCCCAAACGGGAGTCCGAAATTTGTTTGTAAATACATAAATTAGTATATTTGATTGACAAATAGTGTCAAGTACCAGTACGTTTTAAAATATTTTTCCGAAAGAGAAAAGTTAAAGTTAGTTTTACATTTTAAATGCAAATCTTTAATAGATTTGTTGCCGATTTATTTTACTTTCAAAAGAGACCAAAGGTACGAACAGGGGCGTCCTTAGCAGTGCGCGGGGCCCTGTGCGTGTGTCATGTGCGGGGCCCCGTATAAACTATATATAAGACAGTATGTCCGCCTTAACGCTGTGGGCCTTCCTTATTTTTGTTACAAAACATAGAACATTGCGCAGCCATTGTTGCTTTACTATTGGCAGCGCTTAGTCCTAAATATACTGTATTGTAATTGTTCTGCATAAAGAAAATTCTTTCAAATTAAAAAAAGTTTAAAAATTACTCCCATGACCATAGCCTATTGGGACAAAAACACAATAAGCAAACAATCCAAATATTTTATTTCGTATATTAACATCGACATCCAATCGGATTTTATTAGAAAAATGTGTGGTGATCAAGTTTGTGACAATAAAATCTCCGATTGCGGGGTCCCCCTCAATCGCATGGCCTGGGGCGGCTGCCCCACTTGCCACTCAATCCAACGAAGAAGAAAAAGAAGGTTGTGAATACTATGGATTCCCTGTAATCAAACCAACCAGAAGAAAGAAAAGACTTTATATGAAGTTGAGTTCTAATGTAGGACTGTCAATAAAACTGCAATTCAAAAGTTTTGCGACAGAGAAATCATCTTAGGTAAGTGATGATGAGTCAAGTGATGGTCTTCGAAAATCACTTTCTCCAGAAGTGGAAGAAGCTGTAATTAAATAGGCCTACAATGACTTCGAATAGATCCAGCCTGAAATTTGTTTCTGAGGAACTGCGAGCTAAGACGGCAACCAGTTTTTAAAAGTCTTGACTTCACATACGAGAAGCTGTTGTAGAAATTGATAACCTTTCATGTTTTCTGCAAAATGATGAGAAACTGGCGAAACTGATCACCCATTCCATCGAAAGAGCAAAAGAAGGTAGTGAATGCTATGGATTTCCTGTAATCAAAAACAACCAGAAGAAAGAGAAGACTTGATGGGAATTGAGTTATGATGTAGTACTGTCAATATGCTCGACAGATTTCATATGGGGATGAAGGAAAGATTACAAAGGCTGGAAAACAATGGATACCTTTGGGTTTCTTCTTGAACCAAGACACCTGTTGGATGATGGCACGCTTATGACAAACTGTGTTACTTTTTCCTGTTTGTATGATGAAACAAATGTCAAATCGCTTGTTCAATGATGTAATTGATGTACGAGCAGTTTTCATCAACAAACCAGTAATACAATCCACAATAGACATATTGCGGAAACAGGCTTCATATGGTAATTACGTGTGCTCAAACCTTGCAACCTCATCCGAATCCCGCTAACTCAGGCCACTTCCATTGCGTCATTCTCAAAGCTCAAGTTCATCAAAAACTATCACAGGAGCACAATGACGCAAGAAAGGCTTATCATGGCTTTAATGTCAGTGACGTCATTAATACTAGAAAGTATCGATGTAGATGATGTTATAGATGTCTTTGCTGCACAGAATACACGACGTGAAGCAATATGAATTGAGATTTGTCACGTGTGCATTATTTAGCTAATAAACATCGGCATTAATCATTAAAAGAGTCTTAATAATGTGAAAATGCAAAGAGGTCGATCCCCCACGGGCCCCCGAACCCCTAGCTGCTCCCCTGTTTGCACGTTATTCCTAATAGCGGGTTTTTCGAAGAACGCTCATAACAATCGGTACTTTAAACCAGAGGCGTCACTAGGCAGGTGCGGGGGGTGCGGTCCGCACCGGGTGACACCCGATAGGGGGTGACACCCAAGTGTAAAAAGGCACTTAAAAATAATTTTAAAATACTAACTTTAAAATGTGACAGAAGCAAAATCATAAAGCTTAGAAATTGTTGAATAAAATTATTCTAAATGGGAAAACACCAAAAGCAAGATTTTCTTCTCCAATAAATAGTGGACATGTCCACAACGAGAAACTCGAGAGAAGACTGAAGAACATTTATCAGGCTTCAAATTAGGAACATTTTGGGAGCAGGACTTTAGCTTCCAAAAATTGACAAGGACGTCATTGCTATGATTGACGTTTAGATGGGAAAACAGAGGAACATCTTGTATTATACATTGCTTACTATCGCATTGTTTCTAGCAAAGAAAAAGTTGGTATATGGTAGCGAACTGAAGAGGACTTTTCATTGAATAATGACATTTTTTTTCTCGGGATTGTGGAAATGTTATCCAAATATGAGCCAGTGCTGAAATAATAACTTATACGGTCGCAAGTCAGCGATAAAAAAAAAGTTACTTTCCAAGCTTGTACCAAAAATATATATATATATATATATATGTTTTAGCAAACCACTTATACTTATCAGAGACGAGAGACATAAAAGCTGCAAGGTACTCTGGTATCTTGTATTATAGCACACCTAACATAGATCTCTGAAGTTGTAAGATATATTAGCAGTAGCAATGGTAATGTTGAAATGACAGCAATGTAGGATATTCCTCTTAATGTGGGCCAAATCTGGTGTATCAGTTCTGATAACTTAAAACGACTGAAAAGAGATAGGCTTAACGTATCGCTATGATGAGCTCAGAGACATGGAAATGCAGCTACAATGTCAAGGATTCATGAAGAAGTGCAGGCAGTAATAAATGAAGAACAGAAAAGAAACTTGAATGGATGTGTACACCGTTTACTTCAGCTATGTGGTCCAAATTCTTAATCGGAAAATATTTTCTAATTATACTTTCTTGGTTCTCTAGAAAAAGGGTTTTCTTTCTTTGCCACTAATACTAATAGATAGAATAATATAATTAATGATAGCGTGTCATATGAACAAATCGCTGGTGTGCTCATGGTGTTGCTGTTAGACCCATGAAAGAACGATTTTATGAAAGTGTGACGGCGAAAATCTTTGCCATCTCTCTGAAAATACAAACACTAGAGGCGTAGCACAAATATGATTGCCAGTTGTCTGTGAATACACGCATAATTTTCATTGGATGACTTACTTATTGGCAGATGTATTCAAAAAAGTAAACTAAGCACAAAAGTATCTTCAAATTAAAGTGTTAATTATGTTCAAAGTGGTGGATAAGCTCGAGCACTTAAACATTTACTCTACGAAATATGTGAAAAGTTAGCTCAAAATGTTATTAAGATAACTTTTCTCAAATCAAACTAGCATGTTAATGAAAAAGAAAAATACGTTTTAACAATATGAAAATATCAGGGAAGTATTCTTAAAATTTACTATACAAATAGAGAGCAAGAAGTTAATACTGAGTGCATCAATCTCTTTTATATTGGGCCTGACGGCAAGATATGTGAACAGAAATACTAAAACTAGAATACTACAATGCAGCAAAGTTTTGAAAGACGACAACGAATCTCTATAAGCCTTCGAATTAAACCTTTAACTGTTTCTTGCCAAATGCATGTTTACAAGGCGTCATTTGAAAAGAAGCTTTGCAAAACTAAATTTAACTAACAACGTTCTCTCATTAAAACATCAACTAACAACGTTCTCACATTCAAACATTAACTAATATCGGTCTCTTATTAAACATCAACTAACAACGTTCTCTCATTAAAACATTAAATAACTACTATTTTTTAAAATCAAATCAAGCAATTCTGTCCATTGAAAACGAAGTCGCAAGATATATTGAGTTTAAAGTTTTTTTTTTTAAGTTTTCTAATTTGAATTCCTAAAAAGAAAATTTAAATATTTATTTTCTAACGTTATTGTAAACATTTATATGTAAAAAAAAATTCTTTAAAAATTTGTACCTATCAATATACTTTTCAATAAGTTGCACTTTTCATTAGTTGTCCTAATGAAACTACCACTATATGTGATTGTAATGTTCAAAAGTTTCCATTAAGAGCTGTTTAATGTTTACTTTGGAAAGCATGCTCAGTTGGTTTTTAATTTCATTCTATTTAAAAAATCGTAGATGTTAATGTATGTAATGATTAACGATAATATGTAAGAGAAAAAAACATAATCGATACTCATTTAAACTTTGTGTAGCAGCAATTAACGAACAACAACTGAACAACGATAGTTTTTTATTTGAAGAATAAGTGGAACGCTGGGGGGGGGTGACACCCTGATTTTACCGCACCGGGTGACACCCACCCTAGTGACGCCTCTGCTTTAAACCAGTGTTTCTCAAACTTGTACCTAAGAGTAAGACGCCACTCCCCTCAACGTAAATGTTTACTTGTGAAAACGTGGCAAAGTAATTCATCTTGCATCTTTTCGTCACGTAGGGGTCGTCAGTGTATGACTGTCGCTGAGATTTGAACCCTCCCCCCCATCAGCCAAATGCTTTACCACTCAAACCAAAAGTGGTGTAATCAAATCAAACCCTTTAAGCAACCATGGGGACAGCATTTGAGATAGTGACATTAGAGAGATATGAGGCAGTGAATTGCGATCTCTCTTGGCTCCTGAAAACAAACAAACAAAAACAACCTACTGCACTTAGTACGTGAAGACGTTGATGGACAACACCATCAGATATACACGTGTTCACGAGACAAATTGCACAGATTGATCTTAAAGTTAGTAAAAAAAAAAGTCTTACTTACAAAAAGACTACTGACAAAAAGACCCTCTGACATAATGACCTACTGATAAAAAAGAACTACTGACCTGGGGTCGTACTCACAAATGACGTAGTTGTTTAGCATATTCCTGGTTTCTGTGTTACAGTGAATGATGGTGCACCCAACCTTTTGGCTGTTTTTCCACACAATCTGTTCAAAGATTGACATATTTGACATCTACCAGTTTAAATTCTGTAATTCGGTGTAATTAGATTTCATAAATTTAATTAGCTTACTTTTTGTAAGGATTTTTTTTTATTTACTTGGGAAAGAGGCGTAGCCATGGGGTTACTATGAACGTCACCCCCCTTCCGAAATATTGACTATAGCTTGCTTAAGTTATTCTTTCGCTGCTGTAGATTTACTTAATGGTCCTCAATAACTAGTAGGAAAACAGGTCAATATTGAAATATTTTATGACAGCTCATGGGAGTAGCCGGGATGGGGGTGGGGGCGTTAAACACCGCTAATGATAAGATATGATGGCTATTTACGCCAATTGGTGTGTGTGTGTGTGTGTCTTCTTCTTCTTCTTCTTCGTTCTCATTGTTATGTTGGAGGGTTCAGATCACTACACCAATATCTGAGATGAACTGCGCAGTGGTTTCCAAGTCAGGGAGCTCTCCATATAGTTTTCTTTCTATGTGTGTGTGTGTGTGGAGGTGTTTACTTAAGCCTTTCAATAGCTTACTAAGGCGTATTAAGTTCAATATTTTGACTACCTGTTTTAAAACCATCATCAAAAATCTTGTTTTAATTTGTAAAGAATAATGATACGAAGCGAGGACGAAATTAAATACACTAGAGTAATCAGTGGCGTCACTAGGATGTGTGTCACCCGGTGCGGACCGCACCCCCCCCAGTGACGCCATTGAGAGTAGTCACCTGGGAATAGTGTCCACACGTTGCATTTTTACTTCTAATACAGTTCCAGGTGGGCAGGTCCACATTTTTTATCTCTGTCAGCCAGGAATTCACGGCGTTGGTGGCAAGGGTAACGCTATTATTTTGTGTGGCTGGCAGACGACATTGAAACAATATAACAAATAACATATAGTAGAAATAAAAATAATAACAAAATGTATTTTCTCCCCACACGTTATCTAAGGGTCTGACAAGACGTGGCAGCACGACCATGTCTAGACTTAGGATTGGCCACACCTACATCACACACTCTTTCGTGCTGAAGAGAGAGGGGCCACCACTTTGTGAGCGTTGTGATTCTCGCCTCACAGTGGAACATATCCTTATTGACTGCCCCAGATACCAGAATGTCAGGGAGAAGTTTTTTATATCCACTGACTTAAAAATAGGGGAGAGGCTTCCAATATGGACCACTTTTTTTGACCCTTCATAAAAAAAAAGTTTCTAATCCTACAAACTGGAATTTTCTTGTGTATATCGAGGCTATCATTCTTATCATAATGCCAACGCGCCATGATATAAATATGCATAATAATAAAATTAAAAATAAAATTAAGAAATGTCAAAGTGGTCCATCTTGAAACCCAAGTTTTCTAATATGGACCACATCAAACTTTAATATGGACCAAAGGTAATGAAGAAAAAAATACATAGGTTAATGAACAAAAACTAAAGATTTTATTATTTTTTAATTATGCAATTAAAAGCACTTTCATTTGTCATTATCATTAATTGCTGTTTTACATTAGACATGAAAATTTTATTAGTGCTAAATAGTTATGTAACAAAATTTATAGGTCGTAAAAACAAATTTTGTGACGTTTCAATTTATTTATATTTAATAATGCAAGTGTTTTCCTGTAATCAGAGTGCTTAATTCATCCTAATTTAAAAAAAGTCTTAGATCAAGTCTAATAAAAAAGGAGGAAAAAACTCAATACTTTTATGCGAGCTACATTTGAGTTACACATAGCGCAACGTCTACAATAGACTTGATCGTCGCAAAATCATCATCATGTTAAAGTTGAGAAGAATCGCGTTAGCGGAGACGTTTTAAATGTCTTCTTCAAATAGTTTTGAGTCGATATTGATGCAGACTGTTATATGCCTACATTTTTTATTTTAAAAGGCTCTACTTGGAAGATAAAAAGATATCTCTAGCAGTCTAGCTTGAAATATTTTAATTTTTTAAATCTTGGTAATAAAACTGTTTTACTTAATTAATATGCTTTTTTACTTGGTTAATATTCAAACATAAATTGATAGTTGCAATGGAAATTACCCTGACAAATTTACTGACCGGCTTCTCCTCACCCGTGTATTGTATGCATTGTATGTAAGGACGTCGCGCCCCCCTCTCTCTTTGAGAAACGCTGCTTTACACTCTTAGAGATATTCATTGATGAGAACAAGGCACCTCACAGCTTCAAGAGCTCCTATGTGACAATTTTCTTAACGAGTTCTTGACGATATTTTCTAAAACCTAATATTCACAGCTAATGACAATAAATAAAATGAAAAATACAGAATACAGAGAGTTGATACAGAGTTGCAGAGTTGATACGTTAGAGTGTGAAGATTTTGTACAGTCCTTGTTACGTTGTAGCCAATTGAACAGAATAGGCTATGATTTATTTAACATTTAACTGTTGCGTTATTTTGGAGCATCGATTTATCAAGTTCTTTAAGTTGGTGGTGTCGTGTGGTGCATTTTGAAGAGAGCATGGAAGGTGAGATTCGTTACAATATATATATACATATCGAGGAGAGAGAGAGAGAGAGAGAGAGAGAGAGAGAGATGTGATCTAATATGAACCACTGATATGGCCGAGAATCAAATATGGACCACTGGTCCATATTAGAATTTTTACGTGGTCCATATTAGAAAAATGATAGGCTTAGCAAAAAGTTGTCACTAAAAGTTAATAACACGATTACTGTGTTGAACATTCTTTCACAAAGTCATTAGTGGTCCTAAAACATGAACAAATTTATTTGAGTCTTCTCGTGTAAGTCTGCTTCTCCATACAAGCCATAAACGAGGAACAGATTTTAGAAAAAAATATGCGAAAACAAAAAATCACCTAGCTCATAAAATATACTTTCGTTTTCTATGTACTGATGTATGCAAACCAACTAAGGGAGATTACTGTTGAATATTCAATATTTAGTTTTTGTCAATATAGTGTAGTTTCCCTAATATCGTGGTGGTCCATTTTTGATCATGGTCCATATTGCAAGCCTCTCCCCTACTGTTTGACACTGTCGACCCTGGGAAGGTACTGGGCTTTATCCGGGAGGTGGGGTTGTCTTCGAGGATCTGATTCGTGAGTCTGTATACACATATTATTTACATTATTTAGATTTTTATCAAATATCTAAATTTTTATCTATGCTACTTTAACTGTAAATAAACCTTAATTTTAATGAGTTAATTGTATAAACTTTGACCTTTTTTATAGAGGGAGAGTAGTCCTTAAGGGACTACGGGCACGACATGGCCTATTTGTGCCGATGTGCCTAAAACTAAAACTAAACTAAATCCCCACACGTAAAATAGCACAGAGACTTAAGTGTAATGAGATAATGTAACTTGTACTTACGATATCCTGCGTATAGGTTTTCCCCGTAAGGTCCGTTACTATGCCCATAAACACAGTTCTTGGTATAGTTCTCGGCATAGGCACTTAATTCGCTACTCCATACCTACATAAAGAAACAGAGTTATAGATTCTTGAATTAATTAGTGCAATTTTAATTAGTTGGCAGCAATGACGTTTAATTGAGTGGCCTTAACATTGGAAACTCTACCATGCTTTCAAAGGTGCTGATGGGTGCATTTTTTTTTAAAGATGATTCTTTGAGCCAAAGGAAACAAGGTCAATAAGTACACTGCCCTGCTAAATCTGGCTTCCTTATTAAATATAATTTAAAAGTTTTTTTTGACATGCATAAAATACATTTATTTTAAACTAGTTTTAATTCAATTCACTTTGTAATAAGAAGGATCATTATGAACCAATATGAATATCCACACAATAGCAATTGAATTTTCAATTTTAAAATAGCCGTACATATACTGTGTGAGTACAATGCATTGAATACACCAACATTTCACTTAATAGGTACAGTTGTACTGTGATCATGTACCATGATGATTTAGGCCTAGATAATAATTTGATATGATAATCTGTATGATAGTTGAACAGAAACGTTAATTATGATTATTAAAACTTACAGTACAGAACACCACTTCTATAGCCTACATTTTACTGATTACTTCAACCTAGGGACATTTTGCGTCGTGAGCAGAGATAATAGAATGGAAACAATCAAAGAAAGGTGTTGGACGTGTTACTACAGACAAAGATTGCTTAAATAATTCATTTAATATTTGGAAGAATTGAGTGTATTTGTGACATCCAATAATATACCGCAGAGCTAGTCAATCTGACTAAAGATTGAGTAACGTGACATAAGTGCTTATTAAAACACAAACTACAATGCTTCACCTGCAGTCTATCGGCCTCGTGAACGATAAGCCAATATATGAATAAAGATTGATTTAGAAAAAAATATTGAGGCCAAGACCGGTCTTAGGCCACTGCAACGTATGCGGCCGCAGTGGGCCCCGCACTTTCATAGGCCCCGCGCGATGCGAATTCTAGGTGTAAATTATTAAATCAAACCATTTTAATTTATTATTAAAGAGCTTCTGGAATTATGAAATAAAAAAAATATAAGAAAATGTCATGAAAATTGGAAATTATTAAAATCTAAAACCAATGAAAATCTCTTAAAAACAAACACAATTGTCATTTCGGGGTGTTATTCAATATGGAAAAACGCCAATCCTACTCGCGATGTCAGCTTTCATTTAATGAAAATGCAATAGTAAGCCGAATTTTAACGAAAACAAGAAGTTCAAATACTTAATTTACTTAAATAATTACTGGCATGCATATAAATATAGATCTAAATCTATCTCGACCTCTTAGAAAAAAAAAACAAAACAAAAGCGATACATTTTGCTAGTCGATTTTAAAATCTAAATGTTTATCGGCTTTTTGTTGGAAAACTACTATCTACTGTGGTTGAGAGGCTAAGAGGCGCTTGAACTTGGCTTGGCTTGGCTACCTAGACGGGGGCTCGAGGTTCGACACCCGACTCGGGCAGAGTTGTGTTTACCGAGCGCCCAAAGGCAGCATGGAAAACCAACTCCTAGATACCCCCTCCCCCCACTGGTCCACAAATGAGATTGGACCAAAGAGCTCTGAGCATGCTATAAGCATGAAAGTAGCGCTATATAAAAGCAATAATAATAATACTGTGGCACTTAAAGTTAATTTGACAGTGATTTTGTGCTTAGTAAAGTATAAATAAAATGCAAAGACCAATTTATTTTCTAATACGAAATCTTAATTTTCACCTATTATCCTTATCACAACCCACATTAGGCCCCGCGCAATCCGTTTTGTATAGGGCCCTGCAACATGTATGACCGGCCCTGATTGAGGCAAGAAAGAGTTGAGCATAGGGGCCAGGGGCAGACTGACTATATGGGCATTTAAGCAAATGCCCGGTGGGCCGTTTGGCTAAGGAAAGGGCCGCATGGATGCCACTGTGGTACTTATTTATTGTTAAAGGTTTTATAATATATTCTCTTATAAAAGGGCCCCTTTGAGCGTCCTGTTTAATACAAATCTTTTACAGTCTAATTCTAATTTGATCTAACACGTTTTCCAATAAAATGTAAAATCCTACATCCGTAGACAGTGCTACTAGTAGGCTTCATATTGGTAAAGCCTACACACTTAGCGATTAAAAAGCAACATATAAAGCCTTTATTTCGTAAAAAGATATATAAAGCTTGCCAGTATGCATGTGTTCAGCTATCGATACATTATCAAACTGAACAGAATGACTTTGAGGACAAGGTAGGCATGACATTGAATACCCATCATATGATATACAATTTATGAGCCCGATTGTATAGAAATGCAGGGCCTATTTTGACACTCAGTTCGCCCCTGATAGGGGCTAGCAAGAGTAAACAGAGGTGCATAAAGATTGAGGAGAGATGAAAATGGGGGAAATGTTAGAGGCCGTAGACGTAGACGCCAACGCAAATATGAAAACATCGACATTGACAATACTATATTTTTTACGACCTCACAAAAAAAAATCAAATATTTAACAAAAAAATATGACTTAAAATAAAAAAAACAACAAAGTATTTAGTTACATTTAAAAAAAATGAAATAATTGATTGATAAAAAACACTTAAAATTTATTGCATCTATTAAAAAAAAACTTCAAAATGGAATATGAAGAACAAAAAATGTGTGATAAACATGACTTAAAACGATCACAAAGATGAAGCTTATGCTGACAGCTACTTACCAAGTCTGGTACATTGACGCTTGCACGTGCAGTATTATGAGCCTTTAGAAAAGCTTGAGAGATGGCATCACCATCGGAGATTGCAATGATTTCAGTGTTCGAGACGACCATTCCGAAGCAAAGAGTCATCACCAGTGCGATCTGCATTGTCAAAGATGTTTGGCGATACAATAGAAGACTGGATAAGAGAGGTAACTCTTTGGATGTTCCCTGAGCAGGTTTATATGCGTGTTGAGAATGCTAATCTGCAGCATTATTTAAATTTTCCTCCTCTCTCATTCCTGTGTCGTTCTTTGATGTTAACCCACCCACTCAATACATAATATATTATATCGCAAATAACTTAATGTTGAATTAAATGGCCTCAGATTTTATCAGGAAAAATATATTTTGCGTCATGGGAAACAGATGCAAAGAAATCCAATGATAAAGAAAAAACCCAGATGCATATCAATTGCCAGCCTTATTTTAGGATAATGATATGGAGTACGTAGAGGTTAGTGCTAACAAAGCTAATATGGCAAAACAGATATCAAGCTAAAGGTTGTTTTTGATTCTTTTACATTGACCTATCCCTTAGTCTGTTGGAAAGTTGGGGCACCATGCAAGATTTCTCGACCATATTTCTCCATTCCTCCTTATCTTTTGCTTAAGATAGAACCTGTATCAATGACAGGCCTGTCCATTGTTTTATGCTGTCTTCCCATCGCTTTCTTTTGGACGGATATTTTCTGGTTCAGAGTTCCACTAGCTCTAAATTGAAATCAGTAGTTAAGAAATAGAATTAAAGACTGCTACCTATTGAGTGACTGAGACTTAGTGACTGCTACCTATTGAGTGAGTGGGACTTAACGACATAACTAGAATCTATGATGTCTGGTGCGCCAGCTTTCATAATGCCCTCCAAACGACAACGAAAATAAACAGCAAAAATGTATGTTTTTTTTTTTCTCTTTCAAATAGCGCGTATTCGTTGTGAATTGATTATTCACACAAAAAGAAATTTACAGCAATTGCAAAAAATATATGCTGTATTTTGTTTAGTCTCTGCAGTGGCGTAGCTAGGGTGGGGGGGAGGAGGGGGAGATTGGAAGATACCCCAAGCCCTCGAAATGAGTGTCCAAAGGCTATGTGTGCAATAAATTAAAGATTATGTCACTGCCATGTAATCTTGCTTTTCACGTTGTTATATAGGTCATTGACCCGCTGCAAGTTTTCCACATAGATTAGTAACTCTTTCCGTGCGGGGTTACTCTCAATTTCAAGGAGCAGCGCTGACTAGTGTCGTGTTGCTCCCAGGAAGTAACTTGGTATATGGGGTAGTTTATTTCATCATCCTTATCATTTATGAAGAAACCTGATACGAGCAAGTATCACTATTCAGACGATTCATACATAAATGCAGCAGTCGAAGAAGTGAAAATGTCTCTTAATGAGAAATGTAGTGCCGAAGAAACTTTAGTGGAATGACTTTTACCACAGTCAGAGATATCTTCTAAGGTAAGTGATGATGAGTCAAGTGATGGTCTTCCAAAATCACTTTCTCCAGAAGTGGAAGAAGCTGTAATTAAGTACAATGACTTCGGATAGACCCAGCCTGGAATTTTGTTTCTGAGGAACTGCGAGCTAAGACGGCCACCAGTTTGAACCAGTACTCACATTTAATCACATTTATTTTTCCAATTTGACATTAAGCTTTCCATGTCCAGAAATGTAGCACTGTAGAACGGGAAATAAATTGTCTATGACAGTTCAAGTGTGCCTTTGACAGTTCAAAGTGTGTATACATTTTTTGGCGCACCTTCTATAAAAGTCTTGACTGCACACACGGGAAGCTGTTGTAGAAATTGAAAACCTTTCATGTTTTCTGCAAAATGATGAGAAACTGGCGAAACTGATCACCCCATCCATCGAAAGAGCAAAAGAAGGTAGTGAATGCTATGGATTTCCAGTAATCAAAAACAACCAGAAGAAAGAAAAGACTTGATGGGAATTGAGTTATGATGTAGTACTGTCAATACAACTCCAAAGGCCGGAAAACCATGTGGATACCTTTAGGTTTCTTCTTGAACCAAGACAACACCTGTGTCAGTGAAAAACTGTGTTACTTTATTCCTGTTTGATGAAATACAGGCAAATCGCTTGTTCAATGATGTCTTTGATGCACGATCACTTTTCATCAACAAACCAGTGCCACAATCATCAATTGACATATTGAAGAAACTGGCTTAATATGGTAATGATGTGTGCTTGCAACATCCATTCGAATACTGCTAACTCAGGCCACTTGCGTCATTTGAGAGATCATTCTCAAAGCTCAAGTTAATCAAAAACTATCTCAGGAGCACAATAAAGCAAGAAAGGCTTGTCAGAAATATGTAAAAATCTGATAATGCTGCCTGAAGAGAAACTTGGACATCATTCTTTTTCTCTCAAAGCAGTTTGTGGCATTCGATAGGCAGCATGAATATTTAGACAATATTTAGAACTGAATCGTTTAATTGGATTTTAGCTGTATCCTTTTTATTTTTTTTTTAAATTCAAGATTTCAAACAGGTCTTTGTTTGAGAAGTTGAAAGGCTTATGAAGAAATTGCGACAAAACGGTGACGCCTCTTTCACTCGAGACGAAATATGCTTTTGTCAATGTTGCATCGATATTGATTTCAATCTGAGGATTAAATATTTGGGATGGCGATAAAGTTCATATTCATCCAGCACATCATGATATGATTATACTGGGTGATTATTTCTTAAACTATAACGTCCAAGGCAGAATAAATCTCAATCCGTAGCTCTTTCTTATGTTTTTATACAAAATCTTCAAATATTTGGCATGGCTTCTTTTTATTGTGGCCAATACGTCGTTGATGTCGCAGTTATTAACTTAACTTCATAGTCAAGTTTATCACGTTCAAACAATGCCGCGTTCATCACTTTTGATGACGTCATTTTCGCTATTTTCTTCAAGTGTACTAGGTAACTTCCCTTTGTGTCATCTTTTCTGGTGACGTAGTGCTCAAGCGCTACGATTGACGTCTGCCCGTCTCTCTCTTCTCCATCTTGCAAGACGTAATTCTAAGAGCTCTTGAATTATTCTTTGAACATAATACTGGATAGCCTTATTGTTGTTCCTTGATTGATTCTTGAATTGGATTATCTTGACCCCTGCTTAGGGTGAGTTTTAATTTCTCATTGAATAATTATTTCTATTCGATTTGATAGTATTTCATAATTGTAATATTTTATTTGTAGATCAGAAGTTTTAGAAGACTCCGTTCTTTTATTTTTCTACAGGGTCTTAGGTGTTGGATCTTAGGTCTTACGTCTTAGGTTCTTGTTTTAGATCTTCGCTTATAGATTTCGTCTAAGCCTAAGGTTCTTTGCATAGTGTCCGGTTGCAAGTCTGAGGGTACAGATTCCAGACTGTGGGGTTCTTTGTCAAACCTATTGAAGTTCTAAGATGAGTGATGTTATGAACTGCTGAGCTGTTTGTTGTTATGAACTCTGATGCTGACTGTTGGTGGCATCGCAATTGAAGGACAGATCTATATGTGTGTTGAGGAGTATTAGATCTATAAATTATTCAAGGTGATTACATTATATCACTTTATATTTTTATTATTGTATGTGTGTATAGCATATTATTTCCACTTATTTGATTGTCATTATCATTGATTCAAACACCATTTCATTGTACATATTTCACTAGAATAAATTCTTTAATTTTATTTAAATCATCTTACACACTGTTTATCATTTTATATATATAATTGAGTGTGTATGGTGTGACTGTCGGGCTGAACTTGGGCCTAAAATTATTACAAGTTACCTAGACACGTTTGCACATACATAAACACAGTAATACTTGATAGTAATTCATCAAAGACCTGACAGTTGATATTCTGCACTAATCCTCAGATCAGAGCACATACTTCTGCTGACAGTAATAGTGGCTTCAGTGTTGCCCTTCCGACTAATAGTTATCGATGTTTTTAATGTTTTCCATTTAAGTGCGCAATCTCGAAATGACGATCATATTTTTTTTGAAAGTAGGCTTACCCGTCGTTTATTTCAGTTAATTCAGTGAGTAACTCAAATAGGTTAGCAAATTAAGACTGAAGAGCAATTAACATTCCGCCTACCTAAGAGATTTTGTCTTTGCAATTCTTCTTCAACTCGTTCGTGATGCCCATTGAGGGCCAGAATCTGCTTTGAGAGAAAAAGGAATAATATCCAAGATTTATTTCATTGTCATATTTTTACCTTTATGACTATTTGATCCCTGCTATCAACCATTTTAACCAGAGAAGACAATTTCTCTATCTAAGCTACCACTATGAGCATTAGCCAGACTTATCAATCTTGAACAGTGCCCATGGCCCCATAATAATAACACAGAGGCAAAAGGAATAAATTTTTCAAATCAAATACAGTAGTTTATGTTTGTTCATGTATGCACTAAGACATGTTATGCTCAGTTTGATGCCCCTCACCACATGACACCGCGTGCGCACCACCCACACATGGCTAGATACGCCACTGCGGCAACATGTGGAAAGAATAAGAAATCAGATTTAATCCAATGATAATGTAAAAACTTACATGTATTCTGTCCTGTTTTATGATAATGATATTAAGTACGTAGAGGTTAACCATATCGAAGCTAGTGTAATAAAACTTAGATATCAAGCTAAAGGCTTTTTTTTTTTGTTATCTTTAGCTTTACTTTCTCCTAGTCTGTTGGACAGTTGGGGCACCATGCAAGATTAGTCGACCGTCTTTCTCCATTCTTCTCTGTTATTTGCTTTAGATAGATCCTCTTTCAATGGCAGGCCCGTCCATTCTTTTACGTTGTCGAACGTTATAACAATGCTAAATTTCTGGACATGGAAAGTTTAATGTCCAATTGGAAAAATAAATGTGATTGATGTGAGTAATGTTCAAACTGGTGGCCTTCAGCATCAGTAACTGCAACAGGGCGGACTTCTGTTTGAGTTTTGTAGAGCGGAAGCATATAATTAAGTGATACTGGAAGTTTGAGAATGTTGCTGAGGTTCTTAAATATACACTATTATTTATTAATATTTTGTTTTGCACTTTTATATTGATTTTAGACACAAAGTATTGATAAGAAAATGATGTATTTAATATATCTTTGTTTCTCTCTCTTCCTCTCTCTCTCTCTCTCTCTCTCTCTCTCTCTCTCTCTCTCAGGTATCTCTCTGCCTGTTTGTCTCTCTCTATAAAAATAAACCCATAACCTCAATTGAAATCAAGGAATCTTTTTTTTTTTTTTACATTACAATCCCAAAATTTGTAAACTTAAGAAATTGAAAGTTTAAACTATAAGTTGAAATAAGTGCTAAATGTTATAAGAGTTATGATTGTTAGTTTACTAAGTTATGAAAATATCAAAAACATTTCTGAAAAGTATTCTTAGATTTGTGGTACAATTCTAAAGTTACCAATGATTACTTCGTTAAATTTTGTTTTATTTGTGAAAATCAAAGTGAAAGGTTTGTGTTTTATTCCTGAATTAAAATATGTTTAAAAAAAATATCAATGCATGAGTTTCACATAGTCCATCCAATAAACAAAAATAAAAATTATTTTGTCTTTAAGATTACTTTTAATTAATTTATCTTTCTATGTGGTCAGTTATTGCTGATCGATTTATTGGACTGCTTATTAATAATCTCTAAAGATGTAGGTTTTAGTTTAAATAATCTTCAAACGTTGTTACTTCTGTGTTATGGTGTGTGTGTGTGTGTGTGTGTTTCTATAGTGACGGTGGGAAGAGGTAAGCGATAGGTTGGGAAGGTTGTGGGAAGAGGTAAGCGATAGGTTGTGAAGGTTGTGGGAAGAGGTAAG
>JADKLZ010081101.1:15556662-15567584 GCA_021533235.1 Biomphalaria straminea
GAAGGTTGTGGGAAGAGGTAAGCGATAGGTTGTAAAGGTTGTGGGAAGCTTAGTGTGCTTGAACTTGGCTTGGCCTAGAAGGGGGCTCGAGGTTCGACACCCGCCTCGGGCAGAGTTGTGTTTACTGAGCGCCTAAAGTCAGCACGGAAAACCAACTCCTAGATACCCCCCCCCCCCACTGGTCCACAAATGAGATTGGACCAAAGCGCTCTGAGCATGCTATAAGAAGGAAAGTAACGCTATGTAAAAGCTATAATAATATAATAAACTAAAAGCTATAATAATAATGATGCAACATAGGTGGCATTGTCGTCATTTGGTCAACAGACGACTCCAGAACGCGAGACTGAAAGGTTATGTTATTGTAGTGAGTTAAGTTTTGTTAAGAAACATTATTACTTAAGTCCACTACATTTGTTTTATCTGATATGAACTTGATGTTGTCTACATTATAAATAACATTCTAATTAGTTTGTTCACAAAAGGAAGTTATTCAAGTTATTTGAAGTTTTATTAGTTAAGATATATTACGCCTACAGCGGTTTAGTTGTCTACCAGCAGTTTGGTGCTACAAGTCAACGACCGGTAACAACATCCGGCAAGAATTAACTTCTCTATTTCTCTAATTAAAATAGAAATTGAAAAGAAAATGCAAGCCTGCATAAACCTGTTGTAATGGTAAAGAATTTACTAAGTATTTCTAATAAGCTGAAGATTTAAAGTATATCATCAGTTATCACAAAACAAAAAATAAATGAATAAGACAGTGTTTTGATCGAGATACTAATTTATTCAGTTTAACCAATGTTATTTATCATCAGGTTGTATCTGTGAGGAATCTATCAGTAAGGTTTTTGGCCTATGAAGTTGCCACTGAAATAAATTTGATTGTAATGACATTATTAATAATAATAAAAGTGATAGGTCTAGTTGGTTAGTCCAAACAAGATAAAATACATTACAGCAAAAGCACATGATAATGTCTAGTTGGTTAGTCCAAACAAGATAAAATACATTACAACAAAAGCACATGATAATGTCTAGTTGGTTAGTCCAAACAAGATAAAATACATTACAACAAAAGTACATGATAATGTCTAGTTGGTTAGTCTAAACAAGATAAAATACATTACAACAAAAGTACATGATAATGTCGTTACGTTACTTCCTATGGCGGGTTTTGCGAAGAACGTCTATATCGATCGGTACTTTAAACCAGTGTTTCTCAAACTTTTACCTAAAACGCCGCTCCCTTTCCTCAATGTTTACTTGTGCTCCCCTCTAAACCCTTCAGGTTTGGTGTTGTAAATGTCAGAGCCAGGAGTCAATCGTTTTCCTGCTTTCTGAGCTGCAAAAATGAAGTTTGGCCTATAGAGTGCATTTTTCTTCTTGCTTTCTGAGCTGCAAAAATTGAAGTTTGGCATATGTAGTGCATTTTTCGTCCTGCTTTCTGAGCTACAAAAATGAAGTTTGGCCTATAGAGTGCATTTTTCATCCTGCTTTCTGAGCTACAAAAATGAAGTTTGGCCTATAGAGTGCATTTTTCTTCCTACCTTGGCACCTCCCTTAAAAAAAAAACCAGAAACAACAAGAAATAATGCAGAGGACAAATGAAGACAAAGGAGGCTGCGGCACTGCTGAAGGCGAGGGACATTGGATGTACAAAACAGAGCACGAACGTTTTTTTTTTAACGGGCGAGAGCGTGGTAAAGTAATTCATCTTGCATCTTTTCGTCATGTAGGAGTCGTCAGTGTATGACTGTCGCGGAGATTTGAAACCTCCCCCCTCAGTCTGGTAGCCAAACGCTTGACCACTCAAAACAAAAGTGGTGTAATCAAATCAAACCCTATAAGCAACCATGGGGAAAGCATTAGAGATATTGATGTTGGAGAGATGATAGGACAAATTTGTACAAAAGCTCCTTCTACCCTAGTGCTATTAGAGCATAGAATGAGTTGCCTGAGCTAGCCAGGAAAACCAGTAACTTGGCAGAATTTAAGTCATTGGTTAATATGCATGACTGAATGCATGACACGTAGGACGTAATCATCTTCTTTTTTTTTTTTGAAGTAACGTCTGTATTGTATAAGAAGAAGAAGATTTCGATAGTTAATACATTTCGGTCACGTTCTTGGCATCTGAAAAAACAATCACAACATAAAAACCCTCCAAAACTAGACTTCGCCTTTGAAATACTTTTTCCCACTGCACTTAGTGAAGATGTTGGTGGAAAATACCATCCGATATACACGGCTTCACAAGACAAATTGCACAGATTGAATTTAAAGTTAGTAAAAAAAAAAGACTAACTTACAAAAAGACTACTGACAAAAAGACCCTCTGACATAATGACCTACTGATAAAAAAGACCTACTGACCTGGGGTCGTACTCACAAATGACATAGTTGTTTAGCATATTCCTTGTTTCTGTGTTACAGTGAATGATGGCGCACCCAACCTTTTGGGTGCCTTTCCACACAACCTAAAGATTG
Source organism: Biomphalaria straminea (assembly GCA_021533235.1). Classification (NCBI taxonomy): domain Eukaryota; kingdom Metazoa; phylum Mollusca; class Gastropoda; family Planorbidae; genus Biomphalaria; species Biomphalaria straminea. Next base: position 15,559,156 of record JADKLZ010081101.1, read on the forward strand.
ACACATTTGACTAGAGTAACACCTTCAGCAAAATCAGCAAACTTAGAAAGCCTTCAGGATAGAAGACTTAAAAGTAAAGTAACAATTAGACATAAAACAATGAGCCATAATCTTCAAATACGAAAACCAAATTTAATCAAATACTCATATATCCCGGCATATATCCCGTTCCATATGCTAGGACAAATTTGTAACAAAAGCTCCTTCTACCCTAGCGCTGTTAGATCATGGAATGAGTTGTCTGAGCCAGCCAGGAAAACCAGTGACTTGGCGGAGCTTAGGTCATTGATTAATATGCATGACTAAATGCATGACGCGTAGGACGTAATCATCTTCTTTTTTTATAGTAACGTCTGTAACAAATAAGATTAGATCTACAAGTTTACTTTCCGTAACTCGGTGTAGATTTCACAAATTTAATCATGTTAGTTTTTGTAAGGAATTTTATTTATTTATTTGGAGAAGAGACGTAGCCATGGGGTTACTATGAACATCCCCCACCAGAGGCGTAGCCTTGGGGCAACTATAAACATCCCTCACCCTAGAAATATTGACTATAGTTTGCTTTAGTTTTTCTTAAGCTGCTGTCGAGTTACTTTAATAATGGTTCCCAATAACGTGTAGGAAAACAGGTTTATGTAAAATATTTTATGACAGCTCATGAGCGTATGACATCAGATGGGATAAGGCTGCAGACATTGCCAATGACAGATCTTTATGGAGACAGCTTGCCGCCCAATGCGCCGAACGGCGCGGGACGACCTAAGTCTAAGTCATGTTTGTAGCAGGGTGATAAGATAAGATGGCTATGTACGCCAGTCGGTTGGGGGGGGGGTTGTTTAAATAAGCCAGTCAATGGCCACTCAGGCGTATATAAAGTTAAATATTTTGACTACCTATTTTAAACCATAAAACAATCTTATTTTAATTTGTAAAGTATAATGAATACCATTACTGAACAATAATACGTAGCGATTGTCAAGCAAACTTCTACAGAGTTATTACCTGAGAGTAATGTCCACACGTCGTTTTGTCGTAGCGCGTAAAACAGTTCCAGGTGGGCAGGTCCACATTTTGTATCTCTTTCACCCAGGAATTCACAGCGTTGGTGGCGAGCGTAGCTTTATCGTTCAGTTTGGCTGTCAGACGACAAATGACAAATAATATATCGTAAAAAAATAATAATTAAAAAAAAATGCTTTTATTACAACGCATACAAAAGTAGAAATGCAACTATTGTTTTTATTTCTTTGCCACTCTCCTCCACAAGGCCTCGTATCTCCTTTGCTTATTACATTTTCTATTTAAGAACAAAATTAAATCATTACAAATAATTAATTAAATAATTGGTGGATTTTTAAATTGATGAATGTGTTGTCATCGAGAACGAGATAGTACTCAAAATTTGATGACGATTGAATGAGTAGAAATTGGTCGAAAAGTCGATTTCGAAAGTACTAACTGACAAGAAAAATACATACATAGTACAATAAAATGACAAATCTAAAATCTATATGTTTGATTTTAAAAGTTTAATAGATTTCTCCCCCTTTTCACTCAGTGCCGGCCTTAAATAGTTGGAGGCGCTAGGAGAAGTGAATGCAGTGGCCACCCCCCTCGCCAATGAAATAGAAAAATAAAAAATGAACAGCGAGAAAAATAAAATGACTCCAACGATAACATTGGGGAACATGCCTCATTACTTCTCTAAAAGAAGTCAGAGTCCTGTGCGAGGCTTCCTCCAATCAGACGCCCTAGGGGGCTGGCTGCCTAGTTTGCTTATGCCTAAGGCCGGCCCTGCCCCGATTTCAACTTATCACAAAATTCAGTCTAAATCCAAAAGCTTTTCAATTAGCAATGTAGTCTAGACTTCATACTTTTTTAAAACACTGTGTTGTAGAGTCAGTAAAATTCAGTTAGCTACTGAAAGCTCAAAGTTTCCCACAAAATCGTGTCCGAATTAGACAGGTAAAACAATGTGAGCGGTATTACTTTAAATAAATCTCAACCCCTTACATCAATATCTTCTGTATATTGTTTCTGTATTGTTGTTTTATCATCAACAATTTAACACAGAATTGAATGGCGGAATTGTGTTTTGTTTTTAATCCACAATCGTTCAAATGCATTTAAAATGGTTTTGTGTAATGAATTTATTGTACAAAGGAACTCTTGCCGCTTTTCTTTCTTTCTTTAAAAAAAACCCCAATTCTCCAGGGGCAAATTACTTTTTTGACGCCCCCCCCCTAACCCCATTTACCTTGAACATCACATAGAAGTATATGCTTATAAATAAAAAGTATTTAATAATAATATAATACAAAAAATCTTAGAATGAATTACCTAACTAAAATATCTTCAATAATTTTATCTTTTAGAGCCAGGAGGTGCCCCCTTGCTCCCCCTCACAATGCGTCTCTTAGATAATCTAATTTGTACTTACGATATCCTGCGTATATGTTTTCCCCGTAAGGTCCATAACTATGCCCATAAACGCAGTTCTTGGCATAGTTCTCGGCATAGGCACTTAATTCGCTACTCCATACCTACATAAAGAAACAGAGTTATAAATTCTTGAATTAATTAGTGCTATTTTAATTTAGTTAGCAACAATGACGTTCATTTGAGTGGCCTTGACATTGTTCAGTTTCTTGTTAAAATCTCCCAAGCGCTCAAAGAAGATGGTGAGTGGAATTTGTTTTCAAGTGATGAGATTCTTTAAGCATAACGTAACAAGGCAAATAAATACACTAACTGCTTAAACTGGCTAACACAATATTAAATATATATTTTTTGACATGCATAAAATACATTTATATTTAACTAGTTTACATTTTTAAATCACTTTGTAATAAGGATCATTTATGAACAATATGTATACACGGTTTACACTTCAGAATCAATTTTAAAATAGCCATACATATGCTACGTTAGTACGTGTACTGAATACACCTAAATTTCACTCAGTAGGAACTCGTGTGAAACATTTTACACATATTATGTGCCATGATAATGTGCCTTGATAGTGTACCACGATGATGTACATAATTTACCATGATAATGTGCCATGATAGTTTAACAGAAACGTTTATCATGATTATCAGGGCCAGTCCTAGATATTGCGGGGCCGTATGCGAAACGGATAACACGGGGCCTATTCTGGGTTGTAATAAGTTAATAAAAAGGATACTCATCAGGGAACTCCTGTATGCTGATGATGCAGCTATTGTGGCTGATTCTGATACCCAGCTACAGTTCCTAGTTGACAAACTATCTGCTGCTTGCCAGAAGTTCGGCTTAAACATCAGTCAGGGCAAGACTAAGGTACTTGTACAAAACACTAATGCTGCACCTCAAATAAACATTAATGGCCAACCACTAGAGATCGTAGACAACTTTTGTTACCTTGGCTCCATCATATCCAACAACACTCTACTGGATAATGACATTAACAACAGGATAGCCAAGGCAATGGCCACCATGTCACGGTTGCAGAAAAGAGTCTGGGACAACATATTGCTGACTAACAGCACTAAAGCTCTAGTTTACCGGACCTGTGTATTGAGCACCTTGCTATACGGAAGTGAAACGTGGTCAACATACTCATGGCAGGAAAAAAAGCTGAATGTCTTCCACCTCCGATGCCTAAGGCGGATCTTTAAAATAAGGTGGCAAGATAAGATAACCAACGAGGAAGTGTTACAAAGAGCAGGTTGCCAGGACATCCGCTCTGTTATCAGCAGCAGACGCCTTGGCTGGCTTGGCCACGTTCGTAGAATGCCAGTAGGTCGACTCCCACAGGATATTCTGTATGGCGATCTAATAGAAGGCAGAAGAGCCGCTGGTCGTCCACTCTTACGTTACACAGATGTATGCAAACGGGACATGAAGCTCTTTAAGATCGACACCAGCAACTGGGAAGAGGTGGCACAAGATAGATCCACTTGGAGAGAGAGCATAAAGAAGGGGTCTTTGATTGCAGATGCCATACACAACAGAAGCAGAAAGAAGGGTGAAAGTGCAACGGCGCCTGGTGACTACATATGCCCAACCTGCAATCGCAGCTGTGTATCAAGGATCGGCCTCTTTAGTCACACAAGAGCTTGCAAGGGGAAAAGATCGTCTCTAGAGACGTAAAATGCCAAATAAGTTAATAAGTGATAATTAAGATTTTGTATTAGAACTGTTAATTCATACATCCAGTTCTGTGAAAACAGTATTAAATGAAAGAAGAAAATAAAAAACATTCAGTAACAATAGACCCTGGATGACCAAAATTATAAATTAACTTTGTCATCATCGAGATGTGCATAGAAGACTATTTATAAATGCTGGCTATGAGTTTGTATGCGTTCTTTCAGATGTGAATGTTGTTCGTATGTGCATCTATATCGTAAATCTATATTGTTATTGTACAGTACTTACGCTGAGGTTGTCAATTGTGGCCAAGACAAATTTCCATTTGTTTGGATCAATAAAGTTATCTTATTTTATCTTATACTAGTCGACCGGCGGCATAGCATACGCCGCTATTTTCCAGGGCAGGCCTTAGGCACTGCAACATATGCGACCACAGTGGGTCCCGAACTTTCTTTGGACCCGTGCTAATTTTTAGGTCTATAAATTATGAAATTGAACCATTTTATAAAGCATAACAGATTTCCCGCGGCCTCTTGATTTACCAGGAGCCCCCTGGAAATCTCCTGAAATGGTATTAAATGCTATGCCGCCGGTCGAAAAAGTCCTGGAAATTTCCGGATATTATTAAAATCTTTTTAAGTAAAAAAAAATGCTATGCTATTTTGTGAATGAAAATAGTGCGGATTTGGATATATTATTTCCCATTCACAACATGCTGCGCCATGGGATCTTCCCAATTGCTTGATATAAGTAAAGTGAATGCGTGAATTCATGAATGAAAAATACTATGAATATGGCTAATTGACCTTAATTTACGCAATTTTAAGAATATAGCTGCACTCATGTAACAATGCTTTAGAAAAACAAATTTGAATGTTAATTTGATTAAATGGACTATAATTAGTACGTTCATGTGCTAAAGCATAAAACTATCTCTGCGAAGTTCTATAATCGAGCCATGGGATCTTCCCATTTACTTGTTATTATAAGTGAATTCATGAATAAAAAAATACAACAACATATGCGACCACAGTGGGTCCCGAACTTTCTTTGGACCCGTGCTAATTTTTAGGTGTATAAATTATTAAATTGAACCATTTTATAACATGATATAACGATTTCCTGCGCTAAAGTCAAACCTGAGAGTAGTATCTATCTGTGTATATAATCTCTTCCGGCTTCCACTTTTTTAACCTCCCTTCCATTCGCTACACAAATTCATAAGAGAGTTTTATAATACAAAAATTTGTTCATTACAATTGTGTGTACATTATTTTATGTCTATAAATTGTGTTTAATCTCTAAGACTGAGGATCATGCAATTTTTTTTTCATAATTTAGAAATCATAATTCAATAGTAGATATATATACATGTGTTTTCAAGTTACAGGAAGTTACTTCCTTTTTCCGGTCTATATTTATTTATGTCTATGCTATTTTGTGAATGAAATAGTGCGGATTGGGTCCATTCACACCGTGGTGCGTACGCCATGGGATCTTCCCTATTTGCTTGCTTGTTGTTGCTTGCTTGCTTGCATGTTGTTGTTTGACCTCAGACTTAGAGGAATATATATATAGATTACTATCGACTAGCAAAACATCGCTTTTGTTTTTAAAGATAGATTTAGAACTAGTATGGCCTACTATATTGAAGAACACCCAGAAGTGATAGTTTTGTCTGTTTTTTATGGAGATTTGCATCAGTTTTCAGAAGATTTGAATAATTTCAGGAGATTTATATGACTTTTGGTATATTTTACAATTTCATGAGAATTCAAGAAACGTTTTAATAATAAGTTAAAATGGTTTATTTTATTAATTTATGCCTATAATTTCTCGTGAGGCCTATAAAAGTGCGGGGCCCACTGCGGCCGCATTGGTTGCAGTGGCTAAGATCAGCCCTGGTGATTATTAACACTACAGTACAGAACACCATTTCTATACATTGCACTGGTTACTCTAACACAGTGCTAGGGACATTTTAGGTTATAACGGTTAGAAGCTCTTCTGATAAATGGGAATAGTTTAAGGAAGTGGAGGAAAGTTACTATAGCCAAAGATTGCTCAACTAATGCCTTTAATATTTGTGAGTATTGTGGACTCATCGATCTGTGACATGAAATAATATACCGTAGAGCTAGTCAATCTTACTGAATATTGGGTAACATGTGGCTTAGGTGCTTATTAAAATATAACTACAATGTTTCATCTGTAGTTTATCGGCCCAGTGATCGATAAGCCAATGATGGATAAAGATTGATATTAGAAAAATATAGAGGTACGAAAGAGTTGAGTAGAGGGGCTAGAAAGAGTAGACAGAGATGCGTTGAGATTGAGGAGAGAGTCAAAAGGTGGAAAATGAGAGAGGAAGTAAACGAAGAGAGCCTTGAGAGAGAGAGGGAGAGAGAAAGAGAGAGAGAGAGAGAGAATTTCGTATATGTTGTTAGATGCTCAGTAAAAGTTAGTGCTAAGGTTTTGTTATTTTATAATCTAAAATCTCCGAGGGCTTTTTTAAACAAACTCAAAACTATTTTTCTTTACAATAATATTGAAGAGGATTTTTAAACCTCAAAACCATCTTGAGGAAAGGGTGCTTAAACTCAAAACCCTCTGGAGAGGGTTTTAACTTTTAGCCCTCTGGAAGGGGTTTTAAAACTCAAACCCCTCATGGCTAGGCTTATTCTGGTGATTGTTATTTGCTTTAGTCTTATATTGAATAAGGGGTTTTATCGTAAAAAGAATTTGGAGGGGGTTTTAAACTCAAAATCCATCTTGGCTAAGCTACTAGAATTTTTGACTGTCGTTTGTATTATTTTTTAGTTTTATGAAAGAGGAGGGTTTAAATCTCGTCCATCCCTCCCTGCGCTGTACAAGTGATGGTTTAACATAAAAATCTTAACTAAATAAACAAAATCAAAGCCTAAAAATTAGCCTCAACATTTGAACCCCAACCATCCCTACCCCTCCGGCTCCGCCCATGATTTCAGCAAGGTATCTTTAATAAGTTTATGTTGTGAGTGAAAGTATCCACACGAAATAACTGAAGTATGTGCCTTTTAAAGGTGCGATCATTCACAATTGTGTTCTCTTTCCAAACTGTTCTATAAAAATAAGAAGAAATAGCAAAAGCAATTATGAAAGTATCGAGAATGACAATACACACATTTTTTTCTACAAACTCACAAATAGCTCAAAAACTTTAAAATAATTACTACTTAAAATTCAAAACAAATCTTCAGCTGCATTTTTAGAAATAAAAAATGGACTTATCCATGAGGAAACACACACAATTTATTACATCTAAAAAAAACAACAACAAAAAACCTTCCTGGTAGAATATGATAAAAAATGTGAGAAGACTGTCATGAAATTATCCCAAAGATGAAGTGTATGCTCACAGCTACTTACCAAGTCTGGTACATTGACATTTGCACGTGCAGTATTATGAGCCTTTAGAAAAGCTTGAGAGATAGCATCATCTTCGGAGATCGAAATGATTTCAGTGTCCGAGACGACCAGTCCGAAACAAAGTGTCATCACCAGTGTGAGCTGCATTGTCACAGATGTTTGGCGATACAAAAGAATACTGGATAAGAGAGGTAACTCTTTGGATGTTCCGTGAACCCTCAAATAAGGTTTATATACGTGTACGGGTAGCCAATATACAGCGTTGTTCACATTTACCACCCCTCTCCTCTCGTGTCATTCTTCGAGGTTGTAAAAACATTTTCGATACAAATTATATATTATACGTGTCATCTACTAAGTACATTTAATAAATAAGTTAAGTACAACTCCATAAAAAGTGGCAATCTATATTGCTATAACTAAAAACGAATCGTTTAATTACATGGCTGCAATTTTTTCCACGGGATAAATATCTTTGTTATGGCCATCAGGTGCAAAGAAATCTAATTGAATCCAATGATTAAAAAAATAATAATAAAGCCCAGATGTATTAATATATGAATTGTGTCTTGTGTTAGCTCTAACAAAGCTAGTGGGCAGAACTTAAATATCAAGCTGATGGTTTGTGTGCAACAATAATAGAACTTACTATGGGATTTTGTGGACCCGAGCTCCACTAGTTCTAAATTGGACATTGAGATCAGTAGCTAAGAGAGCTGACCACTGTTACACCATTGTCAGAATGAGACTGAACGACTGCTACCCAGTGACGCAACTAGATGTAGCTCTCATGATGCCCTCCAAAAAAAAACAACAACAACAAAAAACAAACAAAACAACAACAACAACAACAACAAAAACACACAAAACAACAACAACAA
>JADKLZ010081101.1:15578219-15608203 GCA_021533235.1 Biomphalaria straminea
GACAGACAGACAGACAGACAGACAGACAGACAGACGGACAGACAGGCCACACAAAACTAATAGCGTCTTTTCCCCTTTCGGGGGCCGCTAAAAAAGTACGATTTCTCAAGCCTGAAAGTAACTTTTCGATCTAATTCAAACACGATAAGTAGGGTATAAATATATATATATGTTCATTTTGAAATATGCTTTTAGTTTACTAGATCTAGAGTGATAAGACACAAACATAGAAGCCATCTTTTTTTTAAATATGAGAGCTGCTAAGAAAATGAGTGTTTTTTTTACATTAAATATTTCTCAAAATGCAGGGGCTCCCAAAAAGGTCAAGCCCCCGGGATGCCAAATGAGGGAAAATTCCTAGCTACGCCCCTGGCTCTGATAAAACATCATACACTGATTGAGATAGAATGTCAAGAATAATTAATTAAATAGTCGATAGTCATTAAGTCTTTTCTGGGTATGTACTAAATTTCTAATACATTTTTCTTTTCGTAGGTGGGTAGCCAGCTAAAACTTATAAGCCCTTTCATGCCAGAATCTTTCTGTAACCACTACTCTGTTTGTACATCACTAGATAGTTGACTTACGCCGTGAGCGATACAAGTTTTCTCCATATTTGCCTTTACTGTGCTCCCAGATACATTTGGCAGCGTAGACCGCTGAAGACCTGGCTAGTGTAGCATTCCAGACCTGAAATAAACAATTTGGCTTTCTGTAAAATATAAACTTTTACAGTATGAAGAGTTCGTGTAATTGATAAAACACATTTTGACAAATAATTTCTGTTTTTATTTAATTCAGAGCATTTGGGGTTTATACAAATCTCTTCTAAAAACTCTATTAAGTATTTTTATTTAAAAAAAACAGTTTAAGTTTGCTTGCAAAAATGATTTCTTTGATTTTCTTATCTTGTCAAGAACGAGAAGTGGTATCCTTATCCGTGGTTAGGACACGCTTTTCGACAAAGTTACTAATTCGGTTTTCATTTTATCATCGACATAAGTTTTCTTTTGTAATTGCATTGAGTGAAGTCCAGTTTTACTATACTTAAAAAATAAAATTTTCTTTTTGAAAACGTTGTGGTAGTTTTTTTTTAAATAATACATAGACATAATACATAGACATGATACATAGACATAATACATAGACATAATACATAGACATGATACATAGACATAATACATAGACATAATACATAGACATAATACATCCCTGGAAAAATGTTTCCTTATGTTATGAGGAAATAAACATGCCTTAAAACCACTCAAATAATAATACTAAAACAAATCCACCCCCTAGCAAATTAATGTAATATGTACACTTCACTGTTAAAGTCAAAATACTTCAAAGCACCCCAGCAACATAGCTCAACTTTTTCTAAAGTGAGTTATGTTTCTTTACTTCGAAATATGGACAACAGGAATAATTATTTCTCAAGCACAGACTAATATTTTCTCACACATTGGGAACAAATAAACAACAACCATATTTTGTTTGTTTGTTTGCGCCTGATTCATGAGGTACTCACCAATGGCCTAATTCCAACTCTCTTTCGTTCAGCGTTGTGAAGGTCTAGAAATTTAGCTTTGCTTTCTTTGTCGACCATGACATAGTCACTAAATGTCATGCTGAACAGTGGGATGGTCAATAACAGTATTATTACAGACATGCTTCTGTGGAATAATAACCTTTTTAGAGAAAGTTAATGTACAGTTTCAAGCAGATATAGTTTTGTGTTGTTATAAACTTGTTTTTTTCAAGATCAAGATCATTTTTATCAATGCCGATTTTAATCTTTGCCAATGCCATGATTTTAAAGATATGCTACTTAATTTTAGAACTCAACCCTGATAATGTTTTATTATCATATCTTATATATTACAGACGTTCTGTGGCATTTTCTGTGTCATTTTACGTCTCGAGACGTTCTATGCTCTAACAGCATTAGTTAGGAAAGAGTACCTGGTTCAAATCTGAAAATGTCTCAAACATTAAAACATAAATTATAAAGAAAGTGTACTCCATCGACAAGTATAAATACTTTTTTATTTTTATAAAACAAAAATTATATTGTTTAAAATAGCATCTATTAAATAAGTCATATTGTGTTATTGGAAATATTTTTTAGCGGCCCCAAAAGGGAAAAAGCTATCAGAGTTTTGTGTTGTCTGTTTGTCTTTCTGTCTGTCAGCCAATACTTCTGTTAAAGTCCAAAAACTAGAAAATATATTGAAAATATTAGATCTTTCAAAGTTCTAGTGCAACGGCTACATTTCTGTTTGAAATTCGAAACGTTTAATTTATAAAAATTAACTAAGCAGTTTTTCATAAAGTTCACCTTTTTATATAACAATTCAGTATTAAAAGTAAACAACACCGGCAACTATTGATATGGGGGATCAATTTGTAGGATAATTAGAAATGGTTTATGTTTAAGTTTTATTTTGTTCTAAATAATGTCATAAATATGTTTGTATTACTAAACTGCATATTTGTATGTTACACAAGCTAATACATTTTAAGAAACTATTTTTTTGTTTTAAAAGAGAAAGAATGCATTTAGTATGTATAAAAGTTGAATATAGTTTAAAACAGCATTTAATAAGCAGCGTTCTATAGTAGTATATGCTAATGGAAAGCGATATACACTATCGAACTGATCACTGTTAGAGAAAGTTAACCAAAAAGAAAAGTTTCTTCCTTGGAACCTTTAAGGAGAGGCTGGCCCTTATCAAAACCATCCATTAAATGATCATTCAGTTTGGTCGTCATTTAGATAAGTTCACATTGAACCTTATCTCTATAATAATACGTTCATTAATTACATATAAATATTGCCTCAGCTCCGTTATTGAAACTTGCCTTTCTACCTGTCGTGGGCCCATTATGAGTTTTTATTTCAATAGAAACCATCTTTGTAATCTTATCATTTGTTTTTGTTTAGTGTTTCGCTTGGAATTTTCAGCGCGCTACGATCCAATCATTTTTTTGACCAGTGGCTAGAGGGGGGTATCTCGGAGGTTTGCAGCCTTTTTTTTTAAATATTAAAAATGTGGCTTCAGTGTCAATTGAACTCGAGGCCTCAAGTTCCTCGACGGTTAATTGATAAAATTGGACACTGTGTTGCCGTTAGTCAAGAGCTTATACAAATAAAAGTTTTAATAGCTATCTACTGTTAGTTGTTTTTTTTTTCGAACAACCCAATTCTCTTCATTGTGGCTACTGCCTCTTGGCGTAATACATTTTCAATTTTAAGAAATGATTAATGACAACTAATTTGGTAACTAAATGGTTGCATTTCTTTTTATTGATTCGTGTGTTTTCATCGACAATAAATAAATTTGCAAAGATTCAACTTAATCCTAGAGGGCGCGGTGGCTGAGCGGTAAAGCGCTTGGCTTCCGTACTGGAGGTCCCGGGTTCGAATCCCGGTAAAGACTGGGATTTTTATTTCTGGATTTTCGGGCGCACTTGAGTCCACCCAGCTCTAATGGGTACCTGACATTAGTTGGGGAAAAGTAAAGGCGGTTGGTCGTTGTGCTGGCCACATGACACCCTCGTTAACCGTAGGCCACAGAAACAGATGACCTTTACATCATCTGTCCTATAGACCACAAGGTCTGAAAGGGGAACTTTACTTTTTTTTTTTTACAACTTAATGGGAAGTGAGAGAAATACCGTGTACACGATTGCACTAAGATATACAAGTGATTTGTAAAATAAAATATTCAATTGAGCAGTCACCGGCTGGATAAATTGACTATTTCAGTATTTGGGTAGGCTAAGCCATTGGGTAAGTTACATGTAAATTACATAGTATATAGCCATTGTTTATGGTAAGTCATATATTGACCTAACACATATATTATTTAGAGCTAGCTATGCTGAATTTATCACGCAAAGGTATTGTCAAATGTTTGAATTGTATTAAATTAACTCATGCCTAATACTGGCTTTGATTGCGATACGTTACTTTATTATTTTTCCACATTTATTAAAAGAAATGATCTATTGTAGCTATACTTTCCATTACAAAGTGTTAGTACAAAAAGTTAGTTAACACTACCTCACTTCCAGAGCTCTATACAATCTCAGCTGTGTCTTTAAAACCTTAACCACAAAGCATTTATGTGTGAGTATGTGTAGACATTCAAATGCACAAATAAGAAGAGACTGATTTGAAAATATACTTAAAAATATAAATATAACTATTCAACCGAATACAACGTTGACCAACTAGAATAACAAAGCTTAGTGCACTAGTATACCTGATACTTAGAATCTACACCAAAATCATGAAACCAAATTTACGTTGATGTCAACAAGCAGAAAGTTCCTTTATTTATCAACAACGCCGTAGTCTAAGCATCACCTACCTTGGAATAAGTGTCTAGACAACAAGCTTTCGCTGTTTAAATCTAGTTGATCTCCATTGTCAGAACACTAAACCTGTCCCCTCCCTCTCTTCCTCCTAATCTGTATTGTCTAAAGATTATAATGTAGGTATCAAAGTCATGTGATATTTTTTTCCCCATACAATTACGTGGTCACATACTTATGAGATTGGCTGACACAGTCAATTAATGTTAACGTGACACGTGATTCAGGATATGTCATAGACTAGCTAATCGTAGACAAGCGAGTCATAGCTTTAGTCCAAAAAAATAGCAAAAAAAAAGTTTAATTAGCACCCACAGTTCGTTCTATATAAGTGTGTAGGAACCAAAATATATTCAAATTGGTTTGGGGGAAATAGGGAGGTGACACGTGTATGTTAAGAACCATAAAGTGAATAACTTTCTTTATAAACACAAGCTTGAAAAGCACAACCACAATAGTAAATGCGTAGGACGTAATTATTATTTTTTGTTGTTGTTGAAGCAACGTCTAAAATCTATAACATTAGATAGCAAAAAATCGAATTATAAAAATCTCATTTTAAACTCACGAAGACACTCAGACAAGACTAAACAAGCTCGCTTTAGAAGCAGAGGAGACTAGGCTAGTTACTAGTACAGTTGAAGTAGAGACAAATAACACCCAAACAACACCACTACAGTTTCTAAGACAAGACTAAACAAGCTCGCTTTAGAAGCAGTGAAGACTAGGCTAGTTACTGTTACAGATATAGCGGAGACAAATAACACCCAAATAACACCACTACAGCTTATAAGACAAGACCTAGTAGAAACATATAATTTTGTCTGCCTTGAAAGCATCCTAAACAAAGTGTGGATTAGACACAGATGTCATTAATAAGATCAACAAATCTACGCATGTTTGTTGTTTGTAAAATGTATTTACATGTATCGGATGTTCCTTCAGAGTTGAAGATTATTTATTTCACAGTCTCCTGCAGGTCGACGGGGATAGGGAGAGGGCAGGGTTTGAACCCAGGACCATCGATAAATCCGACCGTCCAGATCTTATCTTTTCTTATATAATACATCATTGATTGCAGGTTGGTTATTAATCCAGACTCAAACATCAGAACAGTTTCATATTTACAATTTAAATCATTTAAGTCTGCTAGACAACTGGACAGGGCCCAATTTACAAATTTTCAAAGACCAGGACCTCACCTTCAAGATGGGGTCGTGGGGTGGAGGGGTTAGGAGTTACACATTGAAAATTATAGATAATAGAACAAAATATACAAACATAGACATGCATATTGAATATAAGAAAATTGAGATAAAATGTCCAACTAGGCCTACTTTATTTTTCTTTGCCAATATGACATGCTGCCAGATTTATTCATATTATTAAGTGCTTTATCATTGAAGCATGAAGAGGGTAGGAGCACAGCCAACGGGTCACGGAGGTCACGGTAGGAGTGTCCACAAAAATCCAGCCCAGGGCTTCCACTTACTGAAATCCGTCCCTGTCACTTGGGTGCTACTGGTGCTTCGTTGATCATCTCCCTTATCTCAATTCATCGTTAATTTAGGAGTTTCCTCTGGTGGTGGTTTGCCTCTACTCTTTATTTTTCCACGACGCTTCTGTCTGTTAAGATTATTCATGCCAATCACGTGACAGTAGATCTGTACAGAAGTGAGACAATAAATTTCTGAGAAAAGAACTACTAGCTCATTGACCACAAGGGGAAAACTCTAGTTTGACCCTTCATAGTAAAAAAAAAAATATGAATGTCAATTTGGCATTAGAACTATACTTCGATCTAAAGCCAACATCGGTTTTTAAGGGACTATCGCGTTATAGGGGGACTTCTTATGGCCCGACAGCTACGCTGGGCAGGGCACGTATCCCGTATACGCCTATCCCAGTACAACAGGTGATCAGGAGACTCGAGAACCTCTTGTGGCGAGTATTTGTAATAAGGAGGAGTATCCTTCCCGATCAAATTGTGCGTCAGAGCCAAGTGCTGGTGTATAAGCTTTGCAACTTGGTTATGACGACCTAGGAAGGCAGATCCGATAGGGCAGGACATCCTGCCATAATGTGTTCAATCGACTCACCCACATTTCCACATTTTCGGCATTTGTCGACAACATTGAGTTTTAGGATATGCTTTTCGTAATTTTTTGTCCTAATTACTCTGTCTTGTATAGCTGTAACAAAGCCTTCTGTTTCAGGGTAGAGATGGCCTGCCTTGAGCCATGTTAAGGAAGCAGCTTTGTCGATGTTGTCCCCATGTAATAGAGCCGGGAATTTCCCATGGAGTTTTTTTTTCTTCTCATTGGCGAATCTCATGCCCTTCGTTGTCCAGGCCGACGTTAACATTGATATTGTGTAGGTTCAGGGGGTTGCATCGGAGTCGTATTTCCGTAGGAAGGAAACTAGTTCATTGTTGGAGGCATGCAGTTTTGAGCGTATTTTTTAAACTTGCGTCTTATTATTATTATTATTAGTAGTATTATTATTATTATCGCGTTATTGAAAGGACATTTGTGTTCATGAATTTCTGAATGTAGCCTAAGTCATTTTAATGTTCAGGAAAAAATTGCACAACGTCTTTTAAGTTTAGATTTAAAGGCCTATATTAAGAATTATTCAATAAAAGAAAACATGGCGTGGTCAGTACCGGTAACGAGATGGTTATTAAATTTAAAGTTGCTGTTTATTGAAAGATTATGCAAGCTAATATGTATTTGACCTAGTCTTTAGAACTTGAGATAGATCTAGATGTATAAGTAGATTAAGATCTAGACTAGCTCTTAGGAGTTCTAAATCAGAAGTCTAGATCTAGTCCTGGATCTAGATGTCCATATAATGACAGTACCAATAAATAATTGCACAAGTATGCACTGGCCGCTGGCCGAATGGTTAACATCGTTCGGTTAAGCAGCTGACATCGTCTAAATCACAGGACTAGGATTGCACATTTTAAACAATTATTCTCTTTTGATTTTAAATTTATATTATAAGTTGTATAATGGAGATATTGTCTTTTTAAAAATGTACTTTTAAAATGTTTTTCTTATTGTATCTTATTTTTTAAGGAGTCTCTATCAGTTTGAGGGTTGTCGGAAAGCAACGATAGTTAATTCAGGCTGAGAACCGTCCACATCTAGATGTCTTCCCATTGTTTCACTGACATATTCTTTTTCTTAACCACAATGCAATATGGAGTATATGGCAAGCCTTAAAGGGAGACAACGCAAAGTGTGAGGTCCTGTTTAATTCCCATGTGATCGCATACCAGTACGTAATGTAACAGTTAATCCTCTTTTAGAGAATGTTCACACCAACGTTAATCACAGTCTGAGTCAGCTGTTCTTTGTTTACACTTTGTAACTTAAAGATCCTGTTTTCATTCTTTCACAATAACACACAACCATAAGTGACACAAATAAAGAGAAAACGATATGAAGAGAAATATAGGAACCTACAATAAATGGATGATAATGAAAGAGGCAATTGAGACAATTTATTTTAATACAAAAAGATTGAGTAATAATGACACCAAATTATTAGATCTCTGATGCCATCTAAATGAGTCCACAGTGTAAAGAATAGCATACAAAAAATGATACCTTTCAAAAATATTTCTCTTCTTTATTACGTTTGTATTCTGTACATAGAATACGCCAAAAAGCAAACTATTAATTATTGAGTTTTCAAAAATGAAATTCTCGAATAAACTCTGACTTAATTCTTTGTCTGGCGGCTTAGTTCTATTTCCATTCAACAGAGGTAAAACAAGGTTACAAAGACAGCTTGTGTGGAAACACAAACTGAAAATCCAAGAAGTCTTCAGCAGGATTCGAACACGGGACTTCCGGTTCCAAGTGCTTTACCCATCAGCCACAGCATCTCTATTTATTCATTTAGCGTACACTTAGATTTTTTGAAACAATAATTACTAACCTTAATTGACCTTATCCCTTCATTCAAAATTAATAACATGTTACATGTAAAAAAGAGAAACTAAAAAGATTTATTGTTTCCAATCGCAAATATAAATCAACATCTCCATTGTTATTTGTCATACAAACTAGACCTAGATGTAGCTAGATCAAGACCTTCTTCTAGATCTAAATGTAGATTCAAGATCTAATCCTAGGTTTGATCTCGAACTAGAACTCGCATGACTTTACACATTTAATCTTAACTAGTTGACCGGCGGCATAGCATACGCCGCTATTTACCAGGGCAGGCGACCGCAGTGGGGCCCGCATTTCATAGGACACGCAATTTTATAGGACCCGCTCTAATTTAAAGTGTAAAAATTATTAAATTAAGCCATTTTATTACTTACAACAGATTCCCCGCGCCATCCAGTCGAGTTAACATCCCTATAATTATTTGTCTGTTAAGCTATTGCTTTAAAAGAAATCAAACACATTTTTAACAAAATATAGTCATTTATAACGACCGCAGTGGGGCCCGCATTTCATAGGACCCGCAATTTTATAGGACCCGCTCTAATTTAAAGTGCAAAAATTATTTAATTAAGCCATTTTATCACTTACAACAGATTCCCCGCAGTGGGGCCCGCATTTCATAGGACACGCAATTTTATAGGACCCGCTCTAATTTAAAGTGTAAAAAGTATTAAATTAAGCCATTTTATTACTTACAACAGATTCCCCGCGCCATCCTGTCGATTTAACATCCCTATAATTATTTGTCTGTTAAGCTATTGCTTTAAAAGAAACACATTTTTAACAAAATATAGTCATTTATAACGCTGTTAACCATCAAGCTGTAAGGGAAATAAGTCTTTGGCATATGGTTGAACACAATCTGCAATTACAAACACAATAGCACACTACAGACTGAAAAGATAAAATATAATTTTTAAAAAGTCGAAGAACAAAACTCCACTTGTCTCTCTAACCTTGCTAATGCTTTTTTTTCCCACCACAATTGTTCACAAATACTCGTATTAAAGGTCTTTTGCAAGTCAATGGATTTTTTTTTCTAAAGAATTATATAGCATTTGCGCTCTAGAAAACTTTCTCTATGACTATTAAATACATAAATAATTCGAGTTTTAAATATGGTTCTAATTTTTCGCATTATAAAATAAGTAAAGCCAATGCGTTAAAAAAATGATTAATGGAGCTAAAAATAGATTACTTGTTGCATTGTGTTGTTGCACGTTTGACCTATTTACTTTGAGAAATATAATATAGATATTACAAGACCTAGGCCGATGTTATGAGCAGTAAAAGTAGGCCTTTTGTCACTGGGTAATGGTGTAATTTTCTGTTCGTATCCGATTCTATTGGCACTAATGTTTACATAATAAATAAATAAATATATATATATATATATATATATATATATATATATATATATATATATATGAGAATAAAGAAGCAGTGTTTCTCAAACTTCGTCGAAAAGAAAAACAAATATATATAATTTATATTTCTTTTCACTGCCAAGTGTAGGCCCCTATAATGAGGATATATCAAAACTATGCAACAGTGGCGTCACTAGGATGGGTATCACCCGGTGCGGTAAGATCAGGGTGTCACCCCCTCCCCTCCCCCATCGCTACACATTTTCTTCCCAATAAAAACTATCGACCATTTATTCTTTATTTGCGCAATAATAAAGTTCGTTGATTGCTTTACACAAACTTAAAATGAATGTTGATTCTGTTTTAATTTTTTATTTTTTGTCGCTGACATTTTATCGTTAATTATTACTTAGATTACCAGCTAAGATTTTTGAATTAGAAATAAACTAAACATCAGCTGAACAAGCTTTCCTTAGTTAACTTTAAAGATCACCAAACGGAAACTTTAAAAGTTTTTTTAAGAAGTAGTTACCTGAGGACGACTGAAAAAAAAAAGGAACTTTATGAAAAAAACGGTACAATCGGTACACAAACTTGAAAAAAAAAACTGTTTTAATCTTAACATTTAAAAGTCTACAATAAAAAATAAAAACTTAAATTTCATTTTCAGGATTTCAAATATGAAAACATATAAATAACTTTAAACTCATTTTGATTTCGTTTTCAATGGACAGATTGCTTGATTTGAAATTCGTTTTTAAAAGTTATTAATAATTGTTAATTAGGCCTAACTTTACTTTTGAAAAGCTTCTTTCACATTACGCCACGTAGACATGCCATATGCCACGTAGATACGTATTTGGCAAGAAACAGTTAAAGGCTTAAATGTAACGTTTGTACAGATTCGTTGACGTCCTTCAAAACTTGTCTGCCTGTAGATGTCTTGTAGTTCACATAAATTGTAGTCTGGCTCAGTAAAAAAAAGATTGATGCACTCATTAACCTCTTGTTCTCTACTTGAATAGTGACTCTGGCATCTTAATATTACCGTCCTGATATTTTCTTATCGTTAAAATTTATTTTTCTGTTGAGATAACATGCTAGTTTGATTTGATTAAAGTTATCTCAACAATATTTTTAACTAACTCGTCACGCATTTCGTAGAGAAAATGAAGTGCTCTATCTTAGCCAAAACTTCGCCTTTAATTTGAAGGTACTCTTGTGTTTTGTTAACTTTTCCCTTAGTACAACGGCCAACAAGAAAGTCGAACAATGAAATGTATGCATGTATTGAAATTGTATTCACAGACAGTTGTCTTTGCGCTGCTCCTCTAGTGTTTGTATTTTCAGAGCAACGGCAAAGATTTTCGCCGTCACACTTTCTTAAAACGTTCTTTCATGGATCTAACAGCAACACAATAAGAACACCAGCGAGTTGTTTATATGACACTCTATCGATAATTAAAATATCCCCTCAATTGGTAAAAGCGGTAAAAACGTCAAAGAAATAAAACTTTTTTCTAGAAAACCGAAAAAATGTATGTTAGAAGAATGTTCTGATTGAGAAATTTGAATAAATAGCTTAAGTAAATGGTGTGCACATGATGACACATCCATTCAAAATTGTTTTCTGTTCTTTATCAATACTGCCTGCACTTTGTCATGAATTCTTGACATTGTAACCTCATCACTATGTCCTTGAGCTCATATCAATCTCGTTCCAGGCGTTTTAAATGATCAGAACTGCTACCATCAGTCCACTTTAAGAGGAATATCCCACTATATTTCAGTAATTTAAACATTACCATTGCTACTGTTAAAATATCTTATAACTTCAGAGATCTATGTTAGATGTTGTGTAATAAAAGATACTAGAATACCTGCATTTCTGTCTCTGATAAGTACATCCCTTAAATGGTTTGATAAATCATTTATAAACTCTGAGTTTTTGTACAAGCTTGGAAAGTACCTTATTTTTATTTTTTTTGTATCGCGCCCTTGCAATCTTGTAAGTTATTTTTTCAGCACTGGGTCAAATTTGGATAACATTTCCATAATCCCCCCCCCCCAAAAAAAAAAAGAAAATTCCATTATTTATGATAAGTCTTCTTCAATTCGCCACCATATACCAACCTTTGCTTTGCTAAAGACAATGCGATATGAAGCAATCAATAAGTGCAAGATGTTCCCCTGTTTTTTCATCTATACGTTAATCATAGCAATGACTTCCCTGTCATTTTTTTAGCTTAAGTCCTGCTGGCTTATTGTTTTAAATTTGAAAGCCTGATAAATGTTCTTCAGTCTTCTCGCGAGATTCTCATTGTGGACATTCCACTGCTTATGAAACAAGAAAATCTTGATATTGATTTTCCCCATTAAGAATAATTTTATTCAACCATTCCCATGCTTTATGATCTTGCTTCTGTCACTTTTTTAAGTTAATATTTATTTATTTATTTTTGGAAATTTGCATTTTTTTTCACTCGGGTGTCACCCCCTAACGGGTGTCACCCGGTGCGGACCGCACCACCCGCACCTGCCTAGTGACGCCACTGCTATGCAACATAAAAGCAGTTTTTTTTCAACTTATAACTAAAAAGAAGTTCATATTAAATTCTTTTTTTAAAAACAACATTTGAATCAGTATTCTATTCCATGAGTTAGTTAATAAATGGAAAATCTACTTTATATTGATATAGGCTATAGATACTTTTTCCATTGCGACCTTCGATGCACATTTTTTCTTACCAATGCGCGAATCTATGAATGAAGCTTGATTTAGTAATGAAGAAGTCTGTGACCTTTTTAAAAGACTTACCTCCCTAGAAGTTTTTCATCGAAAAGTGTTTTTTTATTTTGAAAAATCTGCTTGCATAGATAATTTAAAAAATTAGATACTTCACTTTTGGAAAAGAAAAATCTAGTCGTTGCATCAGAACTTTGAATAATCTAAAACATCATGATGTCCGATTTTCATTTTCTCTTCTAGTTTCTGAGCTCTAAGTGGGACAGTCGGACAGACGGACGTACAGACAGGCCACACAAAACTAATAGCCGCTAATTAAAAACATTTTTATTTAAAGAGTAAAATGTAGAGCTACATTATCAGAGATATTTATAATACATTCACGACCTGATTTAGAAAAAAAAATCAACTGCTAACTACATTATTTTGTAAACCGAAAAAAAAAATATAGATAATATTACGATATTTTAGAATATTTGGGCGCTTGGCTTTTTACCTGGAGGTCCCGGGTTCGAATTCTGGTGAAGACCAGGATTGTTAGTTTCGGGATCTTTTGGCACCTCTAAGTCCACTTAGCTCTAATGTTGTAGAAAAGGCGGTTGGTCGTTGTGCTGGCCACATAACACCCTCGTTATTGGTAGGCGACATAAACAGAAAGCCTTTACATCATCTGCCCTATAGACAACAAGAACTGAAAGGGGAACTTTTAGAACATTGTAATCTAATTAAAAAAAAAGCCAAAAATATCAATAAGTCTAGAAATAGGACATTCAAAAACAGTACACATTATGGCTTATTTAGATGATAACAAAGTAGCACAAAGAGTTTTTTTCTCGCTAAATCTCAATAACACCAAAACACCCATTTCCTCTTCCCATGCAATAAAATATTTTTTATTCTTCCTAGTTTGATCTAATTGAACGATAACAATCTATTTTTCTGCAGGTCTATCACAATTACGCCCTTTTTTCCCCCTGAGTAATAATTAGGAAGAGAAAATGTTTATAGATTTAGATTGACCAGGTGTACAGACAGTAGAGTACATGGCAACCGAACGAGACAAACAGGCTATAGTGGTTCTCAAACCTTTAGGTAGCAGGGGATCCGTCGTAGAACACGCGATTTCTTAAATACTAGACTTCAGTAAGTCTACAACGCATACTTTATCATAATAAAAAAAAGAAGGTTACCAAGACAGTTTGTGTAAACACAAACTCAAAATCGGCCCCCGAAATGGTCCACCCAGGTAGGTAAAAAGACAGGTTTTAATATTTCAGCAAAAATATCAGAAACTATGAACTACAAACTATCAACAACTACAACCCTATCTCCATCTATTCAAAATAAGTAAGAAGAGACATGCTCGTGTCGAAAGTATTGCTAATACTGTTGTCTTGTTAGTTTGACTTACGACATGATACCACAGAATACATGAATTAATTAATACTATTATTATAAAATTATTAATATTTATATATAGCTCCTCCTTCGTGTTCGAAGATGAGCACATTTCTCATTTCCTATGGACTCGAAGATGGCTGTAAAGTAAAATCCTCGCTTTGAAAAGCCGGCCGCATATGTGGCATGGGTGAGTTTTGTCAGTTGCAGATGGGCCTGCTTTTTCTCTCTGCTTTCTGTTGGTTCGGCGCTCCATCGCACTGGCCACTCTTCTTGCTTCAAATCTTGAAACTCCGAGACTCACAGCTTCACGCGATCTTGAGCTAGTGCTTCCCAGCCTTGAATGTCGATACCGCATTCCTTGAGGGAGCTTTTGAGGGTGTCTTTGTAGAGCTTGTACTGGCCGCCTTTGGAGCGCTTTCCAGTACATAACACTCCATACAGAAGACGCTTGGAAAGGCGATTTTCTGGCATGCGGACTACATGTCCCGCCCATCGTAGTTGGGACCTTTTTAATATTCATATGTATTCAATGAACTGACAGTTACGAAGATATAGTTCAATGAGAGCCTCGTCTAACTAATGTTATTGAATGATTATTTTATGAATTGATTGCTTTGAATAGGACCAATCTCTTATTCAAGGCCTCAATGAAGAAACTTTTCTTTTTGACCGACAAATGGTTGAGATTGTGTATACCCTAGAGCAGTGGTTCTCAACCGTTGTAGCTCTGTGTCACCTTTTTACTTATTCGTAACCCCCTACAGTAAACTATTTTTCTATTATAAGTATGATGTTACAAAATTATAATTGTAGGCCCAATGAAAATTTCTGATTTGCATTGCTAAAGCTTAATGTTTAATCACGGTACAATAAATCATTCTTGAAAGAGATATTTGTCTTTATTATATAATTACAAATCAATGAAATAATTTCTTTATGACCTGCATCTATTTACATTTGTATTTCATATTCACATTCCACACACGTGACAATTTTCTATATTTAAACTTAAAAACAAACAGCCTGTTTCCAGAAATAAATATATTATTGCAAATGGAAGAAGAAGGTGCAACGCAGACAAATCAGAACATGACTACAAACGCTTGATCCAGAATTGTGTGATTAAAAAGAAATGAATCGCTATTAAACTATTTCTGTCTGCTTAACATCTTTAACTTCGACTTGCATTGGATTTCTGGTAGGTTTTAAAAGTAGGAGGAAATGTTATCTACAGACATGCGCAAATTTTCTTTCACGGAAATTCTCATTTTAACTGTTTGCCATGTTCAAAGTCAATTCCCTCATACAGAGCAGTTAAGGTTGGAAGCATGTCAATATTATTTTCATTACAAATGACATACTGTTTTTTTTAATTCCTGCTTAAACCGATGGGGCAGGCAGAGGAAACAGTGGTGCATGTCTTACAAGACTGTCCAAGAGCTTTGAGATACAACTGAAGGGACACTTAAACTGCATCGGGGAGCTATGTTCAACAATAGTTTCTTACCAGAGAAACCGGAAGCCCATGCTCTCCTCCCCTGCTACCATTTGGAGTTCATCCAATGCGTTATGGATTTCTAGACAAAGTTTACGGATTAAATTTCAAATTTATGGATGCCTTATTCAACCTTTTTTTAAAGCGTATATTGTTTAGTTCATATATTAGGGATTAATTCTTTAGTGACAGCTGCATCATTCCTACAATTAGATGTATGTAAATATTGGCCTTAATTTTCCTGTAACATCTTCAGCGTTATGAATCAGACTCAAAGGCTTTTAGACGAGTTCAGAAGTAGCAATATGTTATGCATTAATCTGCATTAATTCAAGCTTCTACATATGTATCTGCTGGACATGAAAATGTTCGAAATCATTTCAGATTTAGCTGTCTGTAACATCTATCCTCGAATATATTTAGTGAATTCCAATGGTAAAACAATGTAGTATCTGATAAGTTTTACAAAAAATCAATAATTTCGATGGACATGAGCGACCCCTGTGAAATTGTCAATCGACCCTCAAGGTGGTCGCGGTCTAAGAAAAATTGTGAGGAATGCAGTAGAGTGTATAATATTAAACGCTGTTTATAAATATTTACAATTAAATCATAAGTTAGTTATATGCATACTAAATTGATTCTTTCAGTAATATATTATCTTTGAAATTGAAGCAATCATTTAATTAAGTAATACAATAATTTAAAATATCAAAACCAGTTTTTTAGATGTGTTAAAAATGAACTGAGAATTATTTCGAAATATGACAGAGTCTACAGTATTTTTGTCTTTTACTATTAATAATGAATAGTTGTAAAATAGTGTATTTTATATGAAAAAAAAAACCTGCTTGCATAGTTAATTTTAAAAATTTAATTTCTCGCATTCAGAAAAGAAAAGATTAGCAATTACATCAGAGCTTTAAAAGATCTAAATTATTATGATTTTGAATTTTCATTATTTTTTCTAGATTTTGAGATCTAAACGAGACGACCCCACACGAAACTCATAGCAGTTATTCCACCTTCGAGGACCGCTAGAAATAAAAATGCCATGTCAATAAAGAAAGGAGTGTGATTAATTAACAGAAAGTTGTCAAGACAGGTCGTCTGGTAGAATCGCAATAGCATTTGTTTACCACCTGGTAATAAGTAAGAAGTACGTATCAGGTGATCAACAATACACTGAAGTGTAGATCTTAAGGATTACAGCAGTACTTCATATAACCATGTAAACCCATTGGCTATTTGCATATTTTGCCAATCTAACGCAGGCAAAGCCTTTATCCCCAGAGGAACTACTTGAGACTGTCGGAATAGGGCTCGAGAAAGCAGTGGTTCTCACGACACTTTTGTATGGTGCAGACGACGAGAAGACAGCTTAATAAAAAATATTATTGTATTGCATTGTATAATACCCCCCCCTTTACACTGATTTGTAATATCAGAAACTTTAAAATTAACGACTTCGCACCCCCTCTAACTATTGGTCACATAGTTTGAGAGCCTTCGAACTAGTAGATTCAAGACTTTTTACAAAAGTCGCATATTAACATTTCAAAGAGAAACAAAGAGAGAGGAAGAGAAATAAACAAGGAGAAATAGAAATAAAGAGAGAGGAAGAGAAAGAAAGAGAGGGGAAGAGATAGAGAAGGAGAAAAAGAATGGCTTGGAGTAGAAAGAATGTATTATTTTTTTAAATATACATTTTTATTCCATTTTTTTTTCTGCATTGCTCAACAGCGAACTCGTAGAACAGTTTTGATCTCTAAAATGATTGCAGTTTCTTTTTAATCTTCCTATATGCCAACTCAGAGGCGCCGTGTCTAAGCGGTAAAGCACTTGGCTTGCGAACCTCTGATCCCGGGTTCAAATCCAGGTGAATTTTTAATTTTGGGATCTTTGGGCACCCCTGAGTCCAACTTAACATTAGTTGAGGAAAAGTAATGGCAGTTGGTCTTTGTGCTGGCTACATAACACCATCGTTAACCTTAGGCGACAGAAACAGATGACCTTTACATCTTCTGTCCTGTAGACCACAAGGTCTGAAAGGGGAACTTTACTATATGTTAACTCTAACACCACCACTCATTTGAACTTTGATGGCTCATATCAATTTGATAGCAACCTATTATTAAATCCTTTACAGTAAGTAAAGATGTATTATGTATGTCTAGAATTAATTTATTACTTTGTAACAGTAATTTAAAAAAACAGTCTATTAAGGCAAGATCTTTACAGTTACAGTTATGTCTGTAATAAATAAATACAAATAGAGATCCACATACGATTATAGATATTTCATAAAATAATGCATCGCTAGTGGCGTTTTCTTTGATGTTCCTTAAATCTGGCGGTCTTACCATGCGTGTGATTTAAACCAGGTCAAGATGCTCTTGCTCTTAGATCTAAATGTCAATACAATTTTGTAAAAAAACTTTTCATGTTATCGTCTTAATGTTGCTGTTTTTAGAATTTCAAAAATGTCCTGTTACTGGGTGCAACTAGTTTACACACTCTACCTCCTATGCTACTCCTTCCTTAGCGCTATTAGAGCATGGAATGGGTTGCCTGAGCCTGCCAGGAAAACCAGTGTCTTTGTAGAATTTAAGTCATTGGATAACATGCATGACGCTTAGGACGTAATTATCTTTTTTTTTTTTAAAGTAACGTTTATATTATATAAGATAAAATACCTACGACTCTTTAGAAAACTGTTAGAGAGCACTATTCCATATATTTAAAACATTCTCTGGGCTTCAAAGACTAACCAAATTAAAAAACCAAAAAAAAATTTTTTTTTTCTAAATTGCTTTTGCAGTTTGTTTTGTATAGAGCTCCTAATTGATCTATCTTTTTTAATCGCTTTATAATTTATTTGCCATTTTTAAATCAATTTTTTCATGTTTTAAGTTATATTTATGAAATTGATTCATTATGTGCAACGTCTCATAGTGAGTATTTTACAACGAATCACAGAGTGAAGAATGGAATATTTTCTTTTTTCTCTCCAAAAACTCTTTAGCTCTTTCCGTACTTATTTACTACATTCTGGTGGAATCAACGTTGGTATCGTCAGTTAGGAGAGAAAGAGTTAAAACTAGGCCACGCAACTTTATGATTTTAAAGTTTCGTTTCATAAATCAGAACGTAAAACTATACAAACAAGCACACAGGCACACACACACAGGCACACACACACACAGACACACGCAGGCACACACGCACACACACACAGACACACAGAGACACACACACATGCACACACACACACACACACACACGTCTCCTCACTCTAACAGATACCTTTGACTTCGAATAACAAAAATGAAGCGCTCTAATAAGGAAGTGAATTGTTCTACTCAACATTTATTTCAACCTATATGAAATTATTATGTACAGATACTAGTCCTATCTGGAAGTAGTGGATCGATGTTCATTAGTTTTTTTTAATAATACTGTCCCAATTAATCATACAAATAATTTCAATTGTACTTGTTATTTCTTATAGATTTTCAACATATTATGCATCTTCTTAAGACCTTATTTGGAGTTTTTCCTGCTTTATGAAAATCGTGTAGTTATTTTAATACACATCGACGACCGTCGTCAAGTTTGGTTGACCAGTAGACATTGTCCTCATCGCTTGCTTTGTAATCAGCAGTCTCTCAAATAATCTGCTTGGACTTTCTCTTTTGAACGTTCAGCTGTCCAAAGGTCTTCGTTTGTGAAAAATTGGTGGCCTTAATTACTGGCCACAGAAACAGACGACCTTTACACCATCTGCCCCATAGATTGCAAGATCTGAAAAGGCAAATTTACGTTTTCTTTACTTTAAGAGTCTCAAAAGACAGAGGCTGATCATTCCTATAGTTTCACTTTTTCAAAGTCATAATAATCATAGTAATGGCAATATCTATGATTCTGAAGATTAATGAAGAGTGCAGTGTTTCACATGACTAAACAAACCCATTTGCGACCTGCATATTAATTTCCCACACAGTGGATCTATTTAAATTTTCTTTACGTCTTATGGGTGGTAGGGGGATACTACGTCATTCTGCAGTATCTCTAAACCATAAATGTTGGCCTACTATTAGTGTTATTGAAAAGAAGTGTAAAAATAAATTTCAATAAAAAATACAAACAAAATATAGCTAATATAAATGTTGTTGTTTTTTTTTGTTAAACCAGCCACCTGCTCCCCTTTACAGTGGCAATGCCCCGACAGTAAATGTATTCCCCAGGACCTCAGGTGTGACGGCGACTACAACTGTATAGATGGAAGTGACGAGCGGAACTGCAGTAAGTGTGAGATTATATCCCAGACGGATGGAGAAATGTTGGTGTGGGATTTCATTTTGGTTTTTGATAAAAGAAATGAGGAAAGTTTTGGAGGCTTCTTACTATCGTACTTAATTCATTTCTTACTACATTATTTATTTCCCAATACTTTCCTATCTTCTTAATATTTTTTTTTATTCGCTTATCACGTTTTCTCACATTCACTCTCATCCATTCCTATTCTGTCATATTTTTTTAACGTTTTCTAAATTCTCTTACATGCTTTTCATTTCTCTCATATTCTCTTATAGGCTTCTTATTTTCTCTGATATGTTTTTTTTTCTTTTAGATTCTCTGATATGCTTTTATTTTCTTTTAGATTCTCTGATATGCTTTTATTTTCTTTTAGATTCTCTTATATGATTTTATTTTCTTTTAGATTCTCTTACACTTTATATTTTACTTCTGTCTATCAGCGAGAAGTTTCATTTCGGTTTCTCTATTGTACGTAAGAATGATTGTGGATCACTTGGACATTTAAAAAAGAGACGCAATCAAATTTTAGTGTTTTTTTTTTTTTTGACATTGATTAATTTTTTTTTGTTGGTGTTTTACATGTTTCTAATTTTTATTTCAACTCTAAAACTGATTACATCCCAGAACAAATCCCCTCTTAGTACTCGGAGTATGCTGGGTTCAAAACTGTCGAGACTAGTTAAAACAAGATTTAGAAACCATCCAGATAATGCGATCGCTTATCAGTTTTTGTACTAAAATAAAGTTATGACATGGAGACAAAAAAAAGTTCTATCAGTTTATAAGCCTGATAGCATAAAGAGATGTATTGTAAATATCACATTGTAAATGTTAGGGGCAGTAACTGTGTTTTGTTCTTTGTATTGGTGATCTTATATTATTTATCTACCTTTAGTCACAGACATTGTGAAGTTCTAAAGTCGATGCTGTATCTTGTAACATTAATTTACGATGATTTGCACACATTGAAAACCATCAGCTCTAGTTATTTCTAGTTATTTAATGGTTATAGGAAAAGATGAAAAATGCAAGGAGTCAGGGGGAAAAACTGCAATGAAAGAACTTTGTTTTCTAATAATTAGAGGCTTAGTGGCGTCTTTATCAACTACATTCTGATGTAAAGTAGAACAAAAAGTTTCCAACATCCTACTAGTATAAAGCGGTGTATTTTCGTAGGTACTCAGTAGTTGATTGCCTAACTTTTAACTACTAAAAATTAATAACATACGTTAAAATTAAAGAAAAGGAATATTTTTTTTCCAAAAAGGTGCCGATACGCCGTACCGTTAAGTACCTTCACACACAAAAAAAAGCCTTGGTATAAAGTATAACTAAATGTTGGCACATCCTCTAAAAAGAATAACGTATAACAGTGGTTATCACAATAAAGTACAATAATGAACTTTGCCTTATCATTTCCATCTCAGAGACTTTCAATAATGATAAAGAAACTGTTAATTGTCCATATTTTTGTGTGTGTCTGGTGTAAAGACTGAAGGAAATGTTGATAAGCGAGATTATCAAAAAAGGTTCTAAGATAATTCTGTGCAATTTTTAGCGTTGCAGAATCAAATTTTCTTTTCAAATCTTCTACATTGGTAGCTTGCATTTAGCTGGCAACTTTGAAGGTCAGTTTAGTCTTGACTCTTGTTAGTGTTAAGTTTATCGTTGAAATATAGGGATGAAGGGAATAAAGATTCATACAATTTATTTTATATCAAATCTTTTTCGGCTGTTTAATTTTTGACAGAAATTGTCCATTGCATATAACATAACTTTCAATATGTTTATATTTCTGATTACATGTGTATGTTCACGTGATGCCTGGTCATGTGACAGAGGCATGTGTATCTGGGCGGTACCGGTGTGACGGAATGGTCTCCTGTGACGACTACAGTGACGAGGCAAGGTGTGGTAAGTAATGGAATATGTGACTCGTGGTTGGCGAAGTGTAATCATTGAAAGCAGGGTCGGCCTTAAGATAGGTAAACTAGGGGATCCGAATGGTGGTGGCTTCGCACAAGATGCCAAAAAAATAAATAAAATAAATTATAGAAAAACTTATGAAATGTAGATTGAAAAAAAAACCCTAGCAGAACTTTATGGCTCAATGTCTTCTTGCGTAGCTCTAAGTCTTTACAATGATTAAAAGTGTTGTTTTTTACGACCAATGTTTAGAGCTACTTGACAGATAACATAGCCTATACTAGAAGACCATTTTTTTCTTTCTTGTTTAGTGAAATGTCAAAACGATAACTATATTTTGGTAATATGAATCGCACATGAAACACATTCGTGCAATAGGGTTTAATTTAAGGTTAGATAGAGACACAGGAATGTTTTTACTTCATTGCGTATTTTTCGGTCTAACTTATTTTGTTTTTCTGTTTCATTTGGAGCCTAGGGGCTCCAATTACATAAGACCGGTCCTATTGAAAGTGTACCAAACAGATAACACCTTCACCTATCACTTCGAATGTTGGACCGTTGAGAAACCACACATGATCTACCTTCTTTTTCCATTCTGCTCTTGACCTTCGCCTTGACTAGTATGTATTTTCAAAGGTAGCTCAGTCCATCATTGAAGTTGTTATCCTATTGTACTCTCAGTTTGTCTTTTTTTTCTCCTGGTACTGTTCCCTGTATGAAGGTCTTTGCGAGGTGGTGAGATAGTCAAAGATGACAGATGAAGTCCAAGAAAATCTCTCTCTCTCTCCCTCTGTATCCCCCCCCTTCGTCCCTTTGTATTTTAGTAAGACCCATTAACACAAAATATAGAACATATTTGCAATAATGTTGACAACGTTTGGAGTAATAGCAATATATGTTTAAAAAGTATAGTCTTACTAAATAGATACAGGTATTCGAGCCTAATCTTGAATTCTTAATTAATTGATTATTGTAACTAAATAATAAAAGCCTTTTATCATTTGTAATTTTTTGAGTATTTTTAAAAAAAATCATTTATACCATTTAAAGTTCATTATTATAGTCATGTAGGTCTTTAAATTTTTAATACTAGCAGTACAATATCTCTTTTTTATTGACCAGTCAACTGTTCATCCTATGCCTGGCAATGTAAAAATGGTGACTGCATCACGTTATCGTACAGATGTGATGTAGTCAGGGCACAGACAACAGTGATGAAAGGAATTGCTGTAAGTAGAGTCTACCTAACAATGTAACTACTTCTTATGAGTGCACATCTTTGGTTGTTAATGTGATTTTTTTTATAAATGTTACCTAGTAGATGGTATAGCTAAAAATAGTCACTGAGATGTATCGTCAATAACTGTCCCCAAGCGATCTATTCTGATAACGAGTTCTCATTTCACATTACAATAAGTGCCCAAATACATGTGTAAAACACTGGCAGTAAACTCACAGGCCAAATGTAGTGTTTCCAGAATTTAGGTACGCGTACCCCCAGGGGTAGGGGGGGACTTAGAAGAGGGTACGCGTTGCACCTCATTAACTAGGCTGATTTCTTAAATACCCATTTACTGTTCTGTTCATCAATTCAAGTGTGTTGGGAGGGGTACTCAGCATTACACAAATTATAAAAGGGGCACACATAGGTCAAAAGTTTGGGAAACACTGTCCTACTGAAACAAAGATAAGAATCTTAAAATTACACACTCCACAACAGTATGAGACACCGTAAAGTCCAATATTACAAAACTAAGCACATAACAATCGTATTCCATGAGACAATCCAACGTCTGATTAAGGAATAACTAATAAAACATTCTCAAATCACAGGCTGCAGGCCAACACATGACTTATTGTAGTTATTCTAAAGTCTAGGCTTCAGGCCTAAACATGGTTACTTTTTAGCGGAAATACAAATTTGTTTCGCAACCTGGTTATTGGGACTTGCGAAGACGGAGACAAAACTGTGCATCGCGCCGATAAACATAAATAAATACTTCAACAACAATATTGGGGAATGGTTCAAAACCACAGTCGGAGTAAGACAAGGCTGCCTGCTTTCGCCAACACTCTTTAATATCTTACTTGAGAGAATAATGGAGGATACTCTCGAGGGATTTGAAGGTACTGTAAGCATTGGAGGAAGAAGAATCACTAACCTGCGCTTCGCAGATGACATCGATGGCCTAGCAGGGACAGAAGAAGAACTAGCCAACCTAGTGATGCGCATTGACAAGACTTCCGCAGCATATGGCATGCAAATAAATGCAGAAAAAAACACAAATTATGACCAATAGCCAACAGGGCTTTACAAGGACAATCAGTATCAGAGATGAAAAGCTAACTAGCGTTAGCAGCTTCAAATACCTCGGAGCTATTGTCTCGGATGAGGGAACAAAACCCGAACTACTGGTCCGAATAGCACAGTCCACAGCAGCCCTTTCTAAACTTAAAATAATATGAAAGTCAAAGGCTTAGCCCTCGGCACCAAAATCAGACTGATGCGCTCCCATGTGGACATTGCCACATTTCTGTATGCTTGCGAGTCTTGGACCCTGACTGCAGAGCTAGAGAGGAGGATCCTAGCAATGGAAATGAGATGCTACAGAAGAATCCTAGGCATCACATTTAAAGACCGCGTCACAAACCAGGAGATTAGAGACAGGGTTACTGCAGCGATCGGACCCCATGATGACCTGCTAACTACTGTGAAAAAAAACGCAAGCTAAAAATCTATGGCCATATCTCAAGATCTTCGGGGCTCGCAAAGACCTTCCTCCAGGGAACAGTACCAGAAACAAGAAGAAGAGGCAGACAGAGAAAACGATGGGAAGACAACATAAAAGAATGGACGGGCCTACCACTGAAAGAAATTCTTATCAGGGTAAAGGATAGAGAGGAATGGAGAAGGACAGTCTACAAGTCTTGCTTGGTGCCCCAACGGTCCACCAGACTAAGGGATAGGTAACAGGTAACATAGATATAAATAAAGTACACAAAATTGCAAGTCACAAATGTTTGTTTCTTTTATCGGCTAGTCTATATTTATTTATGTCTTTATGTGAACCACAGTTTACCCTGCATCGAGTTTTAGGATAAGTTTTTTAAAAATTATTTTTATTCCGTATATTAAATTTGTTTTGGTACTGGAAAAGGGAGGTAAACAAAAGAGTACTCAAACTGTACATGTGGGATTCTTCCCCCTTCTTTCCCTTTAATAAGGCTTTGTTTGTTTTTTTTAATGTCTTTTGTTTTGTTTTTATAACAGCTGTCTGCGCTGTATATTCCTGGCGATGTGCTAATGGTCAATGTATTCGAGAAGGCTATCGCTGTGACGGCCTGATTGACTGTAAAGATGGCTCAGACGAGACAGACTGCTGTAAGTTGTACATCTAGTGACTTAATTTAAACAGTATTGATATAATTACACCATGTATTGTCGCGTAAAATAGCCGTCTACTAGATTCTTAGTGTCACCATGATAAGATTTTTTAAAAAAATTTCCTAATCTATATTGTGTTTTTATTTATTCAATCTTAAATAATAATGACAAGAAAGATAACTAAATATAAATTTCATTACAATATTGTACTGTATTTTACTTGAACTTTAGTTCAAATAAAATAAATTGGACTCACAATCATTTGACTGAAAGAAATATTAGTAGTGAATATGCTCAGTACCGGATACGTGGAGGCCCTGGGTAGAATTACTAGTGCAGGAATGGTGGAGTACCGCCATCTGACAAGAATTGTTCTTAACCCAATAGCTCCTATTTCCGGTTACGAAAAACCCTTCTGTAGTCCTAAGCAAAGAGGAATAACTCCGTATTTTAAAAATTCTAAAAAATATTTATTTTGAAAAAATAATCAAATTTAAGATCTAATACATATAAACAAACAAACAACTCTAAAAAATAGAACTATATGTCTAGTTTTAAAAAAATATATACGTTTAATACCGCTAGAATATAAAAAACTTTAAAAATGCTCATTTTCCGACGTGGGGGCTTATACACTGGGGCTATGGGCCGGTTCGTTTGAAAAACTATTTAAAAAATAAAAACCTTCCCGATTTTATTTAAAATAGAATCGGTAATCTCCAAAATGATTTGTAATCACGCTTGCGACGAGACTACCACAAATCTTGTTTTTAAAAAGTTTAAATCAAATATATTGAATAGGAGATTTTAGAAACGTTTTACAACGGTTTAGGACAAAAACGGGAAAACGTTTCCAACTGCGGTAGGAGCTAATGGGTTAATATCACTATTTTGTAAAAAAAAAAAAAAAATTATACATTTCAAAATGTCGAGCCAAGAATCCGGCCCTGACTATGCTCCCTTAAACCGAATAAAGACTCATATGATGCTAAATCGTAATATCTAAACATTACGACAAGGTTATATAGCACACTTATAAGGTAGGCCTAATTATATAAAAAAAAAACAACGAATAAGTTGACAATTATTTTTGCTACCAAAGAAATGCTTTATTATTTTTTATTGTTACTAGTCGACCTGCGGCATAGCCTACGCCGCTATTTTCCAGGGCAGGCCTTAGGCACTGCAACATATGCGACCGCAGTGAGTCCCGCACTTTCATTGGACCCGTGCTAATTTTTTAGGTGTATAAATTATTAAATTAAGTTACATGAAGTTAATTCTTTTTTTCCAGTCTATATTTATTTATGTCTATGCTATTTTGTGAATGAAAAGAGTGCGGATTTGGATACACCATTTTCATTCACACCTTGCTGCGCCATTGGATCTTCCCATTTACTTGTTATAAGTGAATTCATGAATAAAAAATACTACAACATTCGCGACCACAGTGGGTCCCGAACTTTCTTTGGGCCCGTGCTAATTTTTAGGTGTATAAATTATTAAATTGAACCATTTTATAAAACATAACAGATTTCCCGCGGCCTCTTAATTTACCAGGAGCCCCCTGGAAATCTCCTGAAATGTTATTAAATGCTATGCCGCCGATCGAAAAAGTCCTGGAAATTTCCGGACATTATTAAAATCTTTTTAAACTAAAAAAAAAATTATGCTATGCTATTTTGTGAATGAAAATAGTGCGGATTTTGGATATATTATTTCCCATTCACATCATGTTGCACCATGGGATCTTCCCATTTGCTTGTTATAAGTAAAGCGAATGCGTGAATTCATGGATGAAGAGTACTTTAAATGGAGCTAAAAAAAAAATGGCTAATTGACCTTAATTTACGCGATATTAAGAATATAGCTGCACTCATGTAACAATGCTTTAGAAAAACAAATTTGAATGTTAATTTGATTAAATGGACTATAATTAGTATGTTCATGTGCTAAAGCATAAAACTATACTTGCGAAGAGAAGTTCTATAATCTTCTTTGAGTTGAATTCGAGTTTTAGATCTAGATCTAGGAATAGAGAGATGAGTTACCTTTCGTAATCATGTCTAATGAAAGAATGTGCGTAATTACCCCTGGAAGCCCCAGTGGGTCACGGGTGACCCATAACCCAAAACTACGTTTAAATAAATGTCTGCTTCATTTTTTATGTAATTTTTACCATGAATACCCAGTGGCCCATCTATGGAACACAAGGGAAGCAATTATTTTGTTATATTTTTCTTACTACTGAATGATATCCCCTTTTGAATATGGCTACCTCCAAGTGAAGTTGGAATCTCAGTTTACGACAGAATATAAATTATTTTATTACTGCTTATACAAGGTAAGACACAATATTGTTGTTATTATTATATGTCTAGATAATGTATTAAATGATTATATATAGTATTTGATATGAATTAGTAACCTGTTTAGTAGTAATTACACTTTTAAAATCATTGGGTCATGGGTGACCCACTGGGACTTGGAGGTAAAGAAAATCTAGATCTAATGAAGACTAAGACATCCTCTAGGTCTAGATGTAGATCAACAGTATCATTGTGAATAATTAATAAAATATTTGATTTTATTATTTTAATTTACAATATTAGTTATTTAAACAAGACTTACAAGATCTCTGAAGTAATTTTATAAAGTTTATATGATAAAAAAGTATGTGTGAAATTCTATCAGTAAACAGTTACTGTAATTTGTAATCTCTATATAATTTTTTTTACTATGATATTAGATCTAATCTGGATCTTTTTATTTTCTGCAGAATAATGTCAGCTTCACTCCAAAAGAAATTCACTGCTCAAGAAGTACTAGATAATTTAGAAGTAATTGACTACAGGGAAAATGAAATGATTCAACTGATGATGAGGACTATGAACAAGAACCTGATAAGAAAACAAGAACGCTAGACCTCAATTCTTCTGAATCCTCTTCTGATGTAGAAGAGACAGAATCTACCCTTGCAATATACTACTAGTTCCTCTTTAAAATAAGGTGACAGATAAAAAAAAGACATGCTATGAAAAGTAGGGTGCCAGGACATCCACTTTGTTATCAGGAGCTGTCGCCTTGGCTGGCTTGGCCACATTCATAGAATGCTAGTAGTTCAAATTCTACAAGACAATTTGTATGGCCATCTAACAGAAGGAAGGAGAGCCGCTTGTCGTCTACTCTTGCGGTATACTGATGTATGCAAACGCAACATGAAGCTCTTCAAAATCGACACTAGCTGCGACGTATCAGGCATTGGCCTCTTTAGTCATACAAGAAGTCGCCAAGGGAAAAAATCGTCTCTCGGGACCTAAAATGCTTCAGATACCTATGAGTACAGTGCTGAAAAGGGGAGGAAATATCGACACTAATAAAATAAAAAAAATAAATTTTCTAACATTTTTTTATATATTTTTTTACTTTCATGAAAATATATTTATTAATACCATCATAACCCAGTGGGTCACCTGTGGAACAAATCGAAAAAGTAGGTATCGGTCACGCGACCTTAAAAATTAATATTGATATTGAATTACAAGCAGGTTATACATATGTATACCAAAGGAAATAATTTTAGGACCGCTGTAACATAATGTGGGTCTTGCAGGGCTAAAGTACTTTCTTAAGTGAAACCTGAGAGTATACTCTATCCGTGTATTGTTGTTGTTCTAGTTTCAATAGTCTAACGACACAATAATGTGGAAATACTTTTAATATTATGACAATAATCTGAGAAGAAGAGATAATTATATAAACACCACTTTCATTCACAAAATAGTGCGGATTGGGATGCACCAATTTACATTCACACCGCGTGCGTGCGCCATGGGATCTTCCTTATTTACTTGCCGCTGGCATGTTGTGTGTTTGAACTTTTGTGTGTTTGACCTCTTACTTAGAGGATTATATATATATAGATTGTAAGATAAGAACATTACAATTTTGTAGGTCTTCAGGGGAAAATCCGAACCAAGATTTTA
The DNA here is from genome assembly GCA_021533235.1 of Biomphalaria straminea. NCBI lineage: Eukaryota > Metazoa > Mollusca > Gastropoda > Planorbidae > Biomphalaria > Biomphalaria straminea. Next base: position 15,607,197 of record JADKLZ010081101.1, read on the forward strand.
AAAAAAATGTTGTTGTATAGGATGGTTTTTCCTTTTGCAATATTTTAATTTTAGATTTAAACTATTTATATGAGAAATTTTATGTTGTCGGTTCACTTATCTGAGTGATTTATTTCTGATTCTTCAAGACTCACAAACCGTACATTTTACATTACTTCTATGCTGATCGGTCGATTATTAGACTGAGTGCCATCAACACAAACTGTCACAATTATAATATATAGACCTATTTACAACTGCTTATCCTTTCCTTACAGATGTATCCACTGATAACAAATGCAGATGCAAGAAAGGCAAATGTACTGACGTCAATTACAAATGTGATGGAGTCAACGATTGTAAGGACAGAAGAGATGAAGGAAATTGCGGTAAAATCTGGTTTAAATTTTGGCATCACTACCCACTATCTTCTACTTTATAAAAGGAAAAGTAAGGCGTATGTATGTATGTATGAGCCGAATGGAAATCAAAACCGCTTGACCAATGTTGATAAAACTTGGCAGAAATGTTCCTTGGGTACTAACGTTTGCCGTAGTGTATGTATTGTAGCCCTAAAACAAACGTAAGACCCTTAAAAAAAATAAAGTTGACCAAGTCTATTACAACTATACTATTTTATGGATCTAGGCTTTGTTTAAGATGTTGACATGAGAAAAAGATCGAAAGGATTTAGATCTAGATCTAATTTTAAGAAATACACTTTGTACTTATAGGTTTTTACTTTGACGCATGAAAATACAAAATATAGTCTAATGATTTTATTATTTAACAAAATTAAGCTTCAAATTAGTGTTTTAAAAGGCTTTTTACATAAGTTCGTTCTTTATATCAGCAAGCGTAGATATCCTTACACACATTCGTTCATTAGACATTCACGAAATGTTACACATCGCTCTATTCAGCGAACAGCGAACGTGAAATGAGGTCACGTCCCTAGGTCCTAGGTCTAAAACTGTAAGATGATAGAACTTCTCTTCGCAACGATAGTTTTATACTTTAGCACATGA
>JADKLZ010081101.1:15608213-15626077 GCA_021533235.1 Biomphalaria straminea
CGCGAAGCCGTGTTTAGATATATTCTAATAGTTTCATTCATAGCGTAAGTCTAATTAAAAAGGTCACGCAATGTACTCTATCCAAGCCAATATTTAACTCTAGATTACTGGTATAGTTTAGATTTACATCTAGATCTATATTTAACTCAAGATCTACCTAATTCTTTAATACATGAACATACTGGTACAAAATTAAGTCTATTTATTTCTAATTTTAATCAAATATAGATCTAGATCTATGTAGGCCTACAAGCAAATGTTTTTATTTGAAAATATGGGCTTAAGTCGATCAGCTATTTTAAAAGCTTTGTTCATACTATTTTACATTTACGCATTCCTTTACTTATATAACATCATTATTTCGTTTAATTGTTTACATAACACTCTCAGCTCTCAGTGATACACAGTTAAAGGCCCGCGGGCAAAATATGTCTAGTCTTTATATATAAAAGGAAAAGTAAGGCGTATGTATGTATGTATGAGCGGAATGGAAATCAAAACCGCTTGACCAATGTTGATTAAACTTGGCAGAAATGTTCCTTGGGTACCAACTTAAGCCGTAGTATGTATTTTAATCCTAAAACAAACTTAAGACCCTCAAAAAAAATAAAGTTGACCAACTCTATTAGACTATTGTATCTAACAAAAACTAGGTCACAATAAGGCCATGTCTAAAGGATGATGCAAGACTGAAGGGTCACACGCATGCGCAGAGATAAAAATGTCTAGATTTAGATCTAAATTAACTATCAATCAATAAAACATAATTTTTTACTTTAACACATGAATGTACATATTAGTGTCTATTTATTTCATTATTGAATTAAAATTAACATTTTTTTATTTCACATTAACTTTTTTTTACATAAAATCGTTCGCTCTAAATGTAAATGGCTTTAAACGTCTTGACATACTGTTTCGTAACTTGAGCCTCACTTGAGCGTGACCTCCGTGACCCCGTTGGCTGTGACTTGAGGCACTATTCGGAGTACTGGCCTAGATTTAGATCTAGACTAGAACTAGGCCTAAAACTGTAATTAAACTCTAAGATGATATAATTTCTCTTCGCAAAGATAGTTTTAAGCTTTAACACATGAACATACTAATTATAGTCCATTCATTTCATATTTTAATCAAATTAACATTGAAATTTGTTTTCTAAAGCATTTTCACACGATTGCAACTATCATCATAATATCGCGTAAATTAAGGTCAAATACGCTATTTTTAGCTTCATTCAATTTTTTAACGTGAATACAAGCATTCGCTTTACTTACTTACAACATTATTATTTTCTTTAATTGTTTCTAATGCGCTATATCACTGACTACATCAGCAATACGCAAGTTAAGACCCGCGGGCAGCGGGTAATATCTGTCTAGTCTTATATTTAAAAGGAAAAGTAAGGCGTATGTATGTATGTATGAGCGGAATGGAAATCAAAACCGCTTGACCAATGTTGATTAAACTTGGCAGAAATGTTCCTTGGGTACCAACTTAGGCCGTAGTGTATGTATTGTAGTCCTAAAACAAACTTAAGACCCTCAAAAAAAATAAAGTTGACCAACTCTATTAGACTATTGTATCTAACAAAAACTAGGTCACAAGCCATGTCTAGATCTACATGTGTTGCGCAGTGGTACAAATGAAATGAACGTCATAGGTCATAATTATAATATCGCGCATTATAAATGCATATTATTTAAGTAATAAACTATATACATAATACAATTTACTTTTTATTGTATTTTTTTCATAACATTTAAACCTACAACTACCGATTTGGTTTAATTTTAAGTCTTTATTTTTAATTTACTTTTTTTTTCTTTCAGATTTACTTACTTATGCGCATTTAGACCTTATAACACCGTTATTGTATCTAGATCTAGGTCAAATCTTAGATGCTAATGTGTCACACAAGTTTTTATTTATTGACTAGATTGCTGTGGCATTCAAATTGTTAGGATTCAAGAGCTATACAAAATTAAACTAACAATATTACATAAACAATTACATTCACGCATATGATTTGCTTTTAAAATATAGGCTAGATCTATTGTATTGTTGTTGTTTTTTTTTTGTCGCCTACACACGCCCAACAGTGTACGCAACGCGTATTGAGGTCACCAAGGAGACGCGTCAAGGGGTCATGAACTTACATAGCTACACAAAAATAAAAACAGATGTTGACCTTTGAACAATAAATTGAATAATTAAGCTCTATTTTGCGTTATTTTTTAATTTAAATTAATGAGAATTCAATATAGACTACTCTCTTATATACATCACTATACTTTTAATTAACAATAACTATTTTAAAATTAGATCTAAAAGCTTTCATTTCATTGATGACCTAGGTCTAATAAACTACTTTCTTCTCATTTGGAGGCTAGAACTCTTATATTTCTAAAGATATGGGAAAAAGAAGTGCCACCAGAATGGAAGGAGGGCTACCTCATTAAACTCCCAAAGAAAGGCGACCTTAGTTACTGCTCTAACTATCGAGGGATAACACTACTGTCCATTCCAGGGAAAGTGTTTAATCGCATTCTGTTAAACCGAATGAAAGATGCTGTAGACCCACATCTCCGTAACCAACAAGCCGGCTTTCGAAATGGAGATATCATGTACAGATCAGATAGCAACACTACGTATAATTTGAGAAGGCAAAGACATTACCGAAAGGTTACAAATCTCTCTATTCCTAGATCTAGATCTAGGTCTAAAACTAAAGATGATAGAACTTCTCTTCGCAAAGATAGTTTTAAGCTGTAACACATGAACATACTAATTATAGTCCATTCATTTCATATTTTAATCAAATTAACATTGAAATTTGTTTTCTAAAGCATTTTTACATGATTGCAACTATTATCCTATTATCGCGTAAAATAAGGTCAAGTTTCTATGTATAGCTCCATTAATGATATATTTTTAACGTGAATTCAAGCATTCGCTTTACTTTAAACATTATTATTTTCTTTGTTTCTAATGCACAATATCACTGACTACATCAGCATTACGCAAATTAAGACCAGCGGACAGCGGGTAATATCTGTCTAGTGTAACATATTAAAACACAAAAACGCTTCGATTAGCAACATTTGAGGCATGGAAAATAATCGACCATTAATTAATACAGCCTGATTTTATTGCTTGATTATTAACGGTTTAAAGTAATTTTTTTCATGCCTTTTATTCTTATTGTAACCCATTTTATAATTTATGGTGACTGTAACAGGAATAGACTACTAGATGATGGCTGCCCCTGCTGGATATCCAATAGTCGCCGTGACACTAAATTCTGGGTTGTTCTAAACGCACGCCAGAACAGTATGACAAATAACCGAAGCTATATGAACCAAGCAGTGGTACATTAAGATATCAATGGAATCATAGTTTACGCATAGTTGTTTTTTTTCGGTGCATTTCTTGAACGAATAGAAGATGGCCATTTCTATTTTGTTCATGTTTTTTATTTGCGTTATAAATTTGATGTTTTTATCATAAAAATCCTTGCTTTTGGCATCTTACTCTTTGTTTTGTTTCCCTCCACATATGTATGTACAGTGAAGTCTTGGTTTTTTTTTTTAAATTAATTATTTTTACAGGGAAGCGTGGTCGAGAGGCTAAGTGCGTTTGAACTTGGCTTGGCTACCAAGAAAGGGGCTCGAGGCTCGACACCCGACTCGGGCAGAGTTGTGTTTACTGAACGCCTAAAGGCAGCATGGAAAACCAAATCCTAGATACTCCCTCCCCCCACGGGTTTCATTAAATGAGATTGGACCAAAGCGCTCTGAGCATGTTATAAGCATGTACGTAGGGCTATATAAAAGATATAATCAATCTAAATCTTAGCAATTTAAATAAAAAAATAATGTTTTTCTTTTATATTCTTGATTTAGTCAAATGTTCCAAAAATGCCTGGCAATGTGCAAGTGGAAGGTGCATCAGTGAAGGCAAGCGATGTGACTGTCTGATCGATTGTAATGATGGCAGTGATGAGATCAACTGTAGTAAGTAGAACTATAGTAGAATAAAAATTTTGTTTACTGTTCTATTTGCATTAATTAAAACTTGGCCTCTTGTTCACCTGGACCAGATGAACCTTATCCAACACACAATCGTGGTCCAGAAATGGCCCGATGGCTGTAGGTTGAGCATCCACTAAACTTGAAGCTTGTCTAGCCAACCAGTTAATTTATGAGAGAATATCCAAGACAAATCCAATTCAAATTACGCCCGATATAGTTGGACAACTACGCTGGCACGACTTTATGCCAAAAAGCAATTTTCTTTCGATGAGATGAAAAGTGGTTTGAGAAACAGAGGTTCCCCAAGAATACGATTTAAAGACCAGCTTAGGCGCCAGCTTGCTTTACCCGGAATAGAAGAGAGTACTTGTTAGCAGGTGGATTATCGAATGAGACAAGTGAAGATCACTTACGAAGGCTGAGGGATACACATTTGAGACAAAAAGGAAAAGAAAGAAGAAGGAAGTGTAGACGATGAAAAGAGAACCTTAGAGAACCCGGTCACGGTCATAAAATGATTATGTCTGTGCTGAATGTAGCAAAATATGTTGATCACATCTGGGGCTACATTGCCACGGGAAAAAGTGCACACTACTTAATCAACGGTCTCGCAATTATGTAATTATCAAAACAGGAAAGAGACAGAGAGACAGACAGACAGACAGACTGAAAAAGAGAGAGAGAGACATTGGCACATACACACACTTAAATTTGATGTTGAAAACCTAACATATTATAATGACTGTGTAACAGATGTAGTCCATTTTAGAAATGTTGCTGTATTTTTCAGCACTATGTTCTCCCTCAGCTTGGACGTGCGACAATGGTAAATGCATTCTGATGATGTACCGGTGCAATGGCCTCGATACCTGTGGCGATTCGAGTGATGAACTTAACTGTGGTCAGTTGTACTCAACTTTACAGTATTTTAACTATTTTATTTCTTATCTCCTATACCCTACTTAGTTTAACTTTCTATAAACTGCACTTTTTAACTAGGAATAGAATGTGTATTAGAAGTTAGAAACCGAAACTAGAAAGAATTACTAATGTATCTTTTTTTTTCTTTAAGGGAGTTGGTTCACAAGTAGAAGTTATACAAGCGCTTCTTAAAGTTTGTAGGCCTATACTACTTTTAAAAAGTGTTCACTTCAGAATCATACTTCTTACATAAACAATACAAATATTATGACAGCCCTTAAAAGCATACCAAGCCATCAACACAGCAATACAACATGTAAGAATAATAATCACAATTTTTGTGATGATGAAAATTACATAATAAAATACCGATATATAATCATATAAGACTTTCGAAGGGTAATGGTAGATGCCTGTCTGCACGTTAAAAAAGTGATCAAACAATCAGCTAATGATTCAACTGGTATTTGTTCTACTTTGGTCTCAGAGATGTGTTATCATGGTGCCTGGCGGTGTGCTAGTAGCAAGTGTATACTGAAGAAATATCGCTGTAATGGGCACAACTTTTGTGGTGGCAACAGTGATGAGTGGAGCTGTAATCAACCCGCTGTGGAGATAACAACCATATCATCCACGTCTTTAGAAGTCAATGAGATAGATCTTGTTACATCATTCTTTTTTAATTAAGTTATATTGTAAAACTTAAAAAAAAAGTCTATGATAGAACTTTTTTTCTCTCTCTTTCACTAAATATGTTCATAAAACTTTCTAGTCGCTTTTTTTAGCGGCCCCCGAAAGGGGAAAAGACGCTATTAGTTTTGTGTTGCCTGTCTGTCCGTCCGTCCCGTTTAGTGCTCAGAAAGTAGAAGAGAAAATGAAAATCTGACATCACGATAATAAAGATCATTCAAAGTTCTGTTGCAACGGCTCCTTTTTTTTCTAAAAGCTCAAAATCTTATTTTTAAAAAAGTTTATGCAAGCAGTTTTTTATAGAGAAAAACCTAATTAGTATGCATTATAAATCAAACTTAATTTAAGACAATTAATAATGTTATAAATTTCATTTAATTTCAAGTTTTCTTTTTGTTCGAAGATATAAGTATTTTCTATCTAAGGAATAAAGAAATTGAATTAGCTAATCAATTGTATTACATCAGTCGGTCCAGATTCACATCTAACTTAACTTTCACCTGCACCTATCTTTTGATCTGCTGGACCTCTATGGCACTACATATGATCTGTCAACCTTCTATCTGCATTCTTATGTGTCATTTGTCTTTGATATAATTTCATTCGGATGTTCTTTCTGAAAATATTGAAACCTGCCTGGGTGGATCACTTCGGGGGCCGATTTTAAGTTTGTGTTTCCACACAAACTGTCTTTGTAACCTTGTTTTTCTTAGGAAATGCATTGGAAATATAGGGTAAGGTGGAACGCTATATATTCCATTTTTTATATATATATATATATATAATTGGGAGGGGAAAATTATTTTTGTTACAATTGTGGTTTTTTGCTTTTTGCGTCAACATCATGCGTTTCAAAACCTTGTTGAAGATTTGGCAACACTTTTTTTTCTTTATACCGCTACCATCAGGCGTATAGCAAGCTCAGAGCGCAATGGTTCAATCTCATTTGTGGACAAAATAGATGGACGGGGTATCTGGTAGGGGGGTATCTGGGGGCATCTGGGAGGATTTCAGTGCTGCATTAAGGCGCTAAATAAACACAACTCTGCTCGACTCGGGTGTCGAACCTTGGGCCTCGAGCTCCCTTGAAAGGTAGTCAAGCCAAGTTCAACAGTACTTAAACTTCACCACGCTTCCCACTTCTTGTTAATTATCATGATCATCAAACTACTTTTGAGTGAGGGCCTTAGAGAGGCTCAAGAATCCGCTCTTTCAAAAGCCCTGGACAGAAACTCTTCTGTTTTGCTTAATGTACTTGTGGCTTCGCAGAACTGGCGAGACAGAAATAGGCTGGGGCATGCGAGAAGTGAATTAACTACTGTCTCCCTCTTCCTCACCGCAGCAGGAAATTGAAACAAAATGTGGCATGAACTATGAACAAACAGAATATTTTACTGTCCAACACTATAAGAGCTTGTTAAGATTTGGGCACAACGGGGAGACGTCTCTTGGGCTTCCAGACTCGTACGTCTTATTAGGACTTGTACCAGTATTCAAAGCAATTTTTTTATTTCTGTCGTTTGCATTGTTGCCAGAGCATTAACTTCTTGTTAATAACAATTCCGATTGTATTCTATTTATTCAGAAACTGTTGTTCCGGGTACAAACGCTGATTTCTATCTCTACATAGTTGGAGCAGTGGTTTTTGTATTGGTCTTAGTTTTGGTCACCGTAGTAGCAGTCCATCTAAGATTTCAGAAAAGAGGTAAGTATTAATTTATATCAATAGACTACCTCAATTATAACTATGTTCTGTTAGATGCTGGTGTCGACAGTATACCATCTACAGCTGCGCTGGGTTGGATTCCAATATATAAGTGACAAGTGACTTGCGCTGGAATTTGGATTATAGTGAGGAGGATTCGCGCAACACGTCGACCTCACTCTCTCGCCCTATAGCCCATCCTTTGCCGGAAGCAAGATTTGGTCAAGACGTCCGGGGACAAGTTTGGGTGCAGTGGATGACCAGAGACTTCCTGCGTGTCTTGTCCTGCTCTTAAGTGCTCCACAGCACTGTGCTGGTATATGCCTTTCTGTCCGATTTGCCGAGTTTTTCACGTTTCGCACAGGCCGCCAAGTCCAGACTTCACATGCTAGGTTTGACAAAAACCTCAGTGTACTGAGTGCCATGGGCACGTCAGATACCCTCTGGATTCCAATATCGTATGTTGCCAATTGCAATCTTTTTTTGGCGTGACTTAAGTAGGAAGATGTAAAATAGGTGCTCCCTCGATGGAACGGATGTATGCAGCTGGAAGAATGGAAGAAGATGATCTCTGAAATAGACTGCTGGAGAGATCTCACGAAGGTTGAGAACCACTCATGTGAAAAAAAAAATTAAGATCATTGGTGAGGACAGGGGCAGACTACGAAATTTAACTTCAATCGACACCTGGCGGATAACGGCTTTTTTCTGCATTAGTAGTGGCAAGGTCGCAAGTGTTTGCGTGGGCATGTGAAATAAAAATAATAAAAATAAAATAAAAATGTGCAAAATTGAAGACATGATCTTTGTTCTATGTTTAAATGTGATTTACGTTTGAAAGAAAAATTAAACAAAGCGAGCTTAGTTAGTTTGAACCACACCTTCCAGGCTCTAATCAAGCACAATATTTTATTTAATTTAATATGCAAAGAGACTAGCACATATATGTGGTGAAATTGTGGTTACTAATTAACTATGAAATTGATAAAGCGATATATGAGACAATATAGTAAAATATACTCTTTCAAGCTTTTAATTCTAAGTGATGAACAACAATAAACACTGTTGGAAGTAAAATTGCCAGGCTTTGACCCAGAGTCTGAAAATGTTTAATATGTGTCTAAAAGCAGATTTTCCATCAATCTTTCATATCAGTTGTTTTAACATGTTAAATATATATATATATATATATATATATATATAATGTAGTTCTCTAGGCCATTCTCCATCAAGAGCGGAGTAAAACAAGGATGTGTTCTGGCTCCAACACTATTCGGCATCTTCTTTTCGGTTGTACTCACCAGCGCTTTCAAATCCCTGGAAGATGGAGTATAGGGCCTATATCCACAGTAGATCTGATGGAAAGCTTTTTAACCTAGCACGCCTTAAAGCCAAAACGAAGAGACGGCGTATCTTGATTAGAGAACTGATGTTTGCCGACGATGCCGCACTCATATCTCATTCACAAGAAGGATTGCAGAGGCTTGTGTATGCACTGGCAGCTGCTTGTCAGGAGTTTGGACTTACAATTAGTCTTTCCAAGACTGAAATCCTGGCACAGGATGTTTCAGAAACACCAGTGATTTATATCGGAAATCACACACTTACGTTGGTGCAAGAGTTCACATACTTGGGAACAACGATAGCCAGCAACCTTGACTTAGACAATGAGCTTACAAAAAGAATAGGGAAGGCATCTGCAGCAATGGCAAAACTCTCTAAGCATGTGTGGGAAAACACCAAATTGACCACGGCAACAAAAATCTTTGTCTACATTGCCTGCGTCCTAAGCACACTCCTCTATGGCAGTGAGAGTTGGGCAACTTACATGCGTCAAGAACACAGATTAAATAGCTTCCACCTACGTTGCCTGCGACGCATTATGTGCATCTCCTGGAGGGATCGTGTCACCAACCAGGACGTTTTGACACGGGCCAACATGCACAGCATCTATGCTCTCGTTCAACAGAGAAGACTACGCTGGCTGGGTCATGACACGCCCATGCCAGATGGAAGAATCCCGAAAGACATCCTATACGCTGAGCTAGTAGAGGGAGCCAGACCCAAGGGCCGCCCAAGATTAACTTGTATCATTGGTTTTGTATAGTAAGGTAGCTTGAATATCGAATCATTGATCTTAGATGTTTATCTTGGTGAAGACTGAGATTGCCCCCGCGTCCACCAAGCTCTAATGGGTACCTTACATTGGGAAAAAGTAAAGGTGGTTGGTCGTTGTGCTGGCTACATGACACCCTCGTTAACAGCGGGCCACAGAAACAGATCACCTTTACATCATCTGTCTTATAGATCGCAAAGTCTGAAAGGGGAATTACTGAATAAAACTGACATAACTGACACAAACAACAAGGAAAGAGATGTTAAAAGTGTGTTCCTATAACGTTTGGTTTATTTTCAATCTTCTAGGTTCAATTGCTTAAGTCCGACACTGTTCTCTTCTTGTGGAGTCCTTGCTATGTAATCTTTCGATTCACACTGAGATCTTCTTTTAAAAGTGTTCGAATTTCTCTGCTAACTTTGGATGTAATGTCTAAAGATGTAGATGGCAACTCTCTAAATCTAATCGATACATTTTATGTTATATTGAACTTGGTAACTGTCAGCACATTAGTAAGGTTTCTGTCCTATGTAGTTGCCACTGTTAAAGATTAAAATATCAACATAAAAGAAAAATTCATAGCAAATGTAGATAACATGACAGACCTCAAAGTTACAAATGGAGATGAATGTCAAAGATGGACATGAAAGTTACAAATGGAAATCAGAGTTACAAATAGACATGCATGTCAAAAATGGACATGAAAGTTACATATAAACATGAAAGTAGCATAGAACTTTACTTCCTAATGGAATGAAATTTTTGTTTGTTGTGTTGCTGTTGTTATAGATAACATATACTTACGGGGGCCAGTACTGACAGAGGACATAGTTTGCCAGATTGGGGCAGTGTATGATCGCACAGCCTACCGATGTGGTTCTTCTCCAAACGACCTAGAAATCAACCAAAGAAAGAGAGTGAATTTATTTTCGCTATGAAAGATCAATAAAAATGACAGCATTCGTATTTGTCATCAACAAAGTATTATAATGAAAATAATGAATCGTATTCGTAAAGTCGATTTAGTGTAACATTTTTGTTTCGTCATCCTAGAGAATCAATGATCTGTGGAGGCCGCTTTCAAATTTGTGTAAACTCATTGTGTGAAAAAAAAAATGAGCCTTAAAGTCCGCCTTCGAGTTTGTGTGCAAAGTAGTGTATGGGAACGACTGAACTGCACCTGTAGAGGGGCGGGCATGACTGGAGGAATTCGAATGTGTGTTTATATATATATTTCCTTTTTTGCAATTTCCACACAAAATCACAATTGATAAAAATCACAAAGTTTATTTGATGTACCTGACTATAGTGACCACATGTGGGCTTTGTGGTGAAACATTTCCATGCAGGTGGGTCCTGTACTGCTCTCTCCTTTACCCAGCTGTTTACAGCAGATGTGGCAAGAGCTGTGTGGTTTTTATTAATTGCTGGAATGATCAAAACAAGAAAATGATATGCATTTTTAATGGATTTTGTGTGTTTATATAAATAAGTAGAATTGAAAAGCGGACAGCTCATTGCCAGATAGTCTCTACACAAAAAAAAAGTCTTAACAACAATTAGATATAAAAGAAATAACACATTTTAAAGTTGTGAAATAATAAAATACACGTATAGACATCGGGGCCCGGTGGTCGAATGGTTAAGCACTTGGCTTCCGAACCTGAGGTTCTGGGTTCGAATCCTGGTAAAGACTGGGATTTTAAATTTTGGGTTTTTAGGGCGCCCCAAATCTACCCAACTCTAATGGGTACCTGACTTTTGTTGGGGAAAGTAAAGGTGGTTGGTCGTTGTACTGGCCACATAGCAACCTGCTCATTAACAGTGGTCAAAGAAACAGATGACCACATCATCTGTCCCATAGATCTGAAGGGGATACTTTACTTTTTTACTTTTTACTGTAAGAGAACGACTGAACTGCACCTGTAGAGGGACGGGCATGACTGGGCGGAATTCGTATGTGTGTTTATATATTTTTTTTCCTACACAAAAAAGAGTCTTAACAACAATTAGATCTAAAAGAAATAACACGTTTTAAAGTTGTGAAAGAATAAAATACACGTATAGACATACACTAAGTTTGCATTGCTTCTCTTTATATACTGTTTATGTGTTAATGTAGCAGCTCTGTTAGGTAATGGCTGCAGACACCTTATTCAAACTGACATTTAGGTGTGTATGTAAACTCACACAGGGCGGTGGTGGCTGAGCTGTGAAGCGCTCGCTTTAAAAAAAACTAGGGGTCTCGGGTTTCAATCTCGGCGAAGCGTGGGATTTTAGAATTTTTTTAGCACTCCCCAACTGTAATGGTTACTAGACATGAAAGGAAAATGTGGTAGGTCATTGTGTTGACCCCTGACATCATCCAAGTAAACAGATTACATAGCATCTTTTTTCCCTTGTAGATCTTAAGTCTTAAAGTAATACAATACTACTTTTATACTACTTTTATCAAAATACACACAAATGTGAAAACAAGCTTGGGATCCTATTTAATAAACCAATTTAGAATCACATTCTATTAATCTACAGGCGATATCAGCTTAGAAATATAAAAAAGTCGAAGTAAAATCATAAAATGAACGTTGATTTGTTACCATGCTTGAGATCCTATTTAATAAACCAATTTAGAATCACATTCTATTAATCTACAAATCTACAGGCTACACCAGTTTAGAAATGTACAAAATCGAAGTTAAATAATTATAAAATGATCGTTGATTTGTTCGGAATTTTTAAATTGATAACTAAAGACGCAACACCATATTCTAGTCTTTATTTTGAAGTGTAATAAACGAGCAAAATTGGACTATCATCAATGTCTAGAGAATGCTAATTCTTGTGACAGATAAGGTTGTTTTCTCTGTTCTCATTACAAGTAGTAAGTGGCTGAGTGGTAAACCGCTTGGCTTCCATACTGGAGGTCCCGGGTTCGAATCCTGGTGAAGACTGGGATTTTTATTTCGGGATTTACGGGCGCCCATGAGTCAACCCATGGGTACCTGACATTAGTTGGGGAAAAGTAATGGCGCTTGGTCGTTGTGCTGGCCACATGACACCCTCGTTAACCGTGGGCCACATAATCAGATGGCCTTTATAACATCTGCCATATAGACCACAAGGGAGAACTTTGGCAAAGTAGTAACTATCTTTGATGAACCATAAGATCAGAATTTCCTCGAGGCCTTGAATTACTGAAATTGAGTTTGAACTATTGCTTTGCATTTTAATGTTGCAACGTTAGTTGAACTAATTAAAGTATTTAAATCATAGTTTCATCACCCGTGTTTTAGCCATGTATTTCAAGAAGTTATTTCGTGACGCTCAAGAAGAAACAGTAAAGATCTAGATCTAGAATCATTATAAACTGAAAAAATCTGTTCCTAGCAATGGAATTGAAATGTTACAGAAAGATGCATACAAAGACCGCATCTAAATAAAAAGACAGACTAGAATCAGGATTGGTACAGCGATCGGTCCTCACGACGTGTATGTGAACTGACTAGTATCAAGTAACGCAAACTTAAGCTCTATGGCCGTTATACAAGGTCCTTTAGGACCAGCTATGGCCTTCCTTCGGGGAACAGTACCAGGAAAAAAAGGAAAAGGCAGAAAGACTTAAAAGAATGGACGGGAATGTCATCGAAAGAGATGCTCTCCAAAGCAAAAATAGAGAAACGAATGGAGAAAGACGGTGAGCAGATCTTGTGTGGCACCGCAACAGGAAGTAAGGTGAATGTGAAGGAGAAGTAAATACAATCAAATCCTCAATTTTGAAGTCTTTAGGATCATCCATTTGCAGTGTAAAAGTTTACCACTGGCGTAACAGGTTAGGCCTACTACTTACGACTTCCACCTTAGAGATTTTCTCCGTATCTTCCTTTGCTGTGTTCCCATTTACATTGAGACCCGTATGTACCTGCAGATACACTCAGCGAACTGTTCCACTTCTGCAATCATTGTAATAAGTCATAGATTTAGTAAACAAAAGATTTAGTAGTCGATGTCATATAAATTGACAAATGGAGTTGAGAAGATTAAGTACATTGACCTGGTATTTAATGACAGATTTTCAAAGGTATGTTTACACATAGTTTTCTGAGTCATAGTAAAAAAAAATGCTTACATGTGATAAATCCATATATACATAAGACACTGAACCATAATCTTCAAATACAAAAACAAAATTTAATAAAATACTCAAAAAGACACAAAGAAAAAGGTACATTCCTCATCCCATATGCTAGGACAAATCTGTACAAATGCTCTTTCTTTCCTAGTGCTGTTAGAGCATGGAATGGGTTGCCTGAGCTAGCCAGGAAAGCCAGTGACTTGGCAGAATTTAAGTCATTTATTAATATGCATGACTGAATGCATGACGCGTAGGACGTAATTGTCTTCTTTTTTTTTGAAGTAACGTCTGTATTATATAAGATAAGATATCTATACTATAAAAGGAAAAGAAAGGCGTATATATGTATGTCCCCATATAGCAATCAAAACGAATACACCGATCTTTATAAGACTTGGCAGAAATGTTCCTTGGGTACTAACTTAGACCTAAATGTATGCATTGTAGCCCTAAAACAAACTTAAGACCCTAAAAAAAAGATAGAGGTGACCAACTCTATTACAGCTATAGTATTATTGGGGATCTAGGCTTTGTTTACAATGTTGATATGAGAATTTAGATCTAGATCTAATTTTAAGAAATACACTTTGCTCGTACAGATTTCTATTTTGACCCATGAAATTACAAAATATAGTCTACTGATTTTATTATTTAACTAAATTAAGCTTCAAATTTTTGTTTCAAAAGTATTTTTACATAATCTTGTTCTTTGTATCTGCGAATATAAATATCCCGTTGAACATACTTTCATTAGACATTGCCGAAAGGTTACACATCTCTCTATTCCTATGCGTGTAGGCATTCTAGAAAACTGTAATTCTACTCTAAGATGATAGAACTTCTCTTCGCGAAGATAGTTTTAATCTTTAACACATGAACATACTAATTATACACCATTCATTTCATATTTTAATAAAATAAACATTGAAATTTGTTTTCTAAAGCAATTTTACATGATTGCAACTATTATTCTTATATCGCATAAATTAAGGTAAATTAGCTATTTTTAGCTCCATTCATAAATATTTTTTTTATCCGTGATTTCACGCATTCGCTTTACTTACAACATTATTATTTTCTTTAAATGTTTCTAATGCACTATATGACTGACTACATCAGCATTACGCAAATTAAGACCCGCGGGCAGCGGGTAATATCTGTCTAGTATATATATATATATATATATATAACAAAAACTTGGCCTCTTGATGACAAAATAACACAATTTGTTACAGAGGGACAGCTGTCTATTTAGAGTTGAAGTCAAATGTTCGATGAGAACATGGAGAAGTTTAAGAATGAGAAATTTCAACAAAATCTGGTTAAAGTCATAAATGGAAAGACATGCACATCACTCTCAAACAATTGGCATTGGATATTGATAATTCAATACAAAGAGAAGATTAAGTTCAATAGTATATAAGCATCATTTAGGTTTCCATTATGTGTATATTCGCAAATGGTGGTAATTATTAAACTATAAAACTCTAAAGTACTGGTGTGAATTCAGTTTAAATTAATTGTTTAATACCTAAATTTTGTTTTAGTCTTGTGTTATTTTTTTCTGTCTAAGATAAGATGAAATAGCATAAATACAGTACATGTACCTATCAGGTCACTATCAGCGCAGAATAGACCTACAGGATACCTAAGCTTGGGACCCTTCCAGTCTTACCATGGTGTCCTGCTCTCAAAAATTTCATAATAACTTTATTATGAATAATAAATTATGATTTTAACTTGGTATTTGACTACCAGCTTAATTCTTTATTACTTTTTTACAAACAATTTTTTTTTCGACAAAGACATAATATCTGGAGCTCCATACTTGAAAAAGCTCAGGACCTAATCAAATCTGAACCCAGTCGTGGTTACGGTGTAATAAAACTTAGTCAAACTTGATAAAAACTGAAAACATGTTTTTGTTATTAGTACACAGTATTTCTTAAGATGGGAGAAATCTAAGACATACTTTGATATGAAAGATGTACTCACCAAATCACTCACACCCATGGCTGGCTACCCACCTAGGAGAAGGAAAACTCTGAATTCAAACCTCTGCTGACTTGCGGCTATACCCAATCAAGGGAAAGGCTTCGGGAGTCTGGCGACCCTAAAGCAGTTTGCAGCACCCAGTGCTACACTCTGGCAGAACCTGCGACACTGCTGACCCCAAACTGTATCGGCACTGCCGTTCCTATGGATACATCAGCTGCGTGGAGAGAGGGGAACTGATGTGTTACAACCATATATTTGTATATATATATGTATACTAGCTAAATTTTACCAGGCTTTGCTCGGGTTTTTCTTTCTACAAATAGCATTCATGTAGTTCCTTTGAATAATCAATTTTTTTCGCCCCAGGTGTAATTTTTCCAATTCATCTTTTTTTTTGGTGGCATAATGAATCTAAAAAAAATAAAAGTAAAAAGTTGAATAGGTGACGTTTTATTGCATAACCTGTTAACACAAATAGTTTTCTCAATACCCATTTTATTTTTTACCAGTCCAAAAGGTAGGCTACAACGTTTGGAGAAACCACATATGTTTCAAATAATAATAATAAAGATAAGATAAGATAATTTTTATTTATCCAATTTAATGGAAATTCATTTTGATTACAATTGACAACCTCAGCGTAACTACTGTACAAAAAACAATATTGATGAAAAATTCGAACAACATTAACATACGAAACACGTACACATTCACAACCAGCGCTTTATGAATTTGACTTCTATGTACTTCTCGATGTCAACAGCTGATCTCATTATAAAAAGCAATGATAAACCTTTTTTTTTCAGACGGAAATATACACAATTTAGCAATAATAGCATAATACATTCACATGATGGCCCGTGTCTTTCCATAGCCGAGTAGGCCTAATTTTGTAGATTAATAGCTTATGGTAGATTCTTACTATCCCAGTGAGAAAATTGTCACATGCAGACGATGTTTAGTAAAAGTTTATATTCATTGCTAATTTCCCAAAGATATCTGCACATTTTTCCCTTTTTCCTATACAAAAATGTATAATAGTTGAACGTTATATTTCTTTCGAGAGAGACAGATCCATGTAATAGCTTGTGATCAAATTAGTCAATCACAATGACTAAAACACTTTTGAGTTTGTGTTGACGTAGATCAACACGCTAACGTAAAGCCATTAACTTTGATAAAAAGTAGATATCTCACTCTCTCTATAGATTTACATATGTTTCTTTTATTCAACTATTTAAGCTATATGAAGTAGGCCTAATAAGTGGCCTTATTGTTCCTACCAATAGTAGTTTAAATGTTTTACTGAAGAATATTGTAGATCTACAATCAGTAAAGATATTGAGCTCGATGTCTTTTTTATTTACGTTTTATAAATTATTGAATACACTCACGTCTGAAACTGAAAAGTTATCTTTAGAAATATAAGAGTTCAAGCCTCCAAATGAGAAGAAAGTAGTTTATTATATCTAGGTCATCAATGAAATGAAAGCTTTTAGATCTAATTTTAAAATAGTTATTGTTAATTAAAAGTATAGTCATGTATATAAGAGAGTAGTCTATATTGAATTCTCATTAATTTAAATTAAAAAATAACGCAAAATAGAGCTTAATTATTCAATTTATTGTTCAAAGGTCAACATCTGTTTTTATTTTTGTGTAGCTATGTAAGTTCATGACCCCTTGACGCGTCTCCTTGGTGACCTCAATACGCGTTGCGTACACTGTTGGGCGTGTTAGCGGTGTAGGCGACAAAAAAAACAACAATACAATAGATCTAGCCTCTATTTTAAAAGTAAATCATACGCGTGAATGTAATTGTTTATGTAATATTGTTAGTTTAATTTTGTATAGCTCTTGAATCCTAACAATTTGAATGCCACAGCAATCTAGTCAATAAATAAAAACTTGTGTGACACATTAGCATCTAAGATTTGACCTAGATCTAGATACAATAACGGTGTTATCAGGTCTAAATGCGCATAAGTAAGTAAATCTGAAAGAAAAAAAAAGTAAATTAAAAATAAAGACTTAAAATTAAACCAAATCGGTAGTTGTAGGTTTAAATGTTATGAAAAAAATACTATAAAAAGTAAATTGTATTATGTATATAGTTTATTACTTAAATAATATGCATTTATAATGCGCGATATTATAATTATGACCTATGACGTTCATTTCATTTGTACCACTGCGCGACACATGTAGATCTAGACATGGCTTGTGACCTAGTTTTTGTTAGATACAATAGTCTAATAGAGTTGGTCA
>JADKLZ010081101.1:15643277-15655624 GCA_021533235.1 Biomphalaria straminea
GAGAATCTAAAAGAAAATAAAAGCATATCAGAGAATCTAAAAGAAAAAAAAACATATCAGAGAAAATAAGAAGCCTATAAGAGAATATGAGAGAAATGAAAAGCATGTAAGAGAATGTAGAAAACGTTAAAAAAATATGAGAGAATAGGAATGGATGAGAGTGAATGTGAGAAAACGTGATAAGCGAATAAAAAAAATATTAAGAAGATAGGAAAGTATTGGGAAATAAATAATGTAGTAAGAAATGAATTAAGTACGATAGTAAGAAGCCTCCAAAACTTTCCTCATTTCGTTTATCAAAAACCAAAATGAAATCCCACACCAACATTTCTCCATCCGTCTGGGATTTAATCTCACACTTACTGCAGTTACGCTCATCACTTCCATCTATGCAGTTGTAGTCGCCGTCACACCTGAGGTCCTGGGAAATACATTTACCGTCGGGGCATCGCCACTGTAAAGGGGAGCAGGTGGCTGGTTTAACAAAAAAAAATTATATTAGCTATATATTTTTTTTAAAATTTATATATACCCTTCTATTTGAGAACACTATTAGTAGGCCAACGTTCATGGTTTAGAGATACTGCAGGATGACATAGTATCAGTAGCTCCCTACCAACCAAAGACGTAAAAAAAATGTAAATAGATCCACCGTGGAAAACGGCTTTGTAGGATAATAATATGCAGGCTGGAACTGATTTTGTTTAGCACTGCACTCTTCCTAAATTAATCTTCAGAATCGTAGATATTTCCATTACTATGATTATTATGACTTTGAAAAAGAGAAACTAGAGGAATGATCAGCCTCTGTCTTTTAAGACTCTTAAAGTAAAGAAAAAGTAAATTTTCATTTTCAGATCTTGCAATTTATGGGGCAGATGATAGATCAATTAGGCGCTCTATATAAAACAAACTGCAAAAGCAATTTAAAAATAGTTTGTTAGCGGCCCCCGTAAGGGAAAAAGTCGCTATTAGGTTTGTGCAAAGTGTCGTCTGTCCGTCTGTCACACTCAGGGCGCCAAAACTAGAAGAGATACGAAAAATATTTTTTTCACCATTAAATGCGGCTTGAAAAGTTTAGGTGCAACGGCTACTTTTAGTTTTCTAAAAGCAAACCGTTTAATTTATAAAAATTATTATGAAAGCGATTTTTTAGTAATAAAACACCAATTGTGAAGCAATTAGGTAAATGTAAGGGAGGAAATGTTACTAGAAAAAAATGCTCTTGGCATGTAGATATCACGCACATTTTTTTAAATGACTTTCTGTCTGTCTGTCCGTCTGTCAGACTCAGAGCGCCAAAACTAGAAGAGATACGAAAAATATTATTTCACCATTAAATGCGGCTTGAAAAGTTTAGGTGCAACGGCTACTTTTAGTTTTCTAAAAGCAAACCGTTTAATTTTATAAAATTAATTATGCAAGCGATTTTTTAATAACAAAACACCAATTCTAAAACAATTACGTAAATGTAAGGGAGGAAATGTTACTATAAGAAATGCTTCTAGCATGTAGATATCATGCACATTTTTTTTAATGAACTTTTAGCAGCGGCTTTCGTGTACTAGCGTAAAGCCGGGAAATGACATGATTCTAAACTAATTTCTTAAATTTAAAAAAAAATCAGATTTTTTTTTTTAATTGTTTAGTGTCCCCATTAGAATGAAACAAGCATATTTTTGTGCATTTTGTCTGTTTGTTGGTCTGTCCGTCACGGTTAGAAAAAAACACTAAAGGCTTTTGAAAATCTGATTTAACCTTTACTGTTCTTTCAGAAATATTGCGATAGTTTAAGGATGGGAGCATACAGGAATTGAGCCAGGGACTTAGAAGGAACATCCGAAACATCTTGCGAATAGGCGGATCTGATAGGGATCCGACTCCGACGGGGGCCGCCTCTGATTTTGTGTATCACACAAACTCTCTTTGTAATCTTTTTTTTTTTTAATTTGGTTAGTCTTAGAAGCCCAGAGAATGTTTTAAATATATGGAATAGTGCTCTCTAACAGTTTTCTAAAGAGTCGTAGTTATCTTATCTTATCCTATATAATACAAACGTTACTTTAAAAAAAAAAGAAGATAATTACGTCCTAAGCGTCATGCATGTTATCCAATGACTTAAATTCTACCAAGACACTTGTTTTCCTGGCTGGCTCAGGCAACCCATTCCATGCTCTAAAAGCACTAAGGAAGAAGGAGCATAGGAGGTAGAGTGTAGAAACTAGTTGCAACTAGTAACAGGACATTTTTGAAATTCTAAAAACAGCAACATTAAGACGATAATATGAAAAGTTTTTTTTTACAAAATTGT
Source organism: Biomphalaria straminea (assembly GCA_021533235.1). Taxonomy (NCBI): domain Eukaryota; kingdom Metazoa; phylum Mollusca; class Gastropoda; family Planorbidae; genus Biomphalaria; species Biomphalaria straminea. Next base: position 15,645,589 of record JADKLZ010081101.1, read on the forward strand.
ATTAACATTTAGATCTAAGAGCAAAAGCATCTTGACCTGGGTTAAATCACACGCATGGTAAGACCGCCAGATTTAACGAACATCAAAGAAAACGCCATTAGCGATGCATTATTTTATCAAATATCTATAATCGTATGTAGATCGCTATTTGCATTTATTTATTACAGACATTACTGTAACTGTAAATATCTTGCCTAAATAGACTGTTATTTTAATTACTGTTACAAAGTAATAAATTTATTCTAGACATACATAATGCATATTTACTTACTGTAAAGGATTTAATGATAGGTTGCTATCAAATTGATATGAGTCATCAAAGTTCAGATGAGTGGTGGTGTTACATCATGCCGTGGGGCCTGAACAATAGAGCAAGTTTGAATGGAGAGGGCGCCCGTTCAAGGGGCGCAATTTCTTTAAGTTAAAATGAATACATGGGAAGATTATGGATTGCTATCAAATTGATATGAGTCATCAAAGTTCAGATGAGTGGTGGTGTTAGAGTTAACATATATTAAAGTTCCCCTATCAGACCTTGTGGTCTATAGGGCAGATGATGTAAAGGTGTGACAAAAATAAATTGCCGCCCACTTAAGGTATCACTCGCGTCTAGGCATTTAATTAATTTATTTCGTTATCTTGTTTTATCCTCTCAAATTAGCCCATATGGCTATAGGAAGCAATATTACCCCCCTCTTTCTCTAGGCATCGATGTCACATTGTATTTTCTTAATCTGACACGTATCTAGCAAGTCTATCGACAGGAGTAAGCTCCCCTTTCTTATCTGGACGAACATTCTTTGTTCTATTTATTATCCTCCCCTTTCACCAGATAACACCTTCCTCACCCTCCCTTCTCAAAAGGGACTGCACTTCAAAGGATCCTATCGACACCTAGATAATCTCTTGGCATAGACAAGCCCTCCTCGCCGTCCGAACTCCTCAGAGACGCGAGACGGCCCACATTTGCTAGCCTGTCGAATGTCTATCTATACACGGGAGACACGCGGCAAGGTCAAGCGGAAATCCTTTGTCTTAAGCCATTCACACAAGCGGCCACATTTGACGTGACGTCACTCCCCTTTCGCCCAACCTTTATATGGACGAGATTTGTCAAATTGTCTTATACTCATTCTGAGGAGCTGAGAGGAAGGATACATATCTCTGTTTGAGCTTTACGATATATTTACTTCAATATTCATTACTTTTGGGTTTGGTGGTATGTGCTTTGTAAAGGTTTTAATAGCCTCTTACCTAGTGTATTTATATATTTGTGCATTTATTTAGTGCATTATATTTGTGTACATATTTGTGTATTTCTTATCTTGGATTATGTAAGTAGTCACTTTATGTATTATATTTATTATTATGACTTGTACGACTAAATAGTCAAAGTCATCCACTTTATCTGGACTATAATTTATTTACAATTCTTGCCACATGTATTTAGCTTTTTTACTATTATTAATTTATCGCTGATAAATTCCCGCTCGCCAAGAGCCCTCAATATTATTATTGATAAATTCCTTGACAGGGAACTATCATAAATGGCCAGAACATATTACTTAGGTAAAACCATGTATACATTATCTTATTTATCTTATCATTATCCTACCTCGGCTGACCGCTGTATTAATTTTGCTGGCTGGATAATGCTATGCTTGGGAGAGATATATGAATAATCTTCCCATGTATTCATTTTAACTTAAAGAAATTTGCCCCCTTGAACCGGCGCCCTCTCCATTCAAACTTGCTCTATTGTTCAGGCCCCACGGCCAGATGTAAACAATAGCGACATGGTCGCTGACCATCAGCCATCTTCCCCCCCCCTTCCCCTTTCATCCCAGTATCTAACGATCTACATGTTGATCTCACCGTGACTTGTGTAATTACATTCTATTATTATTCTGTGTTTCCCTCCTTGGGACTGCTCTATCATTATTGTCATCTCCCCTGATGAGATACGATATTTATGTGTTAGCTCCCTTTGATATTCGTGAAACTAAGTTATAGTTTCTATACATCAAATATTACATTACTATTTGTTGTTTCCCTTTGTGGGACTTCACTATTTTATTATTATTGTCATCTCCCCTGATTGGGATGCAATATTTATTTGATTAACTCCCCTTACTATTGTGAAACTAGATAATGGTTTCTATTTAACATTCTGAAGATGTCCTTCACGAAAAGGCGTCTACCTTCCAGTGTCATCATTATGGCAAAGCCGATCTACGCATCTCGTTGCAGCTTTTATTACAGGCAACTTCTACGTGAAGCCTTGTCTTCGTAACGCTGTTACCAGTCTGCTGACACCAGATCTGAAGATACCAGCCTTACCTACTACACACTAGAGTCCGATCAACAATAGCTAGCTAGGGACCCGACACTGCATCTACGTATCGTTGGATTGCCCCGTGCGCTAGCATCAATCACGCCAGCCCATCCGCAGACGTCAGCATCAGCCATACCAGTCTCGTCAGAGCAGCATAGGACTTAAAGCTAAGCAACCAGCCTAATGACACTCAGACCACTTGGTTCTCATATCTTATGATGATAGTCTCATCTTATGTAAATAGTTAGGCCCCATCCTAACTATGTACAGCATTTTACCTTTACTTATTTTTCTCCATGTAAAAAAACTGTACATATATTTTATGAAATAGTATTTGTTGCCTGCATTCATAACGCTGTGCCTGTTAATCTTATGTGCAAGATAGGTTCTAAAATTCTTAAAACCCCTAGACACCTAAACGGCCATCATCTTTAACCTACTTGTCACAAAAGGTCATCTGTTTCTGTCGCCTAAGGTTAACGATGGTGTTATGTAGCCAGCACAAAGACCAACTGCCATTACTTTTCCTCAACTAATGTCAGGTTGGACTCGGGGGTGCCCAAAGATCCCAAAATTAAAAAACTCACCTGGATTTGAACCCGGGATCAGAGGTTCGGAAGCCAAGTGCTTTACTGCTTAGACACGGCGCCTCCAGAATTGGCATATAGTAATATCATATAGGAAGATGGAAAAGAAACTGCAATCATTTTAGAGATCAAAACTGTTCTACGACTTCAGTTCGCTGTTGATCAATGCAGAAAAAAAATGGAATAAAAATTTATACTTTAATAAATAATACATTCTACCTACTACAAGCCTTTCTCCTTCTCTCTCTTCCCCTCTCTTTCTTTCTTTTCCTCTCTCTTTCTCTTCTTCTCTCTTTCTTTCTCTTCCTCTCTCTTTGTTTCTATTCCTCTCTCTTTATTTCTCTTCCTCTCTCTTTATTTCTCTTCATCTCTCTTTGTTTCTATTCCTCTCTCTTTATTTCCCTTCCTCTCTCTTTCTCTCTCTTCATCTCTCTTTCTTTCTATTACTCTCTCTTTGTTTCTATTCCTCTCTCTTTCTTTCTCGTCCTCTCTCTTTTTTTCTCTTCATCTCTCTTTCTCTTCCTCTCTCCTCTCTCTCTCTCCCTCTCTCTTTCTCTTCCTCCCTCTCCCTTTCAAAAAGAAATGTAAATATGCGACTTTTGTAAAAAGTCTTGCATCTACTACTTCGAAGGTTCTCAAACTATGTGACCAATAGTTGGAGGGGGTGCGAAGTCGATAATTTTAAAGTTTCTGATATTACAAATCAGTGTAAAGGGGGGGAGGGTTGTATTATACAATGCAATACAATAATATTTTTTTATTAAGTTGTCTTCTTGTCGTCTGCACCATACAAAAGTGTCGTGAGAACCACTGCTTTGTAGAGCCCTAACTCTTTGTCTCCGTAATTAATTACCACATTTTGATGGAATCAACGTTGGTATCGTCAGTTAGGAGATAAAGAGCTAATTCTCTCTAGCTGTACAGCTACATTTTCAAGACTCGCTCTCTTGCTGTTCTGGACCCAACTGTCTTTCTACACATTGTCTCTCGACCGTAACGCCTTCAGTCCATGACCATAGCACAGGTCACGCTTGCGTGCACTAGTAGTGTTTATAAAGCCGATGACCCGTTGACCTGTGTTATTGGCCTGAGTGGTGTGTGTCAGTAGGCCACAAACACATTAACCCTTTCGGTCCGCCACTAGAGTTACTACAATATGTAAATAGCCATTGGGTTTACATGGTTATGTGAAGTACTGCTGTAATCCTTAAGATCTACACTTCGTTTTATTGTTCATGACCTAATGCGTACTTCTTACGTCTGACCAGGTGGAAAACAAATGCTATTGGTTGACAACTTTCTGTTAATTAATCACACTCCTTTCTTTATACTTTATTGACCTGGCATTTTTTTTTTTTGTGTAGCGGTCCTCGAAGGGGGAATAACTGCTATGAGTTTCGTGTGAGATCGTCCCGTTTAGATCTCAAAATCTAGAAAAGAAATTGAAAATTCAAAATCATAATAATTTAGATCTTTTAAAGGTCTGATGCATTCAGTGGCGTAGCATCCATGGCGCGAAGGGGTTCAATGAACCCGGGCCCACGGTCAATAGGGCCCACAGATGTAGAGTAGCAACCATGGAGCGATAGAGTTCATTAAGCTTGGGCCCATGTCTAAGTCGGGGGTCCACGTTTGAACTTAGGTAGAACATTTGTTTGTTTTTTTTTCATTTTAAACACTTTTAAGTCGTTTAACTCTGTTAAGAAGATGAAAAAACATTAACTTTTAAGACACAGTTAATTATATGCAGTCCTAACTGGATCAAACGTTATGACAAAATTACTTATTTAAAAAAAGGTACAATCTTTACATTGGAATGTTTTTACATTTCGAATTCTCATTTTGTCAAACACTAAATTTTTTATTAGTTGGAGAGGGAGCTCACCAAGATGTTGTGGAACCTTGACTCACGGGTACCTTGCTACGCCACTGCTACTAGTGTGATACCGATATTTACTTGTTTAGCCGGCAGTGGTTACGCCCTATTGTCCTCGCAGTACTGGTGTGATATTTACTTTTGTAGAAGGCAGTGGTTACGCCCGATAGTCCCCGCAGTACTGGTGTGATATTTACTTGTGTAACAGGCAGTGGTTACGCCCTATAGTCCCGACAGTACTGGTGTGATATTTACTTGTGTGGCAGGCAGAGGTTACGCCCTATAGATCTACCGTCTCTGGCCGACGCCTAAATTAAAATGCAACATAACACTAATAGTCCAATATTTAAACTACAGACATATTACATATTACTTCCATATTACTTAATAGATATTACTTATTAATAGCGTTTTATCCCGTGCTTTTAAGAATTTGCACTTATAATACGGTCTCTAATTCAGTCACAAGAAGCACTGGCACTTGATTTCCAACATCAATTCGGTCCAACACCAAGCCGTGTTTATGCCATCTATAATTTTGGCCCGAGCCTTTCTGTCTTTATGGTCACTTAAGCTATGTTTAATTCATTCTCCAATTTTTGTGCTATCACCCAGACAGCTATCACATTTTGTTATGCTCCAATCAAGAGCTATGAGAAACATGCCAGTCCGCACAGCTCTTGAAAGATCTGGATATCACTTTAAACTGTTAAAACGTTTATTTACAGGGAAAATGCTGTGATAGTTTACAATCAAAGCAAAAGGTCCTGCCTGCTAACCCTTGTTTGAATAGATCCGACGTGAACATTACCTATATGATTCTATAGTTTTAGACTTTCAACAAAAGACAGCAATATTTTATGTTTCTTTTCATGCTCATACCAAGGATTGGCGAACAGAGACAGAATTGAATAATAAAGAGAACTGTCTATAATTAATCTTGTTTTAAGATGCATACATTACTGAAATTGAGTTAAGTACCAAAATTTCTTACGACAAAGTAGCGCTGACAAAATGGTGTCTCTAAACGTGTATTATTGGCTGTAGGGGGCCTACCAAGATGTTCTTGAACCCGGGCCCACGGGCACCTTGCTACGCCACTGGATGCATTGGCTACTCTTTATTTTTCTGAATGCGAGAATTTTTTTTTTTTTAAATTAACTATGCACGCAGGGTTGTTTTTTTTCATATAAAATACACTATTTTACAACTATTCACTATTAATAGTAAACAAAAATTATTTAGACTCTACTATGGCCAAATAATTCCCAGTTGCTTTTTAACATATTTAAAAAACCGGTTTTGATATTTTAAATAATCATATTACCTAATTAAATGATTGCTTCAATTTTAAATATAATACACTACTGAAAGAATCAATTTAGTATGCATATAACTAACTTATGATTTAATTGGGCGAAAGGCCTTCTAGACTAAGGTCACCGGCCAGGGCGGAAGAGTCCCAGGATGGACTACAACGGCCTCATGTTCAGGACTAAGGCGAACCACAAAATGGAGGTACTCGGCTGTGGTCAAGCATGGAGATGGGCGCCGCCATGCAATCATCTAGCCCTCGATACGCCAATTGAGACAATGACCAAAAATATAACCATACCGGCTCGGCCGTCGCCCGGGTTACCAAGGGCCGCGCCTACTGTCAAAGACCAGGGCGGAGGTGAGAAGTATACTACTGGTCCACACAAAAATAAAATAAAAACCAGAAATAAAATCACCATAGGAACATGGAATGTGAGATCACTTAGAGACGATGGAAAAGTTGAAGAGCTCACACATGAACTTAACCGACTCCAGTTCAACATCATAGGACTCTCGGAAATGCGCTGGAAAAACATAGGTGAAACATCAACAGAAGAGGGCCACAAATTGTACTACAGTGGACTAGAAGATGTTCATGAACAAGGAGAAGGATTTCTTGTACACAGGAACTACAGCAACTGTGTTGTGAGCTACTACCCTATATCCAGTCGATTTATCTCCATACGTTTAAAGGCATAACCCTTCAATATCACCATCATTCAAGTATACGCTCCTACATCAAAATACGACAATGAGGCAGTAAAAGAGTTTTATGAGCAATTACAGGAAAAGGTCAATAAGGAGAACACCACAACCAGATCGACTATATCATGGTGCAATAGCGTTTTAAGACAAGCACCCATACAGCCAAAACAAGAAGTTTTCCTGGAGTTGACATTGGAAGCGACCATGACCTTGTTATGATGACCTTCAAACTACATCTAAATAATGTAACAAAACAAGGACCTACCAGGATAAAATTTGACCTGGACAAGCTGAATACCCCAAAGTAGCCGCCATATTCGAGGCACAAATAAGGAGGACGCTTTGCAGCCCTCAATATCTTGGACCCCAATGACCAGGATATCAACACACAAGTTAATATGCTAAACACGGCAGTCACAGAAACAGCCCGGGAATTACTAGGGATGCTCCTCCCGCCCAAAAAAACCTGGGTAACAGAGGATATACTCCAACTCTGTGACAAGAGACGGGAGCTCAAAGGGAAAAAGTTGTCTCACCCAAAATATGACCTCGAATACAAAAACGTCAACAAACGGATTAGAAAGGGAATGAAAGAAGCAAAGGAAAAGTGGATAGAGAACAAATGCAAAGAAATTGAACTGGGACTAAACAGGAATGACAGTAAAAAAGCATATCAACTAGTGAAGGACCTCACTACCTCAAAGCATGGAAGAACCAACACGATACAAGACAAAAACAATAGGTGCCTAACTGTGGAAAAAGATGTGTTAATTAAAAAGATGGACGGAATACTGTTCAGAACTGTATAACTTCGAAATCTCAGGAGATACAGAGATACTAAATGTCCCGGCAGTTTCCAACATGGACGACTATCCGATTCTTCGCTCGGAAGTAGCAGCAGCAGTAAAAGCCCTGAAAAAAGGAAAATCGGCCGGAGTTGACAACATTCCTGGTGAACTTCTACAAGCGGGAGGAGAAACCATGATAAACGCACTCTATACAATTTGCAATAAGATCTGGCAATTAGGAGAATGGCCCAAACCCAGGACCCAGTCACTCATCATCACTCTTCCAAAGAAAGGCAATTTACAACTACTATTTATAAGCAGCGTTTAATATTTTACACTCTACTGCATTCCTCACATTTTGTTTAGACCGCAACCACCTTGAGGGTCGATTGACAATTTCACAGGGGTCGCTTATGTCCATTGAATTTATGGATTTTTTTGTGTCCATTCTAACATGTAAAACTTATCAGATACTACATTTTTTACCATTGGAATTCACTAAATATATTCGAGGATAGATGTTACAGACAACTAAATTAGAATTGATTTCGAACATTTTCATGTCCAGCAGATACATATGTAGAAGCTTAAATTAATGCAGATTAATACATAACATATTGTTACTACTGAACTCGTCTAAAAGCATTTGAGTCTGATTCATAACGCTGAAGATATCTCTGAAAAATAAAGGCCAATATTTGCATACATCTAATTGTAGGAATGGTGCAGCTGTCAATGGATTAATCTCTAATATATAAACTAAACAATGTACGCTTTAAAAAAAAAGGTTGAATAAGGCATCCATAAATTTGAAATTTAATCCGTAAACTTTGTCCAGAAATCCATAACGCATTGAATGAACTCCAAATGGTAGCAGGGGAGGAAAGCATGGGTTTCCCTGTTTTCTGGTAAGAAACTATTGTTGAACATAGCTCCCCCATGCAGTTTAAGAACAGCCACGGAGGTCACGGTTTAAGTGTCCCTTTAGTTGTATCTCAAAGCTCTTGGACAGTCTTGTAAGACATGCACCACTGTTTCCTCTGCCTGCCCAATCGGTTTAAGCAGGAATTTAAAAAAAAACAGTATGTCATTTGTAATGAAAAATAATATTAACATGCTTCCAACCTTATCTGCTCTCTATGTGGGAGATGACATTGAACATGGCAAACAGATAAAATGAGAATTTCCGTGATAGAACCTTTGCGCATGTATGTAAATAACATTACCTCCTACATTTAAAACCTGCTTAACATCCCATTTGCACTTGCCAGAACTCCAATGAAAGTCGAAGTTAAAGATGTTTAGCAGACAGAAACAGTTGAACAGCGAAACATTTCTTTTTAATCACACAATTCTGGATCAAGCGTTTGTAGTCCAGTTCTGATTTGTCTGCGTTGCACATTTATTGCAATATTTGTTTCTCTCAAAACAGCCTGTTAGTTATCAAGTTTAAAATATAGAAAATTGTCACACATGTGTGAAATGTGAATATGAAATACAGATGTAAATAGATGCAGGTCATAAAGAAATTATTTCATTGATTTGTAATTAGATAATAAGGACAAATATCTATTTCAAGAATGACATATTGTACCGTGATTAAACATTAAGCTTTAGCAATGCAAAACAGAAATTTACTTTAGGCCTACAATTATAATTTTGTAACATCATACTTATCATCAAAACTAATTTACTGTTGGTGGTCACGAATAAGTGAGGAGTTGTAAAAAGGGGTCACAGAGCTACAACGGTTGAGAACCACTGCTCTAGGGTATACACAATCTCAACCATTTGTCGGCCAAAGAGAAAAGTTTCTTCATTGAGGCCTTGATTGAGAGATTGGTTCTATTCAAAACAATCAATTCATAAAATAATCATTCAATAACATTAGTTAAACGAGGCTCTCATTGAACTATATCTTCGTAACTATCAGTTCATTGAATACATATGAATATTAACAATTTTATAATAATAGCATTAATTAATTCCTGTATTCTGTGGTATCATGTCGTAAGTCAAACTAACAAGACAACAGTATCAGCGATACTTTCGACACGAGCACGTCTCTTCTTACTTATTTTTGAATAGATGGAGATAGGGTTGTAGTTGTTGATAGTTCGTAGTTCATAGTTTCTGATATTTTTGCTGACATATTAAAACCTGTCTTTTTACCTACCTGGGTGGACCATTTCGGGGGCCGATTTTGAGTTTGTGTTTACACAAACTGTCGTGGTAACCTTCTTTTTTTTATTATGATAAAGTATGCGTTGTAGACTTACTGAAGTCTAGTATTTAAGAAATCGCGTGTTCTACGACGGATCCCCTGCTACCTTAAGGTTTGAGAACCACTCTAGCCTGTTTGTCTCGATCGGTTGCCATGTACTCTACTGTCTCTACACCTGGTCAATCTAAATCTATAAACATTTTC
>JADKLZ010081101.1:15670805-15686029 GCA_021533235.1 Biomphalaria straminea
CTGAAATGTTATTAAATGCTATGCCTCCGGTCGAAAAAGTCCTGGAAATTTCCGGAAATTATTAAAATCGTTTTAAAGTTAAAAAAAATTCATTTTGTGAATGAAAATAGTGCGGATTTTGGGATATATTATTTCTCATACACATCACGCTTCGCCATGGGATCTTCCCATTTGCTTGTTATGAATGAAAAATACTATGAATGAAACTAAAAAAAAATGGCTAATTGACCTTAATTTACGCGATATTAAGAATATAGCTGCACTCATGCAACAATACTTTAGAAAAACAAATTTGTATGTTAATTTTATTAAATGGACTATAATTAGTATGTTCATGTGCTAAAGCATAAAACTATATATGTGCGAAGAGAATTTCTATAATATTCTTAGAGTTGAATTCGAGTTTTAGATCTAGATCTAGGAATAGAGAGATGAGTTACTTTTCGTAATCATATCTAATGAACGAATGTGCGTAATTGAAGTACTTTCTAAAGTGAAACCTGAGAGTAGACTCTATCTGTGTATTGTTGTTGTTCTAGTTTCAATATTCTAACGACACAATAATGTGGAAATACTTTTAATATTATGACAATAATCTTAGAAGAAGAGATAATTATATAAACACCACTTTCATTCACAAAATAGTGCGGATTGGGATGCACCAACTTCTATTCACGCCGCGTGCGTACGCCATGGGATCTTCCCTATTTACTTGTTGTTGTTGCATTGTGTTGCACGTTTGACCTATTTACTTTGAGAAATAATATATAGATAATCGGGTGAATTTTTACCTTAATCGGAAGTTCCAATACGTTGTTTACTTTTATTGTCACTGGCATATAAATATGACATTGGTTACAAGGTTCGTAAAGTTCAGATCGCAATTACTAAATCTTAATTTTCACTTATTGTCCTTATTCCCATACAAACTAGGCCCCGCGCAATCAGTTTCGCATAGGGCCCCGCAATTGCTAGGACCGGCCCTGCTCTTACAATACAGAATACCATTTCTATAGCCTACATTTTACTGATTACTCCAACCTAGGGACATTTTGCGTCGTCAATACAGATGATAGAATGAAATAATTAAAAAAAAGGTGTGGGAAGGTATACTGAACCATAATCTTCAAATTCAAAATCAAAATTTAATAAAATACTCAGAAAGACACAAAGAAAAAGGCACATTCCTTGTCCCATATGCTAGGACAAATTTGTACAAATGTTCCTTCTACCCTAGCGCTATTAGATTGCCTGACCTAGCCATGAAAACCAGTGACTTGGCAGAATTTAAGGCATTGGTTAATATGCATGATTCAATGCATGACGCGTAGGACGTAATTATCTTCTTTTTTAAAGTAACGTCTGTATTGTATAAGATAAGATAAGATACAGAAAAAGATGGCTTCAATAATTCATTATATATTTGGAAGAATTGTGTATCTATCTGTGACATCCAATAATATACCGTGGAGCTAGTCAATATGACTGAAGATTGAGTAACGTGACAGAAGTGCTTATTAAAACATAACTACAATGTTTCATCTGCAGTCTATCGGCCTAGTGAACGATAAGCCAATGATGGATAAAGATTGATATTAGAGAAATATTGAGGCAAGAAAGAGTTGAGCATAATAGCCATGGAGGAATAGTTATATGCTTTTGGGCCGATTCCCTCTGTGGGCCGATAGGGCTAACGACAGGGCTGCATGGATGACATTGTGGCACTTATTTATTGTTAAAGGTTTTATAATATATTCTCTTATAAAAGGGGCCCTTAGAGCGTCCTGTTTAATAAAAATGTTTTACAGTCTAATACTAATTTGATCTAACACGTTTTCTGACAAAATGTAACATCCTACATCCGTAGACAGTGCTACACACTTAGCGAATAAAAAAGCAACACATAAAGCCTTTATTTCGTAAAAAAATATATAAAGTTTGCCAGTATGCATGTGTTCAGCAATCGATACATTATCAAACTTAACATAATGACTTTGAGGACAAGGTAGGCATGACATTGAATGCCAACCATATGATATACAATTTATGAGCTAGATTGTATAGAAATGCAGGGCCGATTTTGACACCTAGTCCGCCTCTGATAGGGGCGATCAAGAGTAAATAGAGGTGCATAAAGATTGAGGAGAGATGAAAATGGGGAAATGTTAGAGGCCGTAGACGTAGACGCCAACGCAAATATGAAAACATCGACATTGACAATACTATATTTTCTACGACCTCACAAAAAAATCCAATATTTAAAAAAAAGACTTAAAATAAAAAAAAAGTATTTAGTTGAATAAAAAAAAAGAAATAATTGACTGATAAAAAACCTAAAATTTATTGCATCTATTTAAAAAAACAACAACCTTCAAGATGGAATATTAAGAACTAAAAATTTGTGATAAAACTTAAATATTAAAACTATCACAAAGATGAAGCTTATGCTGACAGCTACTTACCAGGTCTGGTACATTGACGTTTGCACGTGCAGTGTTATGAGCCTTTAGGAAAGCTTGAGAGATAGCATCACCGTCGGAGATTGCAATGATTTCAGTTTTCGAGACGACCATTCCGAAGCAAAGAGTTATCACCAGTGCGAGCTGCATTGTCACAGATGTTTGGCGATACAAAAGAAGATTGGATAAGAGAGGTAACTCTTTGGATGTTCCCTGAGCAGGTTTATAGAATGCTTATCTGCAGCGTTATTTAAATTTTCCTCCTTTCTCATTTCTGTGTCATGCTAACCTTCCCCCAACTCTCCATACAAAATATATTATATCGCAAATAACTTAATGTTGAATTAAATGGCCTCAGATATTATCAGGAAAAATATATTTTGCGTCATGAGAAACAGATGCAAAGAAATCCAATGATAAAGAAAAAACCCAGATGCATATCAATTGTCTACCTTCTTTTATGATAATGATATTGAATATGGAGAGGTTAGCGCTAGCAAAGCTAATGTGACAAAACAGATATCAAGCTATAGGTTGTTTTTGATTCTTTTACATTGACCTATCCCTTAGTCTGTTGGAAAGTTGGGGCACCATGCAAGATTTCTCGACCATACTTCTCCATTTCTCCTTATCTTTTGCTTAAGATAGAACCTGTATCAATGACAGGCCAGTCCTTTCTTTTATGTTGTCTTCCCATCGCTTTCTTTTGGACGGATATTTTCTGGTTCAGAGTTCCACTAGCTCGAAATTGAAATCAGTAGTTAAGAAATAGAATTAAAGACTGCTACCTATTGAGTGAGTGAGACATAACGACTGCTAGCTATTGAGTTAGTGAGACTTAACGACTGCTACCTATATATTATATTCTTCCTAGTTAGATCTGATTGTACGATATCAATCTATTTCTCTGCAGGTCTATCACAATTACGCCGTTTTTTCCCCCTGAGTAATAATTAGGAAGAGAAAATGTTTATAGATTTAGATTGACCAGGTGTAGAGACAGTAGAGTGCATGGCAACCGAACGAGACAAACAGGCTAGAGTGTTTCTCAAACCTTTAGGTAGCAGGGGATCCGTCGTAGAACACGAGATTTCTTAAATACTAGACTTCAGTAAGTCTACAACGCATACTTTATCATAATAAAAAAAGAAGGTTACCACGACAGTTTGTGTAAACACAAACTCAAAATCGGCCCCCGAAATGGTCCACCCAGGTAGGTAAAAAGACAGGTTTTAATATTTCAGCAAAAATATCAGAAACTATGAACTACGAACTATCAACAACTACAACCCTATCTCCAACTATTCAAAAATAAGTAAGAAGAGACGTGCTCGTGTCGAAAGTATTTCTAATACTGTTGTCTTGTTAGTTTGACTTACGACATGATACCACAGAATACAGGAATTAATTAATGCTATTATTATAAAATTATTAATATTCATATGCATTCAATGAACTGAGAGTTACGAAGTTCAATGAGAGCCTGGTCTAACTAATGTTATTGAATGATTATTTAATGGAATTGATTGCTTTGAATAGAACCAATCTCTTATTCAAGGCCTCAATGAAGAAACTTTTCTCTTTGGCCGACAAATAATTGAGATTGTGTATACCCTAGAGCAGTGGTTCTCAACCTTTATAGCTCGGTGACCCCCTTTTTACAACCCCTTACTTATTCGTGACCCCCAACAGTAAACTATTTTTTTATTATAAGTATGATGTTACAAAATTATAATCGTAGGCCTAAAGTAAATTTCTGATTTGCATTGCTAAAGCTTAATGTTAATCACGGTACAATAAATCATTCTTGAAATAGATATTTGTCCTTATTATCTAATTACAAATCAATGAAATAATTTCTTTATGACTTGCATCTATTTAAATTTGTATTTCATATTCACATTTCACACATGTGTGACAATTTTCTGTATTTAAACTTGATAACTAACAGGCTGTTTGAGAGAAACAAATACTGCAAAGAATGTGCAACGCAGACAAATCAGAACATGACTACAAACTCTTGATCCAGAATTGTGAGATTTAAAAGAAATGATTCGTTGTTAAACTATTTCTGTCTCCTAAACATCTTTAACTTTGTTTGTATTTCTGGCTAGTGCAAATGGGATGTTAAGTAGGTTTTAAAAGTACGAGGAAATTGTTATCTACAGACATGCGCAAATGCTTTTTCACGGAAATTATTATTTTATCTGTTTGCCAGCTTCAAAGTTATTTCCCCCATAGAAAGCAGATAAGGTTGGAAGTATGTCATTATTATTATTTTCATTACAAATAACACTGTTTTTTTTAAATTCCTGCTTAAACCGATGGCGCAGGCAAAGGAAACAGTGGTGCATGTCTTACAAGACTGTCCAAGAGCTTTGGGATACAATTGAAGGGTCACTTGAACTGCATGGTGGAGCTATGTTCAACAATAGTTTCTTACCAGAGAAACCGGAAGCCCATGCTCTCCTCCCCTGCTACCATTTGGAGTTCATCCAATGCATTATGGATTTCTAGACAAAGTTTACGGATTAAATTTCAAATTTAATTCAACCTTTTTTTTTAAAGCGTACATTGTTTAGTTTATATATTAGGGATTAATCCTTTAGTGACAGCTGCACCATTCCTACAATTAGATGTATGTAAATATTGGCCTTAATTTTTCACCAACATCTTCAGCGTTATGAATCAGACTCAAGGGTTTTAGACGAGTTCAGAAGTAACGATATGTTATGCATTAATCTGCATTAATTTAAGCTTCTACATATGTATCTGAAAATGTTCGAAATCAATTCAGATTTAGTTGTCTGTAACATCTATCCTCGAATATATTTAGTGAATTCCAATGGTAAAAAATGTAGTATCTGATAAGTTTTACATGTTAGAATGGACAAAAACAATCCATAATTTCGATGGACATAAGCGACCCCTGTGAAATTGTCAATCGACCCTCAAGTTGGTTGCGGTCTAAGAAAATTGTGAGAAACGCAGTATAGTGTAAAATATTAAACGCTGTTTATAAATATTTACAATTAAATCATAAGTTAGTTATATGCATACTAAATTGACTCTTTCAGTAATGAACTATCTTTAAAATTGAAGAAATTATTTAATTAAGTAATACAATAATTTAAAATATCAAAACCGGATTTTTAAATATGTTAAAAATCAAAAGGAATTATTTTGCAATGTACAAGACTCTACAGTATATTTTTCTATTACTTTTAATAGTGAATAGTGGTGGACAGTACCCGCCGACCTCCTCGTGGTGTCCTCTGGTAACCGGAGTAAGTTCACCCCCCTGCTCTCGGGGTTTTCCGAAAAGGGCCAACGTTGCGGGAGCCCCAACTTTTCTTGCAGGTTCTCACGCTCTCCTGGTGGAGGGGAGTTCTGAAGGGGAAAATGCTAAGCTCTGATTGACATAGCCCCTGCACGCTCGTCTGGTGTAGGAGTTGTGTCAGTCGGGTCTATAGCTTATGCTGAACTGAACAGCCGCTGCCCTGGCGACTAGTGAAGGGTCAAGCCATTTAAATATGCGGGCTCTAAACTGGTGGGTATATAAAAAAAAGGTCTATAGCTTATGCTGAACTGAACAGCCGCTGCCCTGGCGACTAGTGAAGGGTCAAGCCATTTAAATATGCGGGCTCTAAACTGGTGGGTATATAAAAAAAAGGTCTTCTGTCCCACTCCACTTAGTGATTGTAGCTTTGATGCGGAGACCATGACAGTCTGTGAAGCCCTAAAGGTCATTGACTCACAACTCGGCGAGGGACATTTGAGGGCAACACGGATTGTTGTGGTCACTTACTCAAAACCTGTACTACAGGCTTTTCAAAGCTCTGGACCATCTCCCCCCAATATCGACGCTGCCATCATGGCCTCACACAACATGAAGCAGCGCTATGGCATTCCTGTGATAATGCAGTGGGTACCAAGTCACATAGGTGTGACTGGGAACACTATTGCAGACTCCTTGGACCACCAGGGAGGACAAATTCCACCAACTGAACAGGCTGTAAGTTTTCACCATGCCCTGGCTACAATTAAAAAAAACTGATATGGAAAAATAGTTTGAGTGCTGGGACAAGTCCCAAAAAGCCCTTGCAGTCTGGGAGCGAATGAGGCGCCCTGACTGCACTTCCCCGTGGTGGAGGCTATCCAGGCCTGAGCAAGCTGTTATAGCACAGTGCAGGACAAGCCACTGTCCTGTTGGCTCATACTTTTCACGGCTATGACCAAATTTTGATTCACGGTGCCCCCGCTGCGGGGGAGAAGAGGAAACCGTGCCTCATATTCTGTTTGACTGCCCCAGACTTGCTGATCTCCGCCTCGACAGGTCTGGGAAACCAAAACTTCTCGACCTGTATGGTGACGCCTATGCACTACGCAAGACAGTAGGGTTTCTGTCCAGGGCTTTTGCAAGAGAGGATTTAAGCCTCTCAAGCCTTTACTCATATCGAGTTTCATGATGATGATGATGATAATAGTGAATAGTTGTAAAATAGTGTATTTTAAATAAAAAAAAAACCTGCGTGCATAGTTAATTAAAAAAACAACACTAATTTCTCGCATTCAGAGAAGTAAAGAGTAGCCAATGCATCAGAGCTTTAAAAGATCTAAATTATTATGATTTTGAATTTTCAATTTCTTTCTAGATTTTGAGATCTAAACGGGACGACCCCACACGAAACTCATAGATCTAGCAGTTATTCCCCCTTCGAGGACCGTTAAAAAAATGCCATGTCAATATAGAAAGGAGTGTGATTAATGAACAGAAAGTTGTCAAGACATGTCGTCTGGTAGAATCGCAATAGCATTTGTTTACCACCTGGTAATAAGTAAGAAGTACGCATTAGGTCATCAACAATACACTGAAGTGTAGATATTAAGGATTACAGCAGTACTTCACATAACCATGTAAACCGACTGGCTATTTGCATATTTTGCCAATCTAACGCAGGCAAAGCCTTTATCCTCAGAGGAACTACTTGAGAGTGTCGGAATAGGGCTCTACAAAGCAGTGGTTCTCACGATACTTTTGTATGGTGCACTACAATGTAGTGGTTCTCACGACACTTTTGTATGGTGCTCTACAATGCAGTGGTTCTCACCATACTTTTGTATGATGCACTACAATGCAGTGGTTCTCACGACACTTTTGTATGATGCTCTACAATGCAGTGGTTCTCTCGAATCTTTTGTATGATGCTCTACAATGCAGTGTTTCTCACGACACTTTTGTATGATGCTCTACAATGCAGTGGTTCTCGTGACACTTTTGTATGATGCTCTACAATGCAGTGGTTCTCACGAGACTTTTGACTGATGGTCTACAATGCAGTGGTTCTAATGACACTTTTGTATGGTGTACTACAATGTAGTCGTTCCAACGACACTTTTGTATGGTGCTCTACAATGCAGTGGTTCTCACCACACTTTTGTATGATGCACTACAATGCAGTGGTTCTCACGACACTTTTGTATGATGCTCTACAATGCAGTGGTTCTCACGACACTTTTGTATGATGCTCTACAATGCAGTGGTTCTCACGACACTTTTGTATGGCGCTCTACAATGCAGTGGTTCTCACGACACTTTTGTATGGTGCTCTACAATGCAGTGGTTCTCACGACACTTTTGTATTGAGCAGACGACGAGAAGACAGCTTAATAAAAAATATTATTGTAGCTAATTTTTTTTAATAATACACCCTCTAACACTGACTTGTGTTATGAGGAACTTTAAAATTAACGACTTCGCAACCCCTTCGTGTATTGATAACAGTTTGAGAACCTTTAAACTACTAGATGCAATACGTTTTACAAAATTCGCATTTTTATCATTTCTTTTTGTAAGGGAGAGGGATGAAGAGAAAGAGAGAGAAGAAGAGAGAGAAGGTGAGAGAGAAGGAGAGAGAGAAGGAGAGAGAGAGATAGAAGACGAAACGTGAGAGCGGAAGAGAAGCAGGGAGAAAAACAGGGAGTGTGAGAGAGAGAGAGAGAAGAATAGAAAGAAAGAGAGATGAATAGAAAGAAAGAGAGATGAATAGAAACAAAGAGAGAGAGGAATAGAAAGAAAGAGAGATGAAGAGAGAGAAAGAGAGAGGAAGTGAAATAAACAAGGAGGAATAGAAATAAAGAGAGAGGAAGAGAAAGAACGAGAGTAGAAGAGAGAGAAGGAGAAAGAGAATGGCTTGGAGTAGGTAGAATGTATTATTTTTTTAAATATACATTTTTATTCCATTTTTTTTCTGCATTGCTCAACAGCGAACTCAAGTCGTAGAACAGTTTTGATCTCTAAATTGATTGCAGTTTCTTTTCCATCTTCCTATATGTCAGCTCTGAGGCGCCGTGTCTAAGCGGTAAAGCACTTGGCTTCCGAACCTCTGATCCCGGGCTAAAATCCAGGTGAATTTTTAATTTTGGGATCTTTGGGCACCCCTGAGTCCAACTTACATTAGTTGAGGAAAAGTAATGGCAGTTGGTCTTTGTGCTGGCTACATAACACCATCGTTAACCTTAGGCGACAGAAACAGATGACCTTTACATCTTCTGTCCTGTAGACCACAAGGTCTGAAAGGGGAACTTTACTATTTGTTAACTCTAACACCCCCACTCATCTGAACTTTGATGACTCATATCAATTTGATAGCAACCTATCATTAAATCCTTTACAGTAAGTAAAGATGTATTATGTATGTCTAGAATGAATTTTTTACTTTGTAACAGTAATTAAAATAAACGTCTATTAAGGCAAGATCTTTACAGTTACAGTTATGTCTGTAATAATAAATACAAATAGAGATCCACATACGATTATAGATATTTGATAAAATAATGCATCGCTATTAGCGTTTTCTTTGATGTTCGTTAAATCTGTCGGTCTTACCATGCGTGTGATTTAAACCAGGTCAAGATGCTCTTGCTTTTAGATCTTAATGTCAATACAATTTTGCACAAAAAAACTGTTCATGTTATCGTCTTAATGTCTCTTTTTTAAGAATTTCAAAAATGTCCTGTTACTGGTTGCAACTAGTTTCTACACTCTACCTCCTATGCTCCTTCTTCCCTAGTGCTATTAGAGCATGGAACGGGTTGCCTGAGCCAGCCAGGAAAACCATTGTCTTTGTAGAATTGAAGTCATTGGATAACATGCATGACGCTTAGGACGTAATTATCTTCTTTTTTTTTAAAGTAACGTTTGTATTATATAAGATAAGATACCTACGACTCTTTAGAAAACTGTTAGAGAGCACTATTCCATATATTTAAAACATTCTTTGGGCTTCAAAGACTAACCAAACTAACTAACTAACAGACTAACTAACAATTTTTTTTTTATAACTCGCTTTTGAAGTTTGCTTTGTATAGAGCGCCTAATTAGTCTATCTTTTTTAATCGCTTTATACTTGATTTGCCATTTTTAAATCGATTTTCTAATGTTTAAGTTATATTTATGAAATTGATTCATTATATGAAACGTCTCATAGTGAGTAGTATTAGACAACGAATCACAGAATGAAGAATGGAATATTTTGTTTTATCTATCTAAAACTCTTTAAAACTAGGCCACGCAACTTTACGATTTTGAAGTCTCATTTCATAAATCAGAACGTGAAACTATACACATAAACACACAGCCACACACACACACACAGAGACACACACACACACACAGAGACACACTCTCACACACACAAACACGTCTACTCACTCTGACTTCAAATGACAAAAATGAAGCGATCTAATAAGGAAGTGAATTGTTCTACTCAACATTCATTTCAACCTATATGAAATTATTATGTACAGATAATGTTGGACTAGAAAGAAAGACTGAGTGTTACAAACGTAAAACATTTACATATATACGTGCTGTGTGATATCTGATTTATCTGTTCTGACACTAACGGAGATACACATTCCTAGTAATACAGGCAGTAGCATGAACACATATGAAATAAATAGATGATGGAGTGTATCTTGGCGTCACTTTCTTTATCCAAATAAAGTTAAAAGGGTGAAAAAAGAAGCTTATTATTCTATGGAACAACGTTTCAACTTTTGTATTTATCTCGTATTTTCGACAGTTCAATGGTTTGTTGCTAGTCCTATCTGTAAGTAGTGGATCAATGTTTATTACATTTAAAAAAAAAATACTGTCCTAATTATTTATACAATTAATTTAAATTGCACTTGTTATTTCCTATAGATATTTAACCTATTATGAATCTCCTTAAGACCTTATTTGCAGTTTTTCCTGCTTTATGAAAAAGCGGGGAGTTATTTTAATAAACATTTCGACAACCGTCGCCAAATTTGGTTGACCAGTAGACATTATCCTCATCGCTTGCTTCAAAATCAGCAGACTCTTAAACAATCAGCTTAACTTGCTCTTTTGAAACGTTCAAGCTGTCCAACAGCATTCGTTTGTGAAAAACTGGTGGCCTTTATAACTAGCAACAGAAACAGACGACCTTTACATCATCTGCCCCATAAATTGCAAGATCTGAAAGGGCCACTTTACTTTTATTTTTACTTTAAGAGTCTCAAAAGACAGAGGCTCATCATTTCTATAGTATCACTTTTTCAAAGTCATAATAATCATAGTAATGGCAATATCTACAATTCTAAAAATTAGTAAGAGTGCAGTGATTTACATGACTAAACAAACCCATTTTCGACCTGCATATTATTTTCCCACAAAGCCATTTTCAACAGTGGATCTATCTAAATTTTCTTTACGTCTTATGGGCGGTAGGTGGCTACTAATACTATGTCATTCTGCAGTATCTCTAAACCATAAATGTTGGCCTACTATTAGTGTTATTGAAAAGAAGTGTAAATATAAATTTCAATAAAAATAAAAAACAAAATATAGCTAACATAAATGTTTTTTTTTGCTAAACCAGCCACCTGCTCCCCTTTACAGTGGCAATGCCCCGACAGTAAATGTATTCCCAAGGACCTCAGGTGTGACGGCAACTACAACTGCATAGATGGAAGTGACGAGCGCAACTGCAGTAAGTGTGAGATTTTATCTCAGATGGATGGAGAACTGTTGGTGTAGGATTTCATTTTGGTTTTTGATAAACGAAATGAGGAAAGTTTTGGAGGCTTCTTACTATCGCAATTCATTTCTTACTACATTATTTATTTCCCAATACTTTCCGATTTTCTCAAAACTTTTTTATTCACTTATCACGTTTTCTCATATTCACTCTTCCTATTCTGTCATATTTTTTTAACGTTTTCTAAATTCTCTTACATGCTTTTCATTTCTCTCATATTCTCTTATAGGCTTCTTATTTTCTCTGATATGATTTTTTTTTTCTTTTAGATTCTCTTATATGCTTAATGTTTAATTTTTTTTCTATTGGTGTTTTACATGTTTCTAATTTTTATTTCAACTCTAAAACTGATTACATCACAGAACAAATCCTCTCTTAGTACTCGGAGTATGCTGGGTTCAAAACTCTCGAAACAACTTAAAACAAGATTTAGAAACCATCCAGAAAATGCGATTGCTTGTCAGTTTTTGTACTAAAATAAAGTTATGACATGGAGAAAAAAAAAGTTCTATCAGTTTATAAGCCTGATAACATAAAGAGCTGCATTGTAAATATCACATTCTAAATGTTAGGGGCAGTAACTGTGTTTTTTTCTTTGCATTGGTGATCTTATGTTATTTATCTACCTTTAGTCACAGACATTGTGAAATCTTAAAGTAGATGCTGTATCTTGTAACATTAATTTATCATGATTTGCACACATTGTTTAGCGGTCTTGATAGTGTTAAGCTTATCGTTGAAATAGAGGAGCTGAAGGGAAGAAAGATTCGTACCATTTATTTTATATCAAATCTTTTTTGGCTGTTTAATTTTTGACAGAATTTGTCCATTGCATATAACATAACTTTGAATGTGTTTACATTTCTGATTACATGTGTATGCTCACGCGATGCCTGGTCATGTGACAGAGGCACGTGTATATCTGGGCGGTACCGGTGTGACGGAATGGTCTCCTGTGACGACTACAGTGACGAGGCAAATTGTGGTAAGTAATTGAATAAGTGACACGTAGCTGGCGAAGCGTAATCATTGAAAGCAGGGTCGGCCTTGGGACAGGCAAACTAGGGGATCCGAATGGTGGTGGCTTCGCGCAAGATGCAAAAATAATAAATAAAGTAATAAATATTATAAATGATAGAAAACCTTGAGAAACGATGATTAAATAAAATAACATGGCAGAACTTTATGGCTCAATGTCTTCTTGCGTAGCTCTAAGTCTTTACAATGATTCAAAGGTTTTTTTTACGACCAATGTTTAGATCTACTTGATAGATAACATAGCCTAATCTAGAAGACCATTTATTTTCTACCTTTTTTGGTGAAATGTCAAAACGATAATTATATTCTGGTAATTATGAATCGCACATAAAGCATATATGTGGTATCAGTGCAATATGATTGAAATTAAGTGATGATTAATAGAAATATATAAGAAGGTTTTTAATTCATTGCGTATTTTTCGGTCTAAATTATTTTTTCTGTTTCATTTGAAGTTACCCTATTCACTTCGTCTAGGGGCTCTAATTACATAAGGCCGGTCCTATTGAAAGTATACAAAATAGATAAACCTTTGAATGTTGGTGCGTTGAGGCACCACACAAATTCTACCTTCTTTTTTTTATTCTTCACTTGACCTTCGCCTTGATTAGTATGTATTTCAATGGTAGCTTAGACCATTAATTGATGTTGTTATCCCATTGTTTTCTCTGTCTATTTCTTCTTTTTCTTTTCCTGGTACTGTTTCCTGTACGAAGGTCTTTGCGAGCTGGTGAGATGGTCATAGGTGACAGATGACGTACAAGAAAAAAAGTTTCAGACATATCTCTCTCTCTCTCTCCTATACCCCCCCCCTTTCGTCCCTTTGTATTTTAGTAAGACCCATTTACATAAAATATAGAAACATATTTGCAATAGTGTTGACAACGTTTAGAGTAATAGCATTGTATGTTCTTAAGGTATAGTCTTACTTAAGATATATAGGTATTCGAACCTTTGTTTTTTGAATTCTAATTGTAATTGATAATTGTAACTAAATAATACACGCGTTTTATCATTTGTATTTTTTTTTTGAGTATTTAAAAAAAATCATTTATACCATTTAAAGTTCATTATTATAGTCATGTAGGTCTTTAAATTTTTATACTAGCAGTACAATATCTCTTTTTTATTGACCAGTCAACTGTTCGTCCTATGCATGGCAATGTAAGAATGGTGACTGCATCACGTTATCATACAGATGTGATGGGTTCAGTCAGTGCACAGACAACAGTGATGAAAGGAATTGCTGTAAGTAGAGTCTACCTAACAATGTAATAAATTCTTATGAGTACACATCTTGCGTTATAAATGTGATTTTTAAAAAAAAATGTTACCTAGTAGCGGGTAATGCTAAAAATAGTCACTGAGATGTATCGTCAATAACTGTCCCAAGCGATCTATTATGCTAACGAGTTCTAATTTCACATTACAATAAGTGTCCAAATACATGTGTAAAATACTGGCAGTAAACTCACAGGCCAAATGTAGTGTTTCCAGAATTTAGGTACACATACCCCCAGGGGTACGGGAGGACTTAGAAGAGGGTACGCGTTGCACCTCATTAATTATGCTGATTATTTTTCAATACTCATTTTCTGTTCTGTTCATAAATTCAAGTGTGTGGGGAGGGGCGAGGGGTACTCAGCATTGCACAAATTATAAAAGGGGCACACATAGGTCAAACGTTTGGGAAACACTGTCCTACTGAAACAAAGATAAGAATCTTAAAATTACACACTCCACAATAGTATGAGACACCGCAAAGTCATATATTACAAAAATAGGAACATAACAATCGTATTCCATGAGACAATCCAACGTCTGATTAAGGAATAACTAATAAAACATTCTCAAATCACAGACTGCAGGCCAACATATGACTAATTGTAGTTATTCTATAGTCTAGGCTTCAGGCCACTTTTAGCAGAAATACAAATTAGTTTCGCAACCTGGTTATTATGACAAAACTGTGCATCGCGCCCATAGACATAAATAAATATAGATTGGAAAAAGGAATTAACTTCATGTAACTTGAAAACATGAATATCTAATGTATTCGGATTTCCGAATTATGAAAAGTTGAAACATGCATGATCTTCAGTCTTAGAGATTAAACAAAACTCATAGACATAAATAAAGTACACACAATTGCAAGTCACAGTTTCTAATTTCATAAAACTCTTTTTATCGGCCAGTCTATATTTATTTATGCCTATGATCGCGCCTTTATGTCAACCACAGTTTACCCTGCATCGAGTTTTAAGATAACCTTTTTAAAAAATATTTTTATTCCGTATATTAAATTTGTTTTGTTATATGAAAAGGGTACTAACAAAGAGAGTACTCAGAAAAATGACTGTACATGTGGAGTTCTTTCCCTTTAATTAGGATTTGTTTTAAAAAAACGTTTTTTGTTTTTGTTTTTATAATGGCTGTCTGCGCTGTATATTCCTGGCGATGTGCTAATGGTCAATGTATTCGAGAAGGCTATCGCTGTGACGGCCTGACTGACTGTGAAGATGGCTCAGACGAGACAAACTGCAGTAAGTTGTACACCTAGTGACTTAATTTAAATAGTATAGATATAAAATATCAGGTGGCCGAGCCTTGCTCGGTTAAATAATTTCATATACCCGAAGTCATTTTTGGATTTTTTTTT
>JADKLZ010081101.1:15690436-15706523 GCA_021533235.1 Biomphalaria straminea
AAACCGTTTAATTTATAAAATTAATTATGCAAGCGATTTTTTAATAACAAAACACCAATTCTAAAACAATTACGTAAATGTAAGGGAGGAAATATTACTATAAGAAATGCTTTTGGCATGTAGATATCACGCACATTTTTAAAAATGAACTTTTAGCAGCGGCTTTCGTGTACTAGCGTAAAGCCCGGAAATGACATGACTCTAAACTAATTTCTTAAATTTAAAAAAAAATCAGATTTTTTAAAAAAAAATTGTTTAGTGCCCCCATTAGAATGAAACAAGCATATTTTTGTGCGTTTTGTCTGTTGGCTGGTCTGTCCGTCACGGTTAGAAAAAGAAACTAAAGGCTTTTGAAAATATGATTTAACCTTTACTGTTCTTTCAGAAATATTGCGATAGTTTAAGGATGGGAGCATACAGGAATTGAGCCAGGGACTTAGAAGGAACATCCGAAACATCTTGCGAATAGGCGGATCTTTGTAATCTTGTTTTTTTTAGTAATGATGGAAGTAGGATTGTAGTTGTTGATAGTTTGTAAGTCAAAGTTTCTGAAATTCTTTCATAAAATGTTGAGACCTGCCTTTTTTTTTTTTACTTTCCATAACGGACTACTTCGGGGGCCGTTTTTAAGAGTCTCCACACAAACTGACTTTGTAACTTTGTTTGAACTTGTCTTATACGGTTAAACCTCTGACTCTGCTTAATACACATTGAAAATTTGTTTGTGAGTGCTTTTCTTTTCAATTTTATAAGTTTCATAGGTCTTATCTAACTTTAAACTAAATCAATTAGTGGACAATTTTGTTTTAAGTTATGTTCTTATTCTTTCAGTCTATTTTGAAATTGAAGCTGATTCCAGCACCAACGATTCTATTGAGCCACTTGCTAGTGATGTCGGTAGACTATGTGATGACCAAAACACTAAAGATAAAGGTATCATAAGATATATTTTTTTAAACTCGAGATATTAACCGTTCGACATAGATTCCAGCACCTCTTTTAAACGAAAGAGTTTTCATGTAATGTTTAGCCCAGATTGTTAGTTCTAAACGAGTCTTGAATGCGATAGTAAACAATATATAAGTACAAGATGTTCCTCTGTTTTTTCCATCTATACGTCAATCATAGCAATGACTTCCATGTCAATTGTTTTTGTAGACTTGAGTCCGGCTGCCTGATTGTTCCAAAGTTGAAAGGCCTGATACATATTCTTCAGTCTTCTCGCGAGCTTCTCATACTGGACATGTCCAGTGTTTGTCAAACAAGAAAATCTTGCTATTGATTTTTCACCAATTAGAAAAAGTTTATTCAACTATTCATATGCTTTTTAATCTTGCTTCTGTCACATTTTTAAGTTGGTATTTATTTTTTTTTGTGAAAGTGCCTCTATTCCACTCGGTGCGGACCGCACCCCCCGCACTCCGTAGTGACGCCACTGCCAGTGACTCATTTGGGCGCATCCATTTTCTTCCGAGACAGAAGAAGCAATGTTATTATTACTATTATTATTATTATTATTATCGACAGGAATTAACATTTATTTTTTTCTTTTCAGGTTATATTCAAATTTCAGATTATGATTACGCAGTAAAAGAACTAGATTCAAACAAAATAAGAAATAATGGATCATTAAAAGCAAAGGAAGGTAATTATGTTGAACATTCTAGTGTGAAAGAAGCTGTAGCCATATTCTTATCTTATACTCTTAAGCGAGCAATTCTTGTATATATATATATATATATATATATATATATATATCTTCTATTTCGAAAACGGCTCTAACGATTTTCTTTTAAATTTCAATGTATCTTAATGTTAGTGAGAAAAAAATTTTCAGCTCATTGGCCACATCGGGAAAACTCGAGTTCGACCGTTATTTCGATACATAAAATGTCTCGTTGTAAAATTAATATTGGCTTCAATATATTTATGAATGAAAGTTATGAATGAAAGTTCTCCATGACGTAAACGGGAAAAACGCTGCTTACGTCACTAGGCTTACCGTAGAACACTAAAATATTTCTTTGCAAACAAGAACGCGTTTAGAGATATGAATGAAGGGATGTGTAAAACTAAAAGCAGGCCACGTGCTGTAGCACCACTGTGATGGATGGATGGCAAGCCGGTATGAACTTCTTATTGTCCGACAGTCATGCTGGGCAGGGCTTTTATTTAACCGAGCAAGGCTCGGCCACCTGATATTAGAGACTATATCAGTTATGTCATAGTTTAATTTGGTCTAGAAGTCTTAAAGTTTTCCGACGCGTGTGTCACATCGAGTGCAATTTCCTGTGGGAAGAATTTTTGAGGACTATATGTTCCATATTTGGGTCCGGAAATAGCTCACTGTTCCAGGTTGGGCATCACTGGTGAAGGTTTTAATTGTACAAAGCACTATACAATAATCTGATGTGCTGTGGCCGAGTGGTTAAGTGCTTGGCTATGTGAAAAATAAAAGACGCGACAAATAGTCAAACATGGAGGTTTGTGGTAACAAACTGGCTCCGAGATACTCTGGGAATCACGGACTTAAATGAAGCCAAGTTAAGCTAAGTTCAAGCGTACTTAGCCTCTCGACCACACTTTTCAAGATGATAATTTATGCGTGTATTTAGATCATGCCCTGCTCAATGTTTGAAAATGGCCACCGCTATTCTTCTTAAGCACAAGTTTCAGTCGGTTTCTTTAATTTCTTTGAGATTCAAAATTACGGCACGTAACCAGGTTCTATCAAATGTGAAGACGGGAAACCAGTCTACAAATTCTATACACTAACCCATTATGCAGGATGTAAAATTGGATTTGTTTTTAAAACCAGATTTGTAGTATCATTGTTAGAACATCGGTTTAAGTTGATCTGTTTTTTTTTTTTATATTTTAATAAGCTGATACTTTATTAGAATGGATTCATCTGTGATTGGGATCTGAGTTGTTCTACTCAGCAAAGGGTTTAATACCCAGACGAGTCGTTTATTATTCATCCTACCAGGGAAATTTACTTTTAGGGATATATTTTATACAATTTTCCTCATTTTTATTCGGAGCCCCCACTATGACAAGCGGTGTTAATTGATGGCCGTTTTTTGTGTGTCCTGGGGGCTAGTTTTTGGGCCCACACTTGCACAAATTACTGACAGCCCAGAGTTCAAAAGACAGGCAACTAATGCGATAGATAACATTATATACAGGTTTATTGTACAAATTCAGTGGCGCAGTGGTAATTTACATAGGGTTGGGGTGCAATCTAGCCTATACATCGATCATAATTAGATGTTAAGAGCCAAATGGTCGAGTGATATTAGGCCTATTTGATTAGCTTTATCAGAGTCTCTTGCTGCCGTATGGAGACCGGTGTGGCTGGACGCTGTCTGCTGGAGAGCTGGCGGAATGGGGGCAGGTCGTGGGCAGTCCAACTGTCTGCAGACGCATGGAACAGCTGCGGCTACTGTCAGCGAAGCCAGTGACAGGTCTTATCAAGCGTTGTTGATTAGATGCTGATATGTTTACAAGCTGGTGAGTTGCTGATGAGGAATGAGCAGTGAACAGTTTGAGTGGACACGAGGTATCAGCAGTGAAGTGTGAGCAGAACCTTTAGATATGAAGCTGCAACGATATGATGGAGAAGTCGGTTAACCGACACCACTGGAATGTAAATGCGTTCTAAGAAGGACACTATCATAGCTTTTATATAGCGCTACTTTCATTCTTATAGCATGCTCAGAGCGCTTTGGTCCAATCTCATTTGTGGACCAGTGGGGAGGGGGGTATCTAGGAGTTGGTTTCCCGTGCTGCCTTTGGGCGCTCAGTAAACACAACTCTGCCCGAGTTGGGTGTCGAACCTCGAGCCCCCTTCTAGGTAGCCAAGCAAGCCAAGCTCAAGCCGCACTTAGCCTCTCGACCACGCTTCCCATTCTGACATCTTCAGAATAATACCATCATAAAGAAACTACAAGCCATTTTCATAAATTATAATATTCTAAATATAACTAGGGTAGCTAATATGCAAATTTGGTCTCCCGTATAGAAGACTTAAAAGTAAAGTAGCAATTATACATAAAACACCGAACCATAATCTTTAATTACAAAGGGAAAATTTAATAAAATAAGCACAAAGACACAAAGATAATGAACGCTAGCGTTATTTCATATGCTATGACAAATTTGTAAAAATGCTGTTTCTTCCCTAGTGCTATTAGAGCATGGAATGGGTTGCTTGTGCTAGCCAGGAAAACCAGTGACTTAAAAGTCAGGTCACCGATTAATATGCATGATTAAATGCTTAGAGTTAATAAACATGATTTTACCTAAGTAATGTATTTTGGCCAACATTGCCGATAAAATAGAATACATAGATAATAAAGGGATTCCTTACAAAGGATTGAGAGGAATAACATACTAAGTAAAACGACATCAAGAGAGAAGTTCAGTTTGATTGGAGACGAAGTTTCTCGGGGAGAGAAATCGAGCAATGGCGTGAATTGGGAGACAATGGTACTCAGAGACTCGTCCTTGGCATCCTTTTTCTATCCGCACAGGTGGTCAGAGAAAGTGACAGGGAGATGACCAGGGCTTAGCCAGAGCACGGAAAATTACGTCTTGACACTGGTGAGGGTGAGTCGATCAGGAGAGTCAGGCCCACAGTTTACGAGTTAGCCTTTTGAACTGACTAGCTGCTCCCCAAAAAAGGGGGAGGGGGTTAGTGAGGAAAGCGTTGCCTAGCGTGAAGGAGGGGACGGGGAGAGATTCTATCTACCGTTCGTCCACGTTGGTCCAGCGAATCCATGCGCTGTTCCTCAAGGGACCGTCTCATCAATGGCGAATCTCGCACAGTTAGCTTGGTATAATGAAGGAATATGGTGGTGGCCCCCGGTACTACTTGGCCTTCGGCCATGATTTCTAGTCCATGCGTCGGAGTGTCATTAGTATTGGAAATAGCAATGCCCTATAGACATTGACTTGGGTCCCTCCCAGACAGGCCTGTGGTCCGCAGGTTTTTTTTTTTTTACTGTTTGTTTTTGTTCTCGGACGGATTCAGACAGGTTTTTTTTCAAACTTAGAGCTCGAAGAGCTTCGGCTCAGCTCTTAGACTATCCAGCGGTCCAGCGAATAGAAGGAGGGGCGTGCTTTGGTCAGACGTTTGACCAGCTTGGTCAAGGAGAGGTCATTTCTGTCAAGATTCTAGCTTGACATTAGTCAAGTTGGGGAAAGTAAAATGTGACTTATAAGACTGAGAGGAAGGGTGGGAGAATGTTGTTGGTGGTATATGGATTGATTGAGAGGTGTGTGAGTGTTGGTGTAGTTAATCTCTAACACTCTGGCTATGATGTTTCGTCATACACACTGTCCCATAGGAGGGAGGGACTCGCGGATCACATTTTAAGAACCACTGCATTTGATGCTTTTAGATGCTTAGGATTTTAAGAGAACTATATCTATGTGCATTATTTTAATCGTGTTTAGACGAAGTTTTTTTTTCTGCTTTTCAGATAAACATCATTTAACTGATTCTTACAGTTCCATATTAAAGTGTCCGGATTACCGTAGCAGCCTAACACTTGTTAAAGTGATTGAAAATGCTTCCGGAAGTACTTATGACTTACTGGAAAGAAATGCCGAGCATCACATTTACGTTATCTCGAGCCCAGGAGATAAACAGGAAGAAACTTTATTAAAAAATGTCTAGACCAGTGGTCTTCAACCTTTTCTGGTCTACCAGCCCCTTTTCATATTTTTTTGTCTTTAAAAAAAATCATCACCCCCTTCCCAGCAAAATACTAATAAAGTAGCGTGGAAAGGTGAATTTGAAAAAAAAAATCATTATTTATCAATTTTCATGCTGTCAAAAATATAATTATTAAACAAATATCATGTCATTGTCATGATTTTGATTCAAATCTTTGAATAAAACTTTTTAAATTATTGAATATCAGGCCCTAATAATTAGGGCCTACTATTTTTAGGTTTGTAACACTTCTTTTGGTGCTTATGACTGCTGTTTACTAATTAAACATGTCTTTTCTTTTCTAAAAATGTTGCACTTCTATTGTTGCGGATGTCTACTGTAACTAGAGTAGCACAACAAACATTAAAATTGACAAATTAACTCATTGCGTAGCAGACAATGCACATTTATTGATTAAAAAATAAAATACACAATCCAGCCTTAAAGGCACAGCAAATAATATTTCACAAGTTATTAATCCAAAGTATGAAAATACTAAACTATTACATATGCTTCAAATCTTTTTTTTTTTTATAAACATCCAATGTACGTCACTGCCCGTCTGACATGGAAAGATTCAAAACGAGGCTTGCCCGTAATTTTAAACGAGACTTCGATTTTTACGTGAAACATAAAATTAAACACTTCAAGTGAATCTTGACTATCCCATATCACAGTGACTCTCAAACAATGATGTGACAAGGTTTGATGGTAGATTTAGCTTTATATAAATATTATTATAGCTGAATGCACTAAAAGTGAAATAAAGTCAATGGCGGACCGGGGATCGGCCCCCACGACCGACCCCCCTCCCCCACCTACAATGAGTTAGTTAACAAATGAAAAATATATTTTATCAATTGTGACCTTAGAAGTTAGATGTAATTTTTTTTTTTACCAATGCGCGAATCTTTGAATGAAGCTTGGTTTAATATTAAAGAAGTCTGTGACTTTAAAAAAAAAAAAAACTTACTTCCTCTGAAAATTTTCATTGAAAAGTGGTGTATTTTTTAAAAAGCATCTTGCATAGATAATTTAAAAAATTAGATGGTTCACATTCGGAAAAACTACACATTCCACTTATATACATATAAAATATTTTTTATAAAGGTAAACCTTTTTTTCTGTAAAAGAATAACTGAACTTTCTTAACTTGGCAATACAATATCAGGTGGCCGAGCCTTGCTCGGTTAAATAATTTCATATTATTATTATAGCTTTTATATAGCGCTACTTTCATGCTTATAGCATGCTCAAAGCGCTTTGGTCCAATCTCATTTGTGGACCAGTGGGGGGGAGGGGGTATCTAGGAGTTGGTTTTCCGTGCTGCCTTTGGGCGCTCAGTAAACACAACTCTGCCCGAGTCGGGTGTCGAACCTCTAGCCCCCTTCTAGGTAGCCAAGCAAGCCAAGCTCAAGCCGCACTTAGCCTCTCGACCACGCTTCCCACTTTAATATACCCGAAGTCATTTTTGGATTTTTTTTTATAATTACGAAAATGAACGATTGGATAAAGACTACTAATTCGAAAAATTTCTTTAGTATTCTGTTTGTTCTATATGTAAATTGGTACGTTCAGACATTTAATTTTGGAATTAGTATATTCAATTATGGCTTTAGTACGAAACATCGAGTGACGCAAATTTCTACGTTATTGGGGAAAACTTCAAAGACTTTCTTACAAGCCAATAATAGTAGGCTACGATAGTTTTACGCTGTCTAGACTGTAGGAGGACTTAAGAGACTTGATATTTTATCGCCATGTACAATTACATATAGAACAAACAGAACACTAAGACTGTCAGACCATAAGAAGTTCATACCGGCTTTTGCCATCCATCTATCCCAGTGGTGCTACTGGTGCTACAGCCCATGGAAGGATATGGCCTGCTTTTACACATCCCTCCATTCAGATATCTTCTAGGCCTTTCGTCACCACACCCTAACCCCAAGTTTTTTACTAAGGTTTATAGTTAAATCAAAAGTGGCTGCAGCGTACGCAAACTCGTTGACCGCTTAGAATATTGTGTGTTGGTTTCCTTTTCGAGTCGATGTGAAGCTCGAAGTCGCAGATCCTCGAGTTTCCTTAAACGCTCCTCAGAATTTTCTAGCTTGACGATATTACTAATGATTGCATTTACGAATAATAACGTTATGTCAATAAAATATTAACTTCACGTCAATAATAATAATAATAATAATAATAAAATTATTATGTTTATATAAATAATGTTTGTCTAAATGAATCTATATAAAAGACCTTCTAAAAAAACAAAGATTTAGATCGAACAAAATTATAATAATATTTGTCTTCTATAAATTTAGAGTGGAATTGGCAATGCTGTTACATCTAGATCTAGTCTAGGAAAAAAAGCGATTGAAATCTGGCTGAAATCCTATAGCTCAGACGTAGACGTATAGATCTATTTGTTTTCCTGAAAAGTTGTGAACATCTTTTCTTCTAGAAATTACAACAGAAAACCTATTAGATTATTATTAGATCTCTTCAACGCCGCAAACCTCCTGCTATTAGGGAAGAATAACGGCGAGCAACATGGCGGTTTTTTCGACGGAGAACTGAGAATCTAGTTGTAAGTCTAGAATCAAGACCTAGATCTAGACGTAGATTGTTTGTTTGTTGTTTTACATGTTTCGGATGTTCCTTCAGAATTGAAGATAGTTACTTCCTAGTCCAAACCTCCCGCAGGACGACGGGGGATGGGAGCGGGCAGGGTTTGAATCCGGGACCATCGATAAATCCAAACGACAGTCCAGCGTGCAAACCGCTCGACCAGGCAGACATCCAGATTCCAGATTCGGCGTCCATATCTTTCTTTTCGGCCTACATTATAGCTAATTAAAAATATACAATTAATCAAATTCTTATTTTAACGTGCCTTATAATAAAGGGATCAAGCGATTAATTTGTAGAAACACTTGGAAGCACTTGAGCGTCTTCATATAACCACGTGCTTGATTGATGTTCACTGTTTTAAACCTTCAACTACGGTGCGCAAATAGTTTTGTCTATTCATTCAAACGCGATAAAACTTGTTGCAAAGAAATGCTTTAGTGAACGGATGTAAGCCAGTGACGTAGGAGGTGTCAAGTTTTTTTTCCCTTTGACGTCGTGGGAAAAAATTTCATTCATAAATTCTCCATGTCATTCATAAAACCTTCAAACCAAAATAAGTTTTTCCATAATGAGACATTTTTCAAACCGATATAACGGTCAAACTCGAGTTTTCCCGATGTGGCCAATGAGCTGAGATTTTTTTTCTCACTAACATTTAGATACGTTGAAATTTTAAAGAAAATCGTTAGAGCCGTTTTCGAAATAGAAGAAATATAAATATATATATATATATATACAAGAATTGCTCGCTTAAGAGTATAGGATTAAAAAAAATTCACCAAAAATCCTAAACCTTTTGTATAAATATGGTAGATCATTTTCGCCCTTACTAAATAGTCTTCTTTGTTTGTTACTATTAATAGTGAATAGTTGTAAAAATGGTGTATTTTTATGAAAAAATATTTGCATAGTTGTTTGAAAAATTATTTTTTTCTCTTTTAGAAAAGAAAAAAGTAGCCTTTGCATCAGAACATTAAATGGTCTAAAATATCATGATTTCGGATTTTCAATATCTTTCCTAGTTTACAAGATTTAAACGGGACGGACTGATGGACGCAGGGACAGACTTAAAAAAAACTAAAAGCGTCTTTTCCCCTTTTCGGGAGCCGCTAAAAACACGTGCTTTTAAAAATATAGAGAAGTCTTGAAAAATGACAAACAAGAAAATTATAAATTATAGCTTATTTAAATGATAACAAAGTAACACAAAGAGATTTTTCTCGCTTAAACTAAATAACTCTAAAAACATCAACGTCCGATTCCCATGCAATAAAAATTTTTTATTCTTCCTTGTTAGATCTGATTGAACGATTTTCTGCACAATTACTCTTTTTTCTCTAAGTAATAATTAGGAAGATAAAATGCTTATAGATTTAGATTGACCAGCTGTATATACAGTAGTGTTACAGGGAAAACAAACGAGACAAACATGCAAGAGTTTTTCTCAAGCCTGTAGCTAGCAGGGGATCTGTCGGAGAACACACGATTTCTTAAATACTAAATAACAGAGTGACATTCTTTAGTAAGTCTACAACGCATACTAAAATATAAAAAAGAATGGTACTAAGACAGTTTATGTGTTAACATATGCTCAAAATAGGCTCGCGATTAAGTTCTACATATATATCGATTCATTACCTGAAACGTCACATTGGCTAGTTTTAGACTTCAGACCACAGAAAGAATTATTTATTATTATTATTATTTTATTCTATTATAGTGGGAAGCGTGGTCGAGAGGCTAAGTGCGGCTTGAACTTGTCCTGGCGTGGCTACCTAGAAGGGGGCTCGAGGTTCGACACTCGACTCCGGCAGAGTTGTGTTTAAAAGGCAGCACGGAGAAACCAACTCCTAGATACCCCCTCCCCCCACGGGTCCACAAATGAGATTGGACCAAAGCGCTCTGGGCATGCTATAAGCATGAAAGTAGCGCTATATAAGAGCTATAATAATAATATTTTCTTTTTCACCACGATCAAGTTGACTTAAAAACAAGGCCACGCAACGATTTTAAAAAAATTTACAAAATTCAGAACATGAAAAAATATGCACAAAAGCACAGGCACACACACACGTGTGCTCACTTAAACAGATCCCTTTGACTTGGAATGTCAAAAACGAAGCGCTATAATAAGGAAGTGAATTGTTCTATTCAACATGCGTTTCAAATCATAAGAAAATATTCTGTACAGATGATGTAGGACTATGAAGACTGATTGTTACAATCAAACTTAAAACATTAACAAAAATAGTAATGCAGGCAGTAGCATAAAAGTATTTGAAATAAAGAGATGAATTGCATCCTGGCGTCACGTTCCTAATCCAAACAAAGCTAAAAGGGTGACAAAAGGAATTTATTATTCTATGGAACAAAGTTTCAACTTTTGTATTTATCTCGTATTTTTTATAGTTCATTGGTTTGTTGCTAAGCCTAACTGTAAGTAGTGGATTAATGTTCATTAATTATTTTTTTACAATCAATTTAAATAACTCTTGTTATTTCTTAAAGATTTTTAGCATATTATGAATCTCTTCAAGACCTTATTTGTAGTTTTTCTTGATTTATGAATAAGCAGGTAGTTTTTTTAATACACATTTAGACAATCCTCGCCGAATAGGTTGAACAGTAGACATTTTTTTCTCATCGCTTTCTCCAAAATCAGCAAACTCTCAAATAATCTGCTTGGACCTCTTTTTTAAACGTACAAGCTGTCAGACTCTTTTCTTTGGGAAATAACTGGTGGGCGTTCCTGCACTCGTGTTTTGGATAGTATCTTTTGCAACTTCATTTCTATTTCATTAACTGTTTCACATTAGTCAAAAGAACATTACAGGTTAACAATAATAAATTAAAAATAACATTTTACTGCTGTAAATTAATTAATTTTTTTTTCATAATTGGGAGATCTGTCCAGTCTTCTTATCCGTGGCTATTTAGCCATTTCTAATTCTAAACAACTTTTTCTAAGTATCGCCATATTGTATCCTGCTACGTAATACGTCTGTCACTACTTTTACCGTCGCTAAAAACAATTCCCAATATATTTCTCTACAAACTCATCATACTCTCTAACTAAACTAGTACACCACACTAGCAAAATTAAATACTTATAAGATATATACGGCCTATTTGGCGGTTTAAAAAAAAAAAATTAACTGCTCTGCTCAATGAAATCCCAATCTTCAAAACAAATGTGAAAGTAATTCATTCAAAAGGTGCAGAGACATGTACTAGAGAATATATATATATAAATAGACAAACTCCAGAGTGTCATAGAGCTTTTGTGTTGTGTGTGTGTGTGTTTCTATGTTGTCGGCGAGAAAAATTTAACAATCGGTTGATGAAAATGCAGTGTGAATTGTCGGGTTTAAGATTGTGCTATTAACAGCTGAACACAATTAAGGTCCCGAGGTTCACACACACACACACACAATTGTGCAGAGTAGCCAACTATGCAGATGATTTAAATAACAAAAATTATGAATTTAATTGTATGATACTTGATGTATGAATATTTACACTGAGAATGATGAATAGTAAATAGATAATATATATTTAATACATAATATATATATACATAAATTATATGATAGATATGATAGATATAGATGTATTCCTAAGTACACATAAGCACCTTTCTACGGTTACTTGTCACACGGGTTTCAACGTAAAACCAGATGCTGACCGACTGACGTCACACTACTGCCAACATTGTCTGTAATAAAGTTAGACCTCACTGATCTGTAACTGGCACCAACTGATGTGTAACAGTACTGCCACTGGCAGTGACACCAGAGACTGTAATATATTTCTGAGAAAACAAGCGACGCCCACACTGGTATAGGATCAAGAGCAGTAACCACAAATCCAACACTGGCACCCTATAAACGAAAAATGACACACAATTCAACCTCTATTCCATAACTATAAACAACTATAAACAGCGATAACCCTATACTACAAACTATAAAAAGTATCAGCCCCAAAGTAACTCACTCTAAACAGGGGTCCACAAATCCTACTGAATAGAATAATGTATGTCCAAGAAACTACAAATCCAAGAAACTATAAGTCCAAGAAACCATTACAGACTACGGGCTAACACACCGTCCGTTTTAATAAAAAATTCAGCAGGTGAACTGTCTCAGGACAGCGAGTGACCAATGACTTTTTGACGTAGCAGAAAAACAATAACAATACAAGGCCCTCTCGCCACGTACAAACAATACGAGCAGTGGAAATCACAATACCCAACAGAGTTGGGAGAGAACAAGGACACCTCACCGAACTATGTGACATGAATGATGCAAGATAAGCGTCACTGTCCGTAAGCTGTCTTGGGTACGCCAGAAGTACTCCCCAGGATGCCAGAGCGTAAAGACTAATGTTTATTTATTGAGTTAGATTTGTTTAAAATAAGTTGGATTTGTCTACATTGTAGTAAAAAGTTAAATTATTTTTTTTTCACAAAGAAGCTACTCAAGTTAAGTTTTATAAGTTAAAACATAATACGCCTACAGTAGTTTGGTTGTTACTAGTATTAGCAGTTTGGTGCTACACGTCAACAACCGTCGACAACATCATCAAATGTTTGCAATATATAATTGGTGCTAGTCGAAAAGTCTGGGAAAAAAAACCACCATAAAAATAAAAACAATAGATTTAGAATTCAAAAGAAAAAGATTATGGGTGGACTGAGCTTGCCATACCAAGAACAACAGAAAATATTCCAGAATAAGCTCAAGATAGTACCCCAAAGAAGAGGAGGAAAAAACCTTGGAGATCATAGCAAATATGGAGAAGATCGGTAAAACAAGAAGCAAATTTGGCAGGATGTACATTTACCCAACTGGACGGAATCGCCCAGAATGGAGACCAATGGCGAAGTACTGTTTCAGTCTATGCTCCATCTTATTCAAATGATAATTGTAAAGTAAGTCAAACCAATATCTCGATCTTGTCTTGTATTTCCACTAACAGGAATCGAAGCAAGAAATCCAACCGACTTTAGTTACTCTTTTGATTGTGAATACTTTTCATGACCTGACGCCGTAATCTTCGTTGGCCCAACAATGACTTATGTCTGTCGCCTCTGTGAGATTTGTCAACGCATTTAGTCTGAGATTATAGTACCAGTCTTGCCAGACCTACTCTTTATAGAGTCAGAAATAAGTGACAGAGCTGGTATAGAACTTGCCTTCACCAATATCGTGGTCCTAAATATCTATAGAATTATCTTCTTTCTTTTCCCTTCTTCGTGAAAGTAATTAAGGGTTTTTATAACTCTTTATCTCTCGTTTTTTTTTTTGAACTATCGAACTCTCAATGAGTCAGCAAAGGACAAAAGCTGATTATCCCTCTAGTTTCTGTTTTCAAAATT
The DNA here is from genome assembly GCA_021533235.1 of Biomphalaria straminea. Classification (NCBI taxonomy): domain Eukaryota; kingdom Metazoa; phylum Mollusca; class Gastropoda; family Planorbidae; genus Biomphalaria; species Biomphalaria straminea. The sequence goes on from JADKLZ010081101.1 coordinate 15,704,173, forward strand.
ATAATAATGTCAATGTCGAAGATTAAGGAAAAATGCAATGTTTTACATGGCGAAAAAAACCTGCATATTTTCACTAACCTGATGCGGACCCACACCTGATGGGTGGTAGGGAGCTTCTGTTGCTGTAACACTATAGTATTGCTGAATTATAAACGTTTGCCAACTATAAAATATTGTTTTTTCAAAATAATGGTAATTTGTTTCTATTAAAAAAAAATAGCTATTGGCGTCAGGTAACGTTTGCTTGACATAAATGTTTTTTTTTTTCTAACAGCCGACTGCTCCATTTTACAATGGCGATGCTCCGACGGTGAATGTATTCCCCAGGACCAAAGGTGTGACGGCTTCATCCACTGTGAAGATGAAAGTGATGAGCGTAACTGCAGTAAGTGTGAGATTAAATCCCAGACAGGTGGAGAAATGTTGGAGTAGGATTTGATTTTGGTTTTCTGCTTTATGAAATGAAGAAGCTTTCGTAGTCTTCTTACTAGCGTGCTTAATTATTTTCTTAACACTTTAAATATTTCCCTACACTTTCCTCTTTTAATATTTTTTTACACACAGATCGTATCATGTTCCCTCACATTTTTCTCACTCATTCCTGTTCTCTAATATCCTTTACATTCATTTACGTGCTTTTTATTAGTGGCCCCCGAAAGGGGAAAAGACGCTATTAGTTTTGTGTGGCCTGTCTGTCTGTCTGTCTGTCTGTCCGTCTGTCTGTCTCTCTGTCCGTCCGTCCCGTTTAGTGCTCAGAAAGTAGAAGATAAAATGAAAATCTGGCATCACGATAATATAGATCATTCAAAGTTATGATGCAACGGCTACTTTTTTTTCTAAAAGCTCAAAATCTAATTTTTAAAAATCATTTATGCAAGCAGTTTTTATAGAGAAAAACCTAATTAGTATGCATTATAAATCAAACCTAATTTAAGACAATTAATAATGTTATAAATTTCATTTATTTATTTATTTCAATTTCCATAATTTAATAATATGGACTTTTTATGCAGTGACTTTCGTGTACTAGCGAAAAGCCAGGCCATGACTAAGTTCTAAACTAATTTCTTGAATATTTTTTTTTTAATCAGATTTTTAAAACAAAATTTATTAGTGCCCCCTTTAGAATGAAAGAAGCGTGTTATTGTGTCTTTTGTCTGTTTGTTGGTCTGTCAGTCACGGTTAGATAAAAAAAACACTAAAGGCTATTGAAAATCTGATTTTACATTTCATGTTCCTTCAGAAATATTGCGTTAGTTTAAGTATGTATAATAGATTGTTCCGGATGTTTTGTGAAAAAAGAATGTTTGTTTGCTTTTCTAACATATATTAAATTTTATAACCATGCTTGAACGTTGTAAAAAACACATGATCTTTAATATGTTGTTCCGGTTTTTTTTTATATACATAACATAAACATACTAAAATTAGAATCTCTAATTACAAAGTTGTTCCGGATTTTGTTTTATAAAACATAAATAATGTCAAATGATTGTTTGAAATATCGCATAATTTACTAATATTGCAATTTTATTCTTTGACAATACGTCACTATAGTTTATTTATCGATATCAACTGCTCCGTATTTTCAACTTTAAAAAATGTATGTCCTATGACTTTTTTCTTCAAAAGTATCGACAATAGGTTGTTCGGGAATTTTAAAATAAGAAAAAAATTTAATAAAACGATTATCGAAAATTACTTTTTGTGGCTCCTGTAGGGGGAAAAGCTGCTATTAGGTTTGTTAGACCTATTTTACATGAAATTTTCTTGCTGAAACATAGCAAACGTTTTTAAATCTGTAAAGAATGTACCTGATTTTGTTTTTAAAAAGAAATCTACCTACATAACGTTTATAATCTTACAAATTGTCACCAAAATTGTTCCGAGTTTTATTAGCAAAATCTACTAACGCCAAAAAAAAAATGTTTGAAATCCATCTTCTAACAAATAAAACAAATAATCTTCTTCTCATTTACAAAAATTGGTTGTTCCGGATTTTTATGAGAAACATTTTTACTCTATTTATTTAAAAGAACACTTCTTTCTTACACTACAATTAATTTTCTTTCTTAAACGTTACAAAATCTAATTTTGTCTCAATAATATGTTCAGGATATTTAAGGAAAACAACTTCCTAACACCAAAGTAAGGTAGGAAAATCTTTCCACAAGGCTATAATATGGTATTTATAATTTTTATACTTGATAAACCCGAAAATTTAATAAACAGTACCCGATATATCTGAGATTCTCTCTCTGTTTTTCTCTCAATTTCAATAGCTTTTAGTCTTTTTTCCGATACAAACATGACGGACAGACAAACTGACAGACAAAACGAAAAAAAAATGC
>JADKLZ010081101.1:15706923-15724780 GCA_021533235.1 Biomphalaria straminea
ATATATAAATACGGAGAGAGAGGGGGGGGTCACAGATCTTTAAATGAAATACTATGTATGTACCATCGTTAGCTCTCTCTCTCTCTCTCTCTCATTCTCTCCCCTCTCTCTCTTTCGTGTAATGAAGACATTATAAGTCTAACTATATAATAGGCCGTGTGAGGTCATGTATTTTTTCCCTTAACGTCACATGGAATGAATTCTTTAAATGAAATGTTCATAAGAACTCGGTGCACTAAAATTTATTAAAGCTCGACAACGTTCTCGTATTGTTAAAGACATTTTTAGTCTAACTAGGCCGTGTGACGTAAGTTTTTTTTTCCTTTGACCTCATATGGATTTAGAATGATATCTTTAAATGAAATGTTCATAAGAACTCGGTGCACTTATGTTTATTAAAGCTCGCCAAAGTTCTCGTGTTGTTAAAGATATTTTTAGTCTAAATAGACCGTGTGAAGTAGGCTAAAGGATTTTTTCCTTTGACGTCATATGGAATAAATTCTTTAAATGAAATGTTAATAAGAACTCGGTGCACCAATGTTTTAAAACCTCGCAAACGTTCCCGTATAGATGAAAACATATTTTAGTTTAACTAGGACGTGTGACGTAGGCTAAAGAATTTTTTTTTTAATCTAGATTTTTTCCACTAGATATAGATTTTTTTACACTAAATTAGATTTTTAACACTAGATCTAGATTTCTTTTTACAATAAATCTAGTTTCATGTTCCAATTGAAATCATTGTAGATTTTAGATCTAGAATTTCTAGGTCTAGTTTAGAATTATATATAAAAGATCAAGTTCTAGAATTTCAATTTCTAGATCAAAATCGAGACTTAAATTGTATATTTTGATTTCCAGGTCTAGATCTACATTGAAATGTTATAATAAACTAAAACTAATCTTCTATTTTTCAAATTTAATGTTGCATTCATTCTATTGATTATCTGGGCTTTTTTTATTTTACAAAAATCGTATCTAAATTACATCCAGATTATTTATAATTTAGATATTAGATATATATTCAGAGTGCTAAATCAGAAGTTTAGTTTATGTAGATCTAAATCCCTACAGATCAATGCTGAAAGATTATTTAAAATCGCTCGTGTGAGATATTGTACATATCAGGTAGATGTCATGCCGTAAGGTGTAATATATCTCTATATAAACAATAGGCTATTAGTTTGTAACCAGTTTGTTATTAGGTTAAGAGCAATACCTTGTCGTGCAGTTTACGTGCTGAACTGATTATCCCGACTCTCCCGGGTTATGTGTCTGTTTGCTTACATGTTTCGAATGTTCTTTCAGAGTTGAAGATAAATTACTTCCTAGTCCAAACCTTCCGCAGGAGGGGGATGGGAGCATGCAAGGTTTGAATAAGAAACCAACGATAAATCCGAACTACAATCTAGTGCGCAAACATCAAGACCAGGAGGGTTTATACCCTGCTCGCTGTTATCCTCGGTCATCCAGCGAGAAATTAATTATTTTAAACTTAGAAAGAACATCCGAAATATTTAAAACAACGTCAAAAGAGTCTTTGAAACATTATTACCTTTGTTCATCAAAATTAAATCACGTCTTGACCATTTCTTGCGAATAAGCGAATCCGACAGGGAGCCAACTCCTACGGGGTTGTAATCTTGTTTCTCTCATATTCTCACATGCTATTATTTTCTTTTAGATTTTATATATTTTTTGGATACTCATATGTGCTTGAAGTAAATTCCTTTAGATACATTTTTTTTTCTCTCTAAGATTTTCTTATATGCTTTTCTTTTCTCTAAGATTCTCTTATACGCTGGGGGCACCTTTCATTTTTACTTTCGATATATGACATGATAAAATGTACGCAAATATATATAAGTCCAAGATCAAATTGGTTCAGTATATCAGTAAACTTAAAAAAAATCATTAAGACTCTTTTAATGAATAATACCGTTGTTTATTTGCTAAATAATGCACAAGTGACAAATCTCAATTCATATCGCTTCACATCGTGTATTCTGTGCAGCAAAGAAATCTATAACATCATCTACATCGATACTTTCTAGTACTATAATCAGTATATATTATTAACATACTTAATAAAATTAGCATACAAATTGTGTGATTTATGTTCTTAAATACGACAGCTCCCTTGGGGGGGGGATCGCCCTTACCCACTTCTCCTGGATCCGCTAGTACAGGCATGTCAAACTCATTAAGGTGTATGGGCCACATGATAAACTTACTATGACCTGAGGGGCCGAAGCAAAAAAAATCAGTTGCAAAACATCTTACTAGTTTTATGTAAATTAGAAATGATACAATAGATTACTATCATTAATGGCATACCTGTCCCTTAGTTAAATTTGTAGTACTATTTGTTTATTAAAAATTACTTTGATTACGCAATCTTTTCTTCGTCCTGATGCTTTACATCTTGTCTGGGATACAAGTTTAATAAAGACATCACAAATTTTGATCAGATAATCTCGAACGATAAGGTGTTTGTGTAGCTTTCATTGTTCAAAAGAACTGCTCACAGAGATTACTGCTTTCAAACATAACTAGAATTCTGGCTGTAAATTTCCGCAATTCAACGTACCGTTCAGCGTAAAATTTTGCACAGCCAATTCTATATACTTCGATTTCAACAAAGAATCTGACAGCTATTCTATCAGCTCTAGTTGCACATTACCAGCAGCTTTTTCATGAGGAAATGAAAATAGAGATACAAACAACGAACATTTATACTCGTATGAAACGAAGTCACGAAAACGGCCATTGAAAGGATCTAATAACGATTCCATTTGTAAAACATATTTACCGAATGTTGTAACCGTATTTAATCTTTTCCGTTCCTGACGCGTTGAGAAGTAAACAAGATTGTCTCTTTATATTTGGTTTATCCAAACTCGTAATTTAGCTTGAAAGTACTTTACATGATTACAAGCATTTGTGACTATTTCGTGTTTACTTTGAAGTTCAATCTCAAATCTTACAGGTGACCAGTGAGATCAACTCCAAATGCCAAATCCCTAACCCATTCGTCAGTTTGGAAATTTCAAAAGAATCACCTTTCATGTTCAGAAACAATACAATTTCTTCACACATAGCAAAATACTCTTCAATACTTTATGATAGAACAGCCAGCGGACTTCTTTGTAGTAGGGAACACAATCAAATTCGTGTCCAATGTCATCCAGAAACATTGAAAATGGGCAAGGATTTAAATCACCGACACGAATAAAATTGAGAGCGACTGAAACCAGTCTTATGACATGTTGCAACTATAATTGTTGTGTACGCAGAATGTTTCTTGGGGAATGAAGCACTGAAAATGATCAAATTTAAAATTAGCATCTGTCTCTCTTATTTTTGCAAGTAGCTGTGAATCAAAACCATTTCATTTCATGGTTGGTGCGCCATCTGTTGCTAGACTAGGTAGCTTACCAAAGGTAAAATGTACTGCAATATCACCTTCTGTTATTTCTCAAAAAAAATCTTCGCTTTTGTGGTGTAAAGCATAGAACAGAGCTCAAAAAGTTCCTCGTGCATCTCAAAATTCCTGTCACAGGCCCTTATGAATATAGCCAACTGTGCTGCACCCATTACATCAGATGACTCATTGAGAGTCAATGAAAATCAACTATTTAGTTTTTTAATTGATCACGAAAGCTGACTGATATGCCATTTGTTTTATCTGGCAGTTTTCCTAGTTAACACTATTTCTTTGAATGCTTTCACCCTTTCTGGACAAATTACTTCGGCTTTAACGACACACTCCTTCATAAAATCATATTCACTAAATGATTTGCTATGGCTTGCAATTATGTTTGACAAAATGTAGCAGGCTTTCACTGCAGACTCACTCTCGTTAATCATTTTAACAAATACTACTTTTTAATTCAAGTAGCTTGTCATCTTTTATTTTCCAGCGCAATAGTTTAACATTATTATAATCATTTTTTAGGTGGCTACGCGGGCCGCATCAAGGTGGTCGCGGGCCGCATGCGGCCCCTAACACCGTGTTTGACGGTGACCAGTCAAAATAGCGCGGACAAAATAGCACCGACAAAATAGCGCGGACAAAATAGCTCGAAATTTCCCGACAAAATAACGCAGACTTATATATGATGTGTATAAAATTACCGGATTATTAGTAATTTAATGTTCTGGGCAGCATTTTTGTTGATGTCACTATTTGTTTTATATATTTAAAGATCTGAAATTATGCCATATTGGCAGATAACAAGAGTACTTTAAATTTTATATCATAGCCCTTTTTAGCTTTTGATTTAAATGCGTAACCTGCCGATGTAAATACTGCCTTTGAAGAATTAAATGAAACTCGGCCAGATGTTGAAGGGAATTTGTATGACTATTGGAAGGACAACTATATTGGTCGCCAGAGAAGAAACCGTTGAGTGACTCCAAGATTTTCGATAGCATTATTGAATGTTAGAGATTGTGTTTAGGACAATCTACCACGAACAAACAATTCAGTGGAGGGATGGCACCATGCACCTTTTTATTGACGGTCATCATCCTAATGTGTACAAGTTAATCTCTCACTTTCTCAGAAAACAGAACACTGAGAACTAGATTCTGAGGTACAATGCTGGAGAACGAAGTAAAGCAGCAAGCAAAACAAAGTACCTCCAACTAACAGACGACTTGAAGCTATGCTGCAAATGTATGGAAACAAGCCAGTGATGGAATATCTACGTGGCATTTCCTACAATTTAACTTTGTGAAAGTTTGTCTCTGTGTGTGTGTGTAAATTTGACACATATCTTTGCGTACACTTATATAATATAAATAAATGCTATATTTTGAAATTATTCATTTTACCTTATTTTTTATTTTTTTTATGTTTATCTAAAGTGTTTCATGCAAAAAAGAAAAATTACAACATTAAACCATTAAAAATAAAATATTAGCTCTATTCTTATTTAACGATATTGAAAGTATTTCTTTCCAAATGAGGAAAAAATATTTTTTCTGCGCTATTTTTCCGCGCTATTTTGTCAGCGCTATTTTGTCGGCGCTATTTTGTCGGCGCTATTTAGACGGGGTACCGTGTTTGACATGCCTGCGCTAGTAGCATGAAGACAGAAAGGGATGTATATTGATTAGCACCTTCTAGAAGTAGGGATAGTAACTGTGTTTTTGTTAAGACAAAATCATCTTATGCTAGTTAACTACCTTTCCTTTACTTTAGAGTTTTAAAAGTCAATGCTTTATCTTGTAACATTAATTTATTATGTTTTTACTGTTCTTAAAAATAAAATGTATTTTTGTAACAAAAACAAATTGAAAACTATCTGCTCTAGTTATTTCTAGTTTTTTAATGCTAATATACACTGGTCAAATTAAATAAAGAATATTCTGATTTAAAGGGGGAAAACTGTCACGAAAGGATTTTGTTTCCAAATGTTCATAAGCTTATCCTATAACGTTTTTATCAACGACGTTCTGAAATAAAGTAGAAATTAACAGCTTGCCAATGCTTCTAATAGTATTATATATAACATAACTTTCTAATGTTAAATGTTCAGAAAACTAAAGAAATGATTATTGATTTTAGGAAAAACAAGGACCATATTGCAGAAATTCAGACAACCAAAACATAGAGCAAGTACAAGAATATAAATATATAGGCACAACTATCAACAACAAATTAGAGTAAAGTGAAGACTGTCAAAATCTATACACGAAAATTAACCAGCGACTCTTATCTCAGAAAGCTAAGAAAATTTAACATAGATAATAATTAAACTCTTCTACACAGCAACCATCAGCAGTCTTATTAACTTTACCACCACCTGCTGATATGGTAATACTTCACTGGCACAAAGACTTAGAATAAATAGACTAATTAAAAAAGCATCATATATTACTACAGTACAGCTACCATCTCTTGAAGAGCTTTTCCAAGAAAGATGCCTTTCCAAATCACAAACGATTCTTAAAGACAACCTGCACCCATTAAACAAATGTTACATAAGATCTGAAAGAAGTGGTCGTCTCCTTTCCATCAAGACTAAAAGTGAAAGGCTTAAAAACTCCTTTGTCCCACTTTCGGTCAGAGTGTTACGAGGTCAGCTGCCGTCATCGAGAAGTACATAGAAGTCAAATTCATAAAGCGCTGGTTGTGAATGTGTATGTGTGTTTGTATGTGAATGTTGATCGAATTTTTCATGTATATTGTTTTTGTACAGTAGTTACGCTGAGGTTGTCAATTGTAATCAAACTGAATTTCCATTAGATTGAATCAATAAAATTATCTTATCTTTTCTTATATTTAAAAATATGGCACATCCTCCAAAAAGTATAACGTATACCATCATAAAGTACAAATATGAACTTGGCCTACTCATTTCCTCTTCAGAGATTTCAATTATGGTAGACTAAAAAAACATTTAAAGTGCCTTGTTCAGATTTTCAATCTATTGATTGGATTACGTTCAAGTTATCTATTTCATTGGCCAATAGTTATCAAGCAAGGTATCGTGTGGTAGCACAACGACCAATCGCCTTTACTTTCACCAACGTAAGTCAAGTAAGCATTACAGTTGAGTGGACAGAGGGGCGCCCTAAAAAAAAATTTTGGTGCACCTAATGTACAGACTGAAGGACGAGTTGATAAGCAATTTAAACAAAAAATATGATAATTATGCACTGCATTTAGCATTGCAAAATCTTATTTTCTTTTGAAAGCTTCTAAGTTGGTAACTTGAATTTAGTTGGCAGCATTGAATGTGAGTTTAGTGTCCTTGACATTGTTAAGTATTTCGATGAAAGAGATGGTCTGAAAGGAAGAGAGATTCAAACAATTTTTTTTACATCAAATCTTTTTCGGTTGTTAAAGTTTTGACAGATTTTGTCCACTGCTTATTGACTTTTATATTATAACATAACTTTAAATGTATTTATATTTCTGATTACATGTGTATGCGCACGCGATGCCTGGCTATGTGATAGAGACACGTGTATATATGAGAAGTTCCGGTGTGATGGGTTGATCTATTGTAACGACGAAAGTGATGAGGCAGAGTGTGGTAAGTAATGGTATAAGTGACGCATGGCAGGAGTTTATTAAAAGAAAATTCTATAAATCAAATAAGAACATAAAACTAAAATGCTATTTAACCTTGGTTAGGCCTATAATAGAAAATGCATCCTCTGTTTGGGACCCCTCAACTCAAGAAAACATTAAGAAACTGGAACTGACACAAAATAGAGCAGTGAGATTCATAACAAATCAACATTCACATTTGACTAGAGTAACACCTTTAGTAAAATCATTTAATTTAGAAAGCCTTCAGGACAGAAGACTCATACGTAAATTAGCAATTATACATAAAACACTGAACCATAATCTTCAAATACAAAAACAAAATTTAATAAAATACTCAGAAAGACACAAAGAAACAGACGTACGTCTCGTCCCATTTGCCAGGACAAATCTGTACAAATGCTCCTTCTACCCTAGCGCTTTTAGAGAATGGAATAGATTGCCTGAGCTAGCCAGGAAAACCAGTGACTTGGCAGAATTTAAGTCATCGGTTAATATGCATGACTGAATGCATGACGCGTAGGATGTAATCAGCTACTTTTTTGAAGTAACGTCTGTATTGTATAAGATAAGAAGCTTGATAATCAAAAGCAAGACGGGCCTTAGACGTTGCAATCTGGGCAGCCGACTAGAGCCTCCGAGTGGTAGTAGCCTCGCACAGGACATACAAGAAATATTTAAAAAATTAAGAAACATTGAAAAAAAAGAACATATCAGAACTTTATGTCTCTATTTCTTCCAGCCTTGCTCTAAATCTCTAACGTTTATTTACGACGAGTATTTAGATCTACTTGTTAAAGAACATATACTAGAACACCCTTTTGTTTTATTTCTTTTTTGATGAAATGTCGAAACGATAACTGTATTTTGGTAATCATGAATTGTCCATAAGGCACGTTCGTGATATAGGTGTATTATTTATTCAACTTAATTGTTGATTTAAACAGTGGCGTACCGACGGGGGAGGGGGGGCGGGGAGGGCATCCGCCCCCGGGCGCCGGAGAGTAGGGGGCTCCAAAATGGGTATTACACTAGGGGAGAGCACCAATGAATAGGCTATCAGTCTCTCAAGCAGACAACCTTCCTATAGCTGACTGTCGATCTCAGTGTTATGATAACGCAGCTGTAATGGCAGGAGAACTGTCTGGACTCCAACAAAGAATTGCCATTCGAAATCCTTAAGCATCGTTTGTTAATTGTAACAACCATAGCTTGAATTTAGCTGGATTGCATGCTGCAAAACAGGATCCAGTTGTTGTTACATTTTTTTGGTACAGTTGAGAAAATTTACGTTTTTTTCAGTACTTCAATTGTTCGATGGGAGAAAATGAAAGAATTGCTTGGAATTACATTGAAGAGAGAATGTCCAACACGCTGGAGTGCAAGACAAGATGCGGTGAATGCAATCCACGAACAGTTTGATGGATTTTTACAGCTGTTAGAAAACCTGTATGAAGATGGTACTAAAACTAGTGAGACTCAGAATGATGCATACAGTTTGCTTCAAAATGTGATGAATTTCAATTCGCATTATGAAATCAGTTATTGATAGACTAATCCAGGAGATGACAACACGATTTGGTCGTCTGAAGACGTTAGATGAAAAGTTTGGATTTCTATTCGACATCAGCAAATTGTTTGCTAATGATACCTCTGATGATATTCAACAACACTGTGCTACGCTGGCTGACTTTTATAAAACTGATATCGATGGAACTGAACTGTTCGTAGAAATCAGTGACTGCAGTATGTTGCTGAAAACCCCGCCAGATGCTACGCCAAGCAGCCCATTAGAATTACTTTCATTTATTATTTCATATGGCAATGACATATTTCTAAACTTTCAAATTGCTTTGCAAATTATGCTAACAATCTCTGTGTCAGTTGCTAGCTGTGAGCGTTCTTTTAGTAAACTAAAAATCATTTTAACTTATTTGAGAGCTTCAATGGGTTAGGAGCGTCTGTCAGACTTGGCTAAGCATGGAAAAGGAGCTGGTCGAAACAATTAATTTTGACACTTTGCTAGTGCAATATCACGAAAAGTAGTTCTATAAGAAATTGCTAATGTTGCTACAGATTGTTCATTAACTTTGTTTACAATTAAAAAAAAATATTGATTGGTGATTGTTTTTTTGCAAATATAGATAACGCATACTAATAAGGGGGGGGGGCGCCAACAGACTATACCGCCCCGGGCGCCTGGCATCCTCGGTAAGCCACTGGATTTAAATATAGTATAATGACACGGTAGAAAGAAGCGTAAAAAGTTTGGGTTTAATTGGGTATTTCCGTAGTGACGTGACGAGTAATTAAAAAGTAAAAACAAAAGATGACCAAGACAACGAAGACAAAGACTAAGTGCCTTTTATTCATTCAATTGTTTGAAGTTATCAGCTGGAGTTACTGACTCATATGTCTTAACTGTCCTGTTGATTGTATCTACTAAGAACTCGCGAACAACATCTACACTTATCATCAACACATAGCCCATCAAGAGTAGATACAGGAATGTCTTTAATTCATTGCGTATTTTTTAGGTCTAATTTTTTTTTTTTTTCTATTTCATTTGGGGACACCCTATTCACTTCGCCTAGGGGCCTCCAATTACCTAAATAAAGTGTTCAAAACAGTTAACATCTTCTCCTACGATTATTAAACCGTTGGGGCACTACACATAAAATGTCTACCATCTTTTTTTCTATTTTTCTCCTTGACTAGGATATCTTTCAATGACAGGTCAGTCCATGCATTGACGTTGTTTTCCATTGGAGACAGAGGCAATGGAAAACAGATGACGTAAAAGGAATAAGGATTCAGACATTTCCCTCACACGTGTTCCCACTTTAGCTTCATCTTCCAGTTTTTCCCTCTGTATTTTAGTTAGTCCCATTTACAAAAAATGTAGAACATATTTGCAATAATTTTACTTTTAGAGTAATACCATTATATGATCCAAAAGTATAATCTTACTACAGTGATACAGGTATTCGGACCTTATCTTGAATTTTAATTTTAATAGATAACTAGTCGACCGGCGGCATAGTATACGCCGCTATTTTCCAGGCACTGGCGGATCAAGGGTGGGGGTAGGGGCGATCGCCCCCCCCCCACTTGGCGTACGAATTTTAGTATAGAATTTCCACAATTGGTATATGAATGTATTACTTATCTTAATAATATATACTAATTATTTTATATTTCTCTATTATTTTATATTTCTCTATAATTTTAGATTATTTCGCCCCCCCCTTTCTAGTATGTTGGCCGATATGGTGGGGTCAGGAGGGTATGGTGGCATCAATTTCGCCCCCCCCCCCATAAGCTTTCGAGTGGGGGGGCGGTCCAATTTCGGGTGGGGGGTGGACGAATTTTAGTTTAGAATTCACCAATTGGTATACGAACTTATTACTTGTGTTAATAATATAAACTAATTATTTATATCTCGTCCCCCACCCTATAGTATGTTCGCCGATATGGTGGGATCGGGAGGGGGCGGTGGCATCAATTCCGCCCCCCCCAACATATAAGCTTTCGAGAGGGGGGGCGCTTTTGGCGTCGGGGCTTCGACCCGAACACCATTTATAAATAATGAGTTGTAGATGTCAGGAAAATGCGTTACTGCAGTGAAGTATGCAAGAAAACGCTTTTGGCGCCGGGGCTTCGCAGATGAATGAATAATGAGCTGCCCCCCCACTCCAAAGTTCCTGATCCGCTAGTGTTTCCAGGGCAGGCCTTAGGCACTGCAACATATGCGACCGCAGTGGGTCCCGAACTTTCTTTAGACCCGTGCTAATTTTTAGGTGTATAAATTATGAAATTGAACCATTTTATAAAACATAACAGATTTCCCGCGGTCTCTTGATTTACCAGGAGCCCCCTGGAAATCTCCTGAAATGTTATTAAATGCTATGCCGCCGGTCGAAAAAGTCCTGGAAATTTCCGGACATTATTAAAAATCTTTTTAAAGTAAAAAAATATGCTATGCTATTTTGTCAATGAAAATAGTGCGGATTTTGTATATATTATTTCCCATTCACACCATGCTGCGCCATGGGATCTTCCCATTTACTTGTTATTAGTAAAGCGAATGCGTGAATTCATGAATGAAAAATACAATGAATGAAGCTAACAATGGCTTATTGACCTTAATTTACGCGATATTAAGAATATAGCTGCACTCATGTAACAATGCTTTAGTAAAACAAATTTGAATGTTAATTTGATTAAAATGGACTATAATTAGTATATTAATGTGCTAAAGCATAAAATTATACTTGCGTAGAGTTGAATTCGAGTTTTAGATCTAGATCTAGATCTAGGAATAGAGAGATGATTTACCTTTCGTAATCATGTGTAATGAATGAATGTGCATAATTTCTAAAGTGAAACCTGAGAGTGTACTCTATCTGTGTATTGTTGTTCTAGTTTCAATAGTCTAACGACACAATAATGTGGAAATACTTTTAATATTATGACAATAATCTGAGAAGAAGAGATAATTATATAAACACCACTTTCATTCACAAAATAGTGAGGATTGGGATGCACCAATTTCCATTCACACCACGTGCGTGCGCCATAGGATCTTCCCTATTTACTTGTTGTTGCTTGTATGTTGTTTGACCTCTTACTTTGAGGATTATATATATAGATTGTAAATAAATAGTACAAGCTCTTTATCGATCGTAATTTTTGTTTGCAATTTTTTTTAAAATCATTTATTCTATTTTATATTAATTAAAATAATAATTATGTAGGTCTTTGAATTTTAAATACTTGCAGCACAAAACCTTCTTTTTTTTTCTTTATTGTCTATCAGTAAACTGTTCGTCATTTGCCTGGCAATGTAAGAATGGTAAGTGCATCCCGTTACAGTACAGATGTGATGGGTTCTTTGAGTGCACAGACCATAGTGATGAAAGGAATTGTTGTAAGTAGTGTCTGCATAATGATGTAGCTACTTTTTATGAGCAAGTATGTTACTTCGTAAATGTGATTTTTTAAAATGTTACCGGGAATTGCTAAAAATAGTCAAGAAATTTATCGTCAATAACTGTCCCTAAGAAATCTGTTACTTACGAGTTCCCATGTGACATTAAAATAAGTGTCAAATATATGTGTAAAACACTGGCTGTTATTTCACAGGCATACATAAAGAAAGATAAACTTATACACTACAATGCTACATAATAGTATGAGAGTAGCCAGGATTCTTTTTTCGGGAAGGGTTTTATTTTTTTTTTGGAGGGGGGAGGAGAAGGCTCTCCCACACCTTTTTTGCCCACGCCCTCCTCCATGTGTGTACATAATTAATTTTTATTACATTCTAAACCTTAATTCTCTATAAAGTTATTGTTCCCTAGAATAGATTCTTCCCGGGTTTTTAAAAAAAAACTATAGCCACCGCACCCTTGTCAGCTAGGGGATCCGTGGAAGAGCTGTCAGCTAGCTCGGTGGAGTTTGGGGCGGAACCCCTACGCCAGGCACTATTTCCGGTACTTAAAACAAAAAAAAAGCACATTCTGAGAAATTTTGCGTAGCCAAGATTTTTATCGGTGTTTTTTTTTCTTCCCTCCGGTCAATATATATATATATATTATATATATTTATATATATGAGTGTGTGTGTCTGTGTGAATGTGCGCGCACAAAAGATCTTTATTACATTCTGACCCTTCATTCCTTCGGTAGACGCTTATTGTACCCTAAAATGAGTTTTTCCTGATATTGAGGGAAAAATTGTAGACTTCCCTCCTTTGCCTGCAAGGGGGTCTGGGGGAGCACTTTGAGCTCCACCAGCGGGGCTTTGGGGCGGCGCCCGGTTTTCAACTCAGCTAACAAAAGCATATTCTGAGGTATCTAAAGTGCACTATCTTGCTTTAAAAACTTTTATTTCAAAATCCTCATGTGCTTTTTTTACTGACTATGATCCTCCCGCACCGTTCGGCGCATTGTGTGGCAAGCTGCTTCCACAAAAATCAAAATCTATCACAGCAATGTCTGAAGCCTCTTCCCACCTGCTCTTAGGACCTCCATGAAAGAGTGGCGCCAAGTTCTACTAGGATGTTCCTGTTTGCTCTTTTCTTATAGTAACCTTCTCCATGTCATAGCAACTCCTATTATGCGTAATTCATTTTGTCAGAGACATGTCCCGTAAACCTTATGCGACGCTCTGTCACAACCTTAATAAAGGGTCGACTCCCAGTTCATTGTGGATATCTTGATTGAGACCCGATCTCTATAACTGAATCATTAAATCCGTCTTAGCCATCTTTATTGAACCTCATTTAGTCTTTTTCAATTTTGGTAGATAACTATTCACTTCAATTATATGCAAATTCGCACACTAGCGTGTCAGTGCAACACCGCTAGTGTTTATGTAAAAATGTAATTCCAAAAATGTCTTCCCCATAGACATAAATAAATATAGACTGACCAATAAGAGAATACTATGAAACAAAACTTTGTGAATTGCAATTTTGTGTACTTTATTTTATGTCTATAAATTTTGTTTAATCTCTAAAACTGAAGATCAAGCAATTTTTAAATTTTTCATAATTCGGAAATCTGAATTCAATAGATATACATGCATAGACATAAATAAATATAGACTGGAAAAAGGAAGTAACTTTATGTAATTTGAAAACATTTTAGTTTCTGTATTAATAATAATAATAGGCTTGTCTTTGAATCCGAAGATTAGTAAGGAATACAGTGTTTCCCGTGGCTGTGCAGTTCCAGCTGTGACCTACATATTTTGCCACACCCAGGGCAAGTTTCTGTATTAGAGAGGTGGATAACCACAAAACCCCATTTGGCTACGCTTAGGAAATTCGGTGACTGTAGTTTGCTTAAGTTGGCTGCACTAGAGCAATAAGTAAATTATTTTTTTAGACAATGAGGTCTGAGGCAAGTTATGGTTTGAAATCCCCTCCTTCCAGCTACGTCCATGTGTCATATTTTAGGTGTAAACCTAATCCTGTTCAAAATATATGCTGTTTAAAAACAAAATCATTTAAATAAAGATTTTGTTTATTAAATACAATTTTTTGTAAGCCTTAGATGTAGTATGTTAAATCTATATATTATTAAAAATGAATAAAAACATTTAGTTTTTCTGTACAAGTAACAAATCTCAGAATACCCTTTTTGAGCTATGAATATGTTTGGTGGTTTGCAATTTCGCCTCTGTGAGTGTTTTACAGCCAGATCCTATTACGTTTTGTTCAAATGCTGATGCTTCTTCTTTATCTTCATTTTTATGTTGGAACGTTCAGATGACTAGACCAATAGACACAAACAAAAACAGTGGTTTTTAAATCAGGGAGCTCTCGTATAGTTTTCTTTCTATTGGGGTGTTTTGGGGCTAGTGTGTTGTACGGGCCTCTTGATATATCAGTTTTGGAGGACACGGTCAGGATTCTCTGGCGACACTTCACAAGGGCAGATGTCACTGGTTCCAATTTTGAGCTTCCGGTACATATGTTGTCTCATTCTTTTGTGTCCGGTTCTGGGTCATACGAATAGACCTTGATCTTGTCGGGATAACTTTTAATAGGCATCAACTTTTTTTGTGATTCGGATGAGAGCTTATCCATTTCTCATTTATGTCCAGCGATAGGAACCACATGCAATTTCTGCAAGAAGAAAAGCCACTGGTATCAAATGTGCAGAAAAAGACGCAATGTTAATCTGGTTGAAGATGACAGCCACAGTGATGAAAATATTGTACTATTATTACTGCAAGTAGCCAGTCTAATGAGGATAAAGTTGAGAATACCCATGTCGTTAAAGACAAGTGGACTGTAAAACTAGTAGTGCATGACAAGACATTAATTTTTCGTATTGACACTGGTACAAGAAGTAACATACTTCTCAAGTCAGAGTTTGACAAGCTCCAACACAAAGTCACTAAAGTCTTACACTAATCATGCTACTAAGACTTTAGGAGCAGTGGTGCTACCTTTTAATATAATATACAAGAGGTGAAAGCAAGGTTTGAGGTTGTAGAACTTAATCAAGAGAACATTTCGAGTGGTGACACAGCTGAATGTTAAGGACTACTACAACGGATAGACAGCATAAAATCCAAGGCAGAAGACGAGTTACAAAGAGAGTTTCCTGAAATGCTGAAAACAACTGGAACACTGCCAGGAGAGTACAAGATTCAGTTAGAAGAAAATTCTAAAGGAGTTATCCACCCACCATGTCGCTTAGCAGCATCGTTACGCCAGAAAGTTGAAAAAAAAATTAATGAAGGCTGATGTATTTATTACCCAAGTACATGAAACTACTGAATTTGTTAGCTCCATGGTTGTTTCGTTCAGGAATGACAAAGTGAGAATATGTATTGATCCAAAAGATCTCAATAAAGCAATCAGACGGAAACATCACCCGATGAAAACTATTGAAGATGTGATCACTAACATTCCAGGTTCGAAGATATTCTCAGTTCTCGATGATAAGTCAGGGTTTATGCAGATAAAGTTTGAAAGAGAATCTTCTTTTCTCACAACATTAAACACACCTCTGGGAAGATATAGATGGCTACAATTACCTTTTGGAGTCAAATCAGCGCCAGAAATATACCAAAGAATTATGGATGAAATGCTTCAAGGTATTGAAGGAACATATGTCAGCATAAACGGCATTGAAATAGCTGGTAGAGATGTTGAGCATCATGATCACATATTGAAACAAGTCATGCAAAGAGCAACGTAGTTCAATCTAAAGCTTAAGTTTAATAAGTGCAAGATAAGGAAAAACAGAGTACCTTATATGGGTTATATCTTTTCAGAGAAAGGTTTAGAAACAGATCCAGCAAAGATAAAGGTAATTATTGACATTCCGGCTCCTCAAGATAAAGATTGAATCAGAAGATTTCTAGGTTTAATTCAGTACCTATCAAAATTTATTCCTAATCTAAGTCAAGCAGATGCTCCAATACAAAAGCTTCTAAAAGATGAGGTAGAATTTGAATGCAATCATGATCAAAACAAGAGTTTCGAAGAGTTGAAACATCTTTGTACAAACCGTCCAGTTTTGGCATATTATGATGTCAACAAGAACGTAGAGATATAATGTGATGCAAATAAAGATGGACTGGGAGCAGTATTACTCCAAGAAGGTCGTATAATTGCATACGCATTAAGAGCTCTCACAGACACAAAAACAAGATGTGCTCAAATTGAGATGGAAATGCTCTCAATTGTGTATAGTACAAGCAAATTTCACTGCTAAATATTTGGTAAGGAAGTAACAGTTTATAATGATCACAAACCCCTGGAGCAAATCTTCAAGAAACTGTTTTTGTCAGCACCAATGAGAATTCAGAAGATGATAATGAGACTACAGTGGTAGGATCTGAAAGTCTGTTACAGAAAAGGCAAAGATATTTCCGATACACTTTATCGTGCACGTCTACCAAATACTGATATACCGACATGTGAATTTACAGATGATTCAGTGCATATGATCTATGTAAGCGATTCGAAATACAGTGAAATTCAAGACTGTACAAGCAAAGAACTTTCAATGCTTCGGGAAGTAATAATGACTGGTTGGCCAGACACAAAGCCATTCTATGGTCTAGGCTTCCGACCAACTCATGACCACTTAAAGCCGAAGAAAGCATTAGTTTCGCACACTGGTTATGGCGACCTATGTTAATAGATAGACAAAATTATGCATCGTGCCTTCCATGTGTCCCATGGTTTCCCCTGCATTACCATACTTAACTTTGAGTTTTATAATGCACTTTTTTTAAAATTAATTATAGCTCTATTCTGTATTGTAGTGATAAAAGACCCTGTTTCCGGTTTTAAATCTTGGTGAAGACTGAGATTTTGTTTTTGTCTCAGGATCTTTAGAGCGCGCCTGAGTCCACCCAAATCTAATTGGTACCAGATGTGACAAAGATAAATTTCGCCCCCTCTAGCTATCACTCGGGTCTAGGCATTTAATTAATTTATTTTATCATCTTATCTTCATTCGCTTAACTTAGCCCATATGGCTATAAAAAGTACTTTTACTACCCCTTCTGACCCCCCCCTTTTTCTCTAGGCATCGATGTCACATTGTACTTTCTTAATCTGACACATGTCTATCGACAGGAGTAAGCCCCCCTTTGTTATCTGGAAAAAAATTATTTGTTCTATTCAATTTACGGAGTCTACCTCCTCCCCTTTCACCAGATAACACCTTCCTCACCCTCCCCTGTCGGAAGGGACCGGTCACTTCAAAAGAATCCTATCAACACCTAGATGGTCTCTCGCGGCCGCCTTGGAAAGACGCGAGACGGCCCATATTTGCTTGTTTTCCAAATCTTATAGATACACAGGAAACATGCGGCCATATCAAGCGGATATCCTTTGTCTTAAGCTCTTCAGACAAACTGCCATATTTCACCGCACGTCACTCCCGTCTCGCCCAACCTCTCATCCATCTTTATACGGACGATATTGTTACATCTCCAGTGGCGAACTGAATGTGTATATGTGTGAGACCCACTGCACGTACAGGCTTAGGCGGGTCAAAGGTCAACGGTTGTCCCTAGTGTGTGACCTGTGCTCTGCCATGACCCGAGCTTGAACGGACCAGGACTGTTGCTACGAACTGTGTGTGTTAGCTGTGTGTTTGGACAGTTGCTGGACAGTTTTGTTACAGAGAGTGAGAGGTAGTCCAGCGGAGAGAAAGACAGTGATAGTTAGAACTGAGTGTGTGAGGACAATCTTTGAAAATGTAGCTGTACGCGCTGTATTAGATGTTCTGTAGAGTTAGTTAGACAGTTCTA
>JADKLZ010081101.1:15724880-15749223 GCA_021533235.1 Biomphalaria straminea
ATTGTGAACTGGCTGTGTTGATGTATTTGTGTTATTAAACCGCCACTGTTGTTAATGAAGCTCTTGTTAAGTTCTTGTATTAGATGTGATGTAGTGTGAGAAGCAGGGTTTACAGAAGGCCTGAGAGAGAAGTTCGTTACAATATTTATCAAATCGTCTCATTTCTTTCTGAGAGCTGTTTGGAATAAACATGCTTGTTTGAGCTTTACGCTTATTCCTTCTTATATTTCTTTACTTGGATTTGGTGGTATGTAACTTGGAGATGCTTAATTATCTGCTATCTAGTGTATTTATATATTTGTGCATTTATTTAGTGCATTATATTTGTGTACATATTTGTGTAATTCTTATCTTGGAGTATGTAAGTAGTCACTTTATGGATTACATTTTATCATCATGACTTGTACGACTAAATAGTCAAAGTCATCCACTTTATCTGGACTAGAATTTATAATAATTCTTGACGCATGTATTTAGCTCTTTAGCTACTATTGATTTATCGCTGATAAATCATCTCTCAGCACGAGCCATATTATTATAATTGATATATTCCTTGACCGGGAACACTATCATGGTATTTCTGTAACATTTCTTATTACCAAGTATGTACTCACGCTCACAAGGAATGCCGTAACCATTTATATATTCTATTTTATCGGCCAGTTTTTCAGATATATTACTTAGATAAACTCATGTATACATTATCTTATCTTATCTCGGCTGACTGTCTGATAATTTCAATGGCTCACTATCACCATGCTTGGAAGAGATATATAAATAATCTCCCCTTCTATTCATTTTAACTTGAAGAAATTGCGCCCCTTGAACGGGTGCCGTCTCCATTCAAGCGTGCCCTATTGATCAGGCCCCACGGCCAGATGTAAAAAATAGCGACATGGTCACTGACCATCAGCCGTCTCCCCCCCCCCCCTTTTCCCCTTTCATCTTGTTATCTAAGCGACTCGTAATGATCTCACCGTGACAGGTGTCAACATTTTAAACATTACTTGTGATCTCCCCTTTTAAGGTGATTCCTCACTTTTTATTGTAGTCTCCCCTGACGGAATACAATATTCACGTTTTAGCTCCCTTTGATATTTGTGAAACTAAGTTATAGTTTCTATACACCAAATATAACATTACTATTTGCTGTTACCCTTTGTGAGACTTCACTATTATTATTTTATTGTTATCTCCTCTGATGGGATGCAATATTTATTTGACTAACTCCCCTTACTATTTGTGAAACTAGTTCATGGTTTCTATTTAACATTCTGAAGATGTCCTTCACGGAAAGGCGTCTACCTCCCAGTGACATCATTATGGCTAAGCCGATCTACGCATCTCGTTGCAGCTTTTATTACAGGCTACATCTACTTGAAGCCCTATCTTCATAACGCTGTTATCAGTCTGCAGACACCAGATCTGAAGACACCAGCCTTACCACCAGTCCGACCAACAACCGCTAGATAGAGACCCGTCAATGCAGCTACGTATCGTTGGATTGCCCCGTGCGCTAGGATCAATCACGCCAGCACAACCGCAGACAACGTCAGCATCAGCCATACCAATCTCACTAGAGCAGCATAGGACTTAAAGCTAAGCAACCGGCCTGACGACACTCAGACCACTTGGTTCTCATATATCATGATGATAGTCTCATTTTATGTAAATAGTTAGGCCCCTTCCTAACACTGTACAGCATTTTATCCTTACTCATTTTTCTCTATGTAAATAAACTGTACATATATTTTACATAACAGTATTTGTTGCCTGAATTCATAACGCTGTGCCTGTAATTCTTATGTGCAAGATAGGTTCTTACAATCTTAAAACCCCCTTTAACCTACTTGTCACATCAGATATAAATAAGTAAAGGCGGTTGGTTGTTGTTCTGGTCACATGACACCCTAGGTAAACGTGGATCACAGAAAAAGAAATACCAATAGCGATTCTCGGATCAAGTTGAAACTTTGCACTTTTCATTGCCCCTAACGAAACATGAATAAATAAAGAAAATAAGCAAGCAATTAATTAATTAGTGGTAACTAAAAAATTTGTTATGATATATGAAAAGAAATAAATCTAAGAAGCTTCTAATATATGTCTGTAAATATGCAGTTCTGTCCCTTAAATAAGCCTTTGTTTAAAAATATTCTTTTGTTTGTTTTGTTTTTATAACAGCTGCCTGCGCCGTATACTCCTGGCGATGTGCTAATGCTCAATGTATTCGAGAAGGCTATCGCTGTGACGGCCTGAATGACTGTGAAGATGGCTCAGACGAGACAAAGTGCAGTAAGTTGTACACCTAGTGACTTATTTTAAACAGCATAGATATAATACATCCTGTTCACTTATATACATTGTAGCGTAATAAGTCGTCTATAAGATTCTTAGTGTCACAATGATAATATTTTTTTTAAATTTCCAAATCTATATTGTGAAGGCGAGGTGACTGAGTGGTAAAGCGCTTGACTTCTGAACGGGGGTTATGGGTTTAAATCCTACTGAAGACTGGATTTTTATTTCGGAATCCTTGGGCGCCTCTGAGTCCACCCAGCTCTAATGGGTACCTGACATTAGTTGGGGAAAAGAAAAGGCGGTTGGCCGTTGTGCTGGCTACATGACACCCTCGTTAACCGTAGGTCACAGAATCAGATGACCTTTACATCATCTGCCCTATAGAATACAAGGTCTGAAAAGGGAACTAATCTTTATTAGGGGGCTGGACTACGAGAGCCACAGCTCTACTAAGGTAACCAGGTATATTTCCAGAGGCAAGGATTTACAACCCTTTTATTTGTTTAGTCCATCACATTGTGGATTTCTTGATTGACAGGTTACCAAAAATCAGATACGATGGACGAAAGCACTCTAGAAATCTGACTTGGGAACTAGATTTGTTTACTTAGTAGTAAATCTTTATTGGAGGGTGGACTGGACTTCAAGCCAAACATCTACACGGGTATTCGGACAAAGAGTTTGCTTATTTGGAGAAATATCTGATTCACTCGGCTGGGCTTGATGTTACACCTTTTCAAGTGTGCCGAGTTACTTGGATATAAATCTCAATTAGTAAGCTGGACTAAAGATCACACACACCTAAACGAGTGAGCTTTAGCAACACATAACACAAACCGCTAGATTATATATCCAATTGAGCCAGTAACTAATTATTTTGTAGAAAAAAATATATATTAGCGTAAAAACACGTCTAGGGCTATCTTTAAATGGAGAGCTAAACACCCCTTACTCTTTATTTTATTTATTTGGTCCTTGACACCCAATTTATTGATAGACATTGACCATTTTTTTAGGCCATAATGAAAATACACATCGTGCTAACAAAAGATATTACACTGCAAACAAATATTACGGTTACATTAATTTTCTTTCTAACGTGTTAACTTGAATATTACTCCTGCTGTTAAGTGTCTTTATTTGATAATGATATTCTTAATAATTTGTGACAGTCAATTAACTATTTGTTATTACTATTTTTTTTACTTTAGATGTTTTCTTAGCCACTGTGTACCAGGCCAAGACGACTTTTACACACCTGACATCCATAGGCTTACTATCGTTCCCTTTTGCAACAGTTACTGAAACCACGAATAATATCAGTAATAATTAAGGAAGATGTTTCTAACATACGTTCTTTGCATTTAATGTTTCTTACATACATTGTTTGCACAATAAAATAAAATAAAGATTTGCATGTTTGCGTGAGTGTATTGTTGCTTTGAATTTAACTCTTTAAGAAAGCAATAAGAAAGCAAGCTAATTTCATTGTTTAAATCTTTTGACTTAATAAATAACGGAAAACCATTGCATAGAAGAAATTGAACAATAGAACCACAGTTACATCAAGCAAACAAAGAAACAATATGCTGGAGTGTAAAACAAAAAAACAAACAACCTTTGATTTCTGTAATTTTTGGACGGGTATAATTTAACTTTATGCTTGAATGGCCATGCTAATGTGTTATCTTCTTTTACTGACCACCCGACACTATTGCGTGCGTATGCCCAAGGAAAAACCAATGCGTGATGGTTAACACAAACAATTATACACACTACACTAGGACTACATGTGTAGGCCACTGGCGGATCCAGGAAGGGGGGGGCGGTAGGGCGACAGCTTCGAACAGAATAAGTTAAATATCTGTATGATTAAAACTTGTTATTGATGTTTTAACCGATCTTTATATTATGTAGTTCACCAGTTAGATTATTGGGGAGAGGGAGCAAATACCTCTACTGCCCTTCCCACCTAAACCCTTTGAGTGAGTTGGGCGGGCGTCCTACTTTTATGGGAAAATCATGGTTTATGAACAAAATTAGATGAATTAAAATATAACTTTTTATATTATGTCGCTCCCCTTCTGGTATCTTGACCGATTTGGTGGGGTAAGGGGGGGCGATTGCATCTACTGCCCTTCCCACTCTAGCTTCCTGAATTGAGGGGGCGGTCTTATTTTTATAGAGATTTTATAGTTTGTGAACAAAATTAATTGAATATCTTTATAGCATAATCTACGTATTAATATGTGAACCCATTTGTATATTATGTCGCACCACACTCTAATCTCAAATTTTATCATTAGTTAATATAAAATGAAAAGGGTTGTACCAGGTGGGAGGGGCGATACATGCAACCGTCTTCCGCCAATAGGAAAAACTACTAATACTTTTTTGTGTACTATAGTTAAAAAATTACAAAATTAGAAAAAAATATGTCACTAATATAATTTAAATAATGCTTTAAATTAAATTCTTACATCGAGTCGCCCCACTCCCACTCTTTAATGCCCAATGCAAACATTTGCAGAAATTGTAAAAAGGAGCGAGGGTGTATCGTTTTCACTCTACCGCACCACCTCTATCCAGACGAAACCATGATGTTTTAAAACAGAATAGTCAAATATGGTGACAAAGTTTATGTAATTTGACATGAATTTATCATAATTTTTTTAAAGAGAGACTTTGCTTTGGAAAATTTAGAATTCATACCAAATTTTTTAATATTAGAGTAACGATTGCTATGAGTTCAGAACTCAAATATTTTTTCCCTAGTCGCCTTTTTCCAGCCTTTTCTCAATCTGATATTTTTCTAGTTAAATAAATGTGGGACTATAGCTCACTATTTATACCGATATCTTTATAATGCAAATAAATAAATAAATATAACATAGAGTAGAATCTAATTGGTACACTTAATTTCTCCTCCCAGTTCCGAAATTTTTCGTTTAGAACTTTGAATAATAGTTCTGTAACAAAACAAAGTTACAAACATAAGATGAACAATGAACTGTATGTGTTCGGAAAATGCGCTTCTGAAGTGAAAAATGCAAGAAAACGCTTTTTTGCGTCGGGGAATCGTCCCGAACCCCTTTAATGAATAATAAACTTTAGTTGTCAGGGGAATGCGTTTCTTCAGTGAAAAATGCAAAATAACGCTTTTGATAAGCTTTAGATGTCAGGAGAAGCGTTTCTGCAGTGAGAAATGCAAGAAAACGCTTTTAGCGTCGGGGCTTCGGAAGTGACAAATGTAAGAAAACGCACCTGGCGTCGCCCCGAACCCCACTATGGAGGCTCTAAGCACGTTAATGCACAGGGTTATGGTTTACTGGGCGCTAGAGTTAGGGTTTGGAAAAAAATCACCCCCCCTCCAAATTTCTCGTTCCGCTAGTGGTGTAGGCTTACTAAGTATATCTGACCAGGTTGTTGGTCTGAAATTCATTAACAAATACATCCAACCACTATACAAGGCAGATTGCACTTTAATTATGAGAGATTTACATTATAGTAACTAGTTAAATATATACTAACATATTGTTACGAATCTCACTATCCAGGCTCTCTGTAAACTGCATCATATAACACCAACTGAAAGAACTTGACAACTCAGTAATGTAACACTTTAATAGTTGAATAAATCTGAGCCGATACTGTACAATTGGCAAAACGTACACTGTACTAATATATCTCCGATAACACCGTACCGCCGTATCAACTTTTGCACTGGCCTCTACATCTCGTTCCGGGCTTATCTCTATATATAAACATATATGGTTTTTAAAGCAGCTTATCCTCTTCTTACAGATGTATCAACTGATTACAAATGCAGATGCAAGAAAGGGGAATGTACGGGTACCAATTACAAATGCGATGGATACCAGGATTGTATGGGCAGAAGAGATGAAATGAAATGTAGTAAGATTTAGTTTAAGTTTTGATTGCATGGGAAATATTTGACCATTAATTAGTACAATGTGATTGTATTGCTTGGTTATTAACGATTTAAACCTATTGGATAAGTGGCTTTTATTCTAATTGTAACTCATAGTTAATGGACACTCTGTAACGGAAATGGATTCGACAAGGGTTAAAAAGATTACGTCTTTAACATAGACTAGATGGATGTCTGTCTCTGTTGATATCAAATAGTCGCAGTGATGCTAATATAAGTTGTTTTTTTAAATGAACTAAAGAAACCTTATGAACAAAACAGAAGAACTTACATTAATCAAGCTGTGGTACATTGAGATATGAATTGAATCATTACTTACGCAGAGTTTATCTCTCTAATGTTTTATAAGGGAAAAGAAGCCAACCATTTTAATACATAATTTCAGATACTTATAAGGTATAAGGAAATCAAACAGAGTGCATACTGTTTACAGAGAAAATAACCTTATTATTGTGAAAATAAAGAAATATAAATAGACTGGTAAATGAAATATGCCAGTCATTTTAACGTTTTCTTTACTTTACGGCAGTGGTTTCTAAAATTTTTTTATGTCGTAGACCCCTTGACATGTTTTTTACGGATTTCCGCAGACCTTCTGCTATGGTTATATGGAAATTTTGAAAATTAATCAGCGTCAAATTTAATTAAAATATTTTAACTATTGACTCGAAGACTGAAAAAGTAATTTAAAGATGCATTTAAGTTTAATTTATTTTTTAAAATAAATCTATTAACAAGATTCACATTTAAACCCATTTTGTAAGAGTTAATGCGTTGAATTTTTTAAATTTGTAAACGTTTGCAAGCTCACCATCCGTTGCTATGGAATTAATGTGTCATATAGGGGTTTGTTGCAGGGGCGGACTGGTATTAAGTCATTAATGATGAAAATTTTTACCATAATTACAATGATTTATATAGCGCTGTCACATCCTATATTTAATGAAAGATTTAGATTTAAATTTTAAATAATGAATCATTTTATATTCATATACAAATCGCGTTTTTGAGAATGTACTAGGGCGAAGCAAGAGCTTTTCACATTAAGTAAGTACCTCTCTAACCGTTCTGCTTTCTCTTATCTTTTAATGGAATGGGTTGCCTGAGTCAGCCAGAAGAACCAATGATTTAGCATATTTTAAGTCACAGAACAACATACATGGCTAGATTGACACATAAAATGCGTAGGACGTAACTATTTGTAATCTATAAGTAATACCAAAAAGTTTCAAACTCATTAATATGCTGTTGTATTGTTAATAGTTTTCAGACTACATACATGTATAAAAAGAATTCATTATGTAATCATATGAATGCATACATCCAGTTTTCGATGTGTTATCAAACTTTATATATTTTGTATAGAATTAGGCTTACGCCTATAATATAACACATAGGCGTAGACGGGAGGGGAGGGGCTCAAACCATCACTTGCCTCAGACCTCGTTGTATAAAAGGAAAACTTTACTTACTTCCCAAGTGCAGCAAACTTCAGTCACCGAATTTCATGAGCGTGGCCAAAAGGGGTTTTGTGGGGGTTTTTTTGTTGTGAGTATTGCAGAGCTCGAAAGGCATAACCCTATATTGTTATAATCCGTGTTCGGTGGAGAAAGCTGTTTTCTCTTTATCATCAGGGTGTAAGAGCGCCAGTATCTTCTTTTGAGATCTAGGGTTGAAAATATATGAGCTTCCGAAAGAGTGTCTAATTTGTCATCGATAGGAGGCAGTGGACAGCTGTCTTTTTGTGCTCCTTTATTCAAAGCACTTTTGTCAACGCAAAAACGCAGAGAGACATCTTTTTTTCTGAAATAGAACAACAGGCGAGCACCATGGACTGCTAGGCGGCTCTACAATTCTTTGTTTCAATATGTGGGTGTCTTCTTGTAGCTTTGCTATTGGTTTTCTCCGTGTTGTTTTTGTCGGATTGGTCTAGTGTTACCATTATCTATCCTTTGGGTAACCATATTAGTCCGGCCACGTTAATTTTCTTCTATCTAGCATGATGTCTTTAAGTTGTTTAGCTTTATCGTACTCTTCCTGTGACAGATTCTCGCCCACATCCGCAAGCATTAGATCAAGTCGAGGATCACATAACGAAGCACTAGCTACAGGGGCCACCGAACCTCACGTTGCAATAAGTTCCACTGGACAACAGGTGGCGATAACATTCTTTAGCAAATTGTAAGCTTGAGTGTCATCGTTAATAACCCGATTATGTACTCTCCGGTCTGTTAACTGTTAACTTCACTGTTTGATATTCAACTTAAGTTCGATCCTAATTCTTATGGCCCACTGGGTGGGACATACAACCAGAACGGGAAAAAAAGGGTTAACAACCAATATTCTCCCAGAAGGCAGCCTTCTGCGGGACATGGGACAAAAGTAAAGTTCCCCTTTCAGACCTTGTGGTCTATAGGGCAGATGATGTAAAGGTCATCTGATTCTGTGGCCTACTGTTAACGAGGGTGTCCCCAACTAATGTCAGGTACACATTAGAGCTGGGTGGACTCAAGGGCGCCCGAATATCCCGAAATAAAAAATCCCAGTCTTCACCAGGATTCGAACCCGGGACCTCCAGTACGGAAGCCAAGCGCTTTACCGCTCAGCCACCGCGCCTCCACAATATAGATTTGGAAATTTAAAAACAAATATTATCATTGTGACACTAAAAATCTACTAGACGGCTAATTACGAGACAATGTATATATGTGAACATGATGTATTTATATCTATACTGTTTAAATAAAGTCACTAGGTGTACAACTTACTGCACACATGGGATAGTTACTTCTATTGTTCCCCATATAATGGCTTCAGACTGTAGGGTATGATGGTATCCTCAGTTACAAATACCCTCTTAATCTGTTCTTCTTCCAATTACTTCTCTATTATTTTATCTCACTGACAAAGTAACATCGGCTTTGTCTGATTTATAATTATACCTCATTTCCATTCTCAGCAACTGGGAGAGGGCAAACACTACATCAAGACTTTTTCTGGGAATTTTTAGGTACAAGAAATCTTGTGGCCTATCTGGGTCTGGTTTACTTTTACCACCAACAACAACTTGTGAACACTAGTATTGACAATAGATTGACTATCAGTTAGTTTCTTGTTAGTTAGGCCTACTAAGGTATTTTCATTTTCTTCTCTCTTATCATCTATCTCATGATATCGTTAACAAAATACTGACAATCATTTAGTTCATTGTAAGTTAACAAGACATTTTCAGTTTCTTCATTATCTTCTATCTTCAATTATTTAAACATCGATATAATACTAATAGTACTAACAATGTATACAAACTTTGATTATCTAGTCAGTTGTACGATATAATCCGAAAAGATAAAAAAATATACAAATAAGTTAGATACGGTGATACAGGCACTTGCTATTTCCTTGCGTACATTGAAAAGCGAAAAGGTCTTGGCTATGTTTTATCACGCTCACATCGGCAATATTTTACATTCTAATATCACTGCCTGGTATGGCAATGTAAGCACTAAGAATAAAAATGAACTTCAGAGAATCCTAAATGCTGCTGGTAAAGTCATTGGCAAAAGCAAACCCCCCTTGGGAAGCTGTTTGAGACAAATATCCTTACAAAATCTAAAAAGATTCTAGAAATAAAAAATCACCCTTTGGGTCAGGATTTTCTGATTTTACCATCACAAAAGAGATACAAGGCACCGATAGCAAAGGAAACAGACACAAAAATGTTTTTGTTCCTCTGGCAATCAAATCAGAAAAAATTTTTTGACATTTAAATTGTGAGTGAGTCTGGTGTGAATGAACATTTTGTTTCTCTTTATAGTTATAATGTTTAGTTTGGTATAATGCACAAATTGTAAGACAAATGTCCTAATGGACAATAAAGATTATTTTTATTATTATGTTAGAAAAGAACGAGTATTCTTTCTCTGGTGGAGCCAGGGTCGAGTTTCGTTAAAGGGAGACAAAATTCATCGTATTGCCTTTATCAGTTTCCACTGAGGAATTTTCTGGTGATGTGGCAGGTCTGCAACAGTACCGCCCTCTAACAGGCAACGAGAATGTTCCTAGGAATGCCCAGAACCTTGAAGGTATCTGTGAGGTCAGTTGTTATTATCCCCTCGGTTGATATGACAATGGGGTTATTAGTATTTTAGATAACTTCCATAAATGCTTAATCTCCAAGCCTAGGTTCACATACTTTCGCTGTTTTTCCAGCTCAGTTTTTCTTAAGTTATGAGATAGTGGTACGGCAATGTCAATCATGAAAGCGGCTTTTTCTTTTTTATCGATAAGCAACAGATCAGGGCGATTAAAATCTACCGTTTTGTCGGTCAAGATAGGCCTATCGCAGTACAGCAGGTGATCAGTAGACTCGAGAACCTCTTGTGGTGGGTATTTGTAATAAGGAGGAGTATCCTTCCCGATCAAATTGTGCGTCAAAGCCAAGTGCTGGTGTATTATTATTATTATTATAACAAAGAGAGCGCCAATGGGTACAAACCCAGTATAATCAAACTTCTACATAAGGGTAGATAATCCACGAGTTCTTGCGGTCAGTGTTGTGTTTAAAGCCTTAGCTCGTTCGCCAGGGCCCCTGCCATTCAATAGGCACCTTAGTGCGTAAATTAAACAATTAACTAGATATTAACAATATAAGTGTTAAATGGGATGAACGTACTTTATGATGACAAAATGAAGAAGTAATATCCTTGAAGTAACGAATGTTATAATTAATTTATTTGATAAACTAATCATTCTGTTCATCAACGTAACACAATATTATGCACAATTACAACCCACGCACTGCTGACTCTAGTTCCCAGTGTAGACTTTCACTCCCATAAGTAACTACATGTATAGACATAAATAAAGACAAACCGAAAGATCTAATCTAATATACTATGGCATCGAAACACCTGCAGTCATGCCTTAGATCAGTGATGCCCAAACTACGGCCCGCGGGCCATATCCTCCCGCGACTTGGATTCATCCTGCCCTCCAAACAACGGAACAAAGTGTAGAAAATAAGATAAAAGGATGTATTTTCTATTGTTAGAGAAGAATGGATTTCATTCTAATCTATTATATTCTAATTATTGTTTTTATTGTAATTATTGTGTTGTTTATTTTTCGGCAACAATAGGTGACAATTATTTTTATTCTTGAACAATGCTTTCAAGCTGGTGTGCCCTTGACATCTTGAGTTTGTAACACAGGGCGTAATTAAGGCATAGGCTACTTTTGGTTCATGTTCTTTTGGTGTCAATGCGAGTAGACTGTAAATGTAGAAGCTTTAAGAAAAAGTGGACAGATCTTTGCTTTTTTTATATTAATCCAACGTTTGATTTGAACAGAAAATGTGACTGCTTTTAATTTTATGGATGATTTTTAAGAGCATAACGTAATATTACATTGTAAACCAAAACATAAACAAATATGTAGACATTGTTGGCATGAGCCGCATAGAGAAAGATTGTTAATTTACGCCTAGTTGAGTGATTAGAGCCATTTACGTAAATATTGAGCAAAAGGAGACAAGAAAATAAGTTGATGGCAAACTACAGAGCTGCTTGAAATAAAGAAAATACAATTCAGAAATGAAGTGTCAAAAAAGTGCTTGCTAAAAGCGATGAAAGAAAGTAATGCTAAAAAAATACAGTTAAAGCCGTCAGTTTTTCTCCCATGACAATTGCAAAACGAAAGGAAGACATGGTACAAATCCTCGTTCAAAACTAAATGACAGAGAAGCAGATTTCGAAATGTTTAAGTTTTTTTTTTACTAACTCTGAGGAGTGCCCCGACAGATCATCAACTAAAACTGATTGACTTACAAAGCCAGACACTCCTGCTTGAGAAATTTCGAGCGATGCACAGAATTGTTTTCTACGTTGCATTGCCTACAAGAGCCACGGTTTCATAATAAGCTATCTAAAAAGTTAATTTAATTTTTTCATCTTTTAATTGATGTGGCCCGCGACACGAGTGTCGGAAATTAAAATGGCCCGCAGACCGTATAAGGTTGGGCATCACTGCCTTAGATACTCACCCTAAACAGGGGAACACAGAAGAATCTCAAAACAATTTAAAACAGCAAAATAATACAACGACTCCATAAGCTTATAAACAAGCAACAAAGAAAGTGCATTCCAAAATGTTGACTTTTGTAAACATAGGACACTTGCATTCGGGAAAATAATCCAATAGTAAGTGAATAGATGACCTCAGCTCATATACTCCACAAGTATATAAAGTCGCTGAAAGAAAAAGACTAAAATTGCCATAAGTAGAGAGAAGTCTACACAAAGAGCACTCTCCTACAACGAGCGTGTCACTAGAGTGGTGACGAATACTCAACGTAGAAGCAATGTCTCATCTGTCTTCGAGACGTCTTAAATAAATCATGGTTGCGATATTTTCACCCATACATATAGTATCGGGGTCATCTGAAGTCTTTAGTTTCAGCAACAGCGATGTAAAGTTGTCTACTCAGATGGTCAAGCCTTACTAAATCTCAGGACGTCAACAAAAAATGGAGAGCGATGCAATGACCTCAGTATACAAAAGGTAGCTATTAAGTCCAAATGAGTCAATGATAAACTTGGTTCTTCAACAAATACAGTTCAAATAGAAATTAATTTTCAATCTGTTTCTAGAATCTGGTTAAATCTGTGTAGTTCTAGGGTTATCTGTGTAGTTCTAGGGTTATCTACGTTAACAAAAACTATATTAGAGTAGAAAATTTCATTTAGATTCTATCTTGATTTTACACTCTAAACAATCTTTCGTGTGCTTATCAGTTGTGTACAATTCAAGGTGTGAAATTAGGTCAACCATTAAAAAACTTGTTGACTGACTGGTTACAATTTTAAATAGCAGATGTAGAATAAATCAGGCTTATATTAGACTTAGTTTAGTCAACTTGCACTTGAAGAATAGAAGAAAAAAAAAGATGTACTTCAAGCTCTTGATGGCAAAAAAAAAATAGTTCCTCCAAGTGCTCCGAAATGTAAAAAATGTCAAGTTCCTCCATGTGTGTCAGAGACTTTCCAATACTGGCCTAACGAGGCCCAAAAATGTCATCAATTATTAGGTGACAACCAGGGCGCACGCAGGATTTTTCGCAGGGCTGCAAGCACTAGCGGATTCAAAACTGTGGAGTTGGGGGGGGGAGTTTTTTTTTAAAGCCCTAACTCTAACGCCCAATAAACCCTAACCCTATGCATAAACGTGCGTTCAGTATATATATATATATATATATGTGTGAGAATTAAAAAAGCAGTGCTTCTCAAACTTCGTCGAAAAAAAAATAAAAACAGACATGTTGAGGCCTTTCTCATGATAGCTTAGGGTCTGGGAGAGCGCTGGAAGCCACCATATAAGTGGGGTTCGGGTCGAAGTACCGACGCCAAAAGCGCATACTTGCATTTTTCACTGCAGAAACGCATTCTCGTGACATTCATAGCTCTTTATTCGTAACTGGGTTTCGGGGCGAAGCCCCTACGCCAAAAGCGTTTTCTTGCATTCTTAACTACAGAAACGCATTCTCCTGACATATACCGCTCAATATCGATCAGTGGAGTTCGTGACGAAGCGCGACTTCATAAGCGTTTTCTTGCATTTTTCACAGCAGAAATGCATTCTCCTGACATCTGCAGCTCATTATTCATCGTATATTTGTCATTTTGTTTTGTTACAGAACTATAATTCAAAGTTATAAACAAAAAGTTTCGGAAGTGGTATGGAAAATTAAGTGTACCAATTAGATTCTACTCTATTTTTTTTCTTTTTTTAGGATTCAAGCAAACATTGTGAGCTATAGTCCCACATTTATTTAACAAGAAAAATATCAGATTAAGTAAATGTTGGGAAAATAACTAGTAAAAGACTATTTGGGTTCAGAGCACCAACGTTATCGCTAAGGGACAGTTACTGAAAAAGTATGCAGCCGTAACAGTGCAGCTTTGGTCAAGTAGTTTGTTCCTGTCTAGATTCTACAATGATGCTAAACACATGCAGCGCGTCTATCTCAACCACAGGTACTAAACCAATAAAGTCGAATACAATCGCAATCAACAAACCGAACACTCATAGACATTCTCAGTGGCCGAGATATGTGCAGTTTCATCACTAAATACACAGAAAATGCAAATAATTCATGATGCTACAGCTCGTATTTTTTGTAATATTGCAGCTGCCAGTGCTACGTTGAACCAAATCAACGTTTTGACATCGACAATTGCATGTGAAGAACTTTCTTGTATCTCTTCTATTGTAAACTGTTGGACATGTTTAACCTGCTATTTTATCGGGCGCTGACACCGACCGGAAGTCCGCAAGACTCTTTTATTAAAAGAAAATAAAACATTTATCACATCGAAAGATAATTGGCAAATTAATTTATTAGACCTGAACTAAATATTTTTCCCTTTGGAACTTCTTATGTGACCAAAGAGGCTAACACTTTGTACTTTCACACTTCTTTCTACTACTATTATGAATGAAATCTTCAACCCATGACTTTCATTTAATGCTCGCTCTTCATGTGGATCTATCCAGCCCCACTTTTCCCCAGCTGTTTTGAAGAGCTTTATGTCGCAATTGCATACACCAGTATAGTTCAGCAGTGGACGACCAGCTGATCTCTTACCTTCTGTTAAATCAACATTCAGAATGTCTTGTGAAAATCGATCTTGTGGCATTCGTATACCTATGTGCAAATAAAAACAAATCGTAGCGACTAACATGCTTTAAACACCCTTTATAGTGCAAAGAATTCCAAACCTATAGTAAATCTTACATGGTCGGACATGAACTACAGATTGGCCTATTCTAGTAACAATAATAGCGTATCTTTACAACTATACTTCAGTGGAAGCACTATTTGTTAAAAATACTACACTTTAGTCCAATGATAGGCTTTTAGATTTATACTTAGAAGATGATGTGCAAAACTTTCCTGAAAATTAATTTATTCAACTCTTGAATCAATAATGCATGGTGGTAGGGGGATACATGGAGGTGCACTTGCATCCCCAAGGATTCTGACTAAATCTACATTTACGTAATAAAAAAACACATCTGTATGATGTATTTCATTATAAAATATATATAAAAAAATGGGTACGATGTGGCTACTCACAATTTAGAGGCACGCACGTACATGGTTAGCCATCTATTCCATACACCTGGGCTTATCTACTACTACATTAATCAGTGGAAGCACTACATATTCAGCTGCTACTTAGAAGTTAAATGATTTGGTGGTGCGAAAAAATTACCAAAATTTGGCTAATTTTGTTAGATATGGTCGGATCTGGCCTAATCTGCGCAGATGCAGATAAAGACCCTTGAAAGGCTGACTCACGTATGGGTTGAAAGATAGTGCTGAGTCAAAGAAAACTCCCCAAATATTCGCATTAAATGGACATAAGCTGCAGTTCGTGATAAAATGAGAATTTGTGTTTTCGACTTTTGAGATTTTAGTTCCGAGTGCCAATCTTAATTATTTCTGTCTTGTCTTCTTTCATCTTGAGCTTATTCTCAACCATCCAAGATCCCAGAATGCCGAGTTCCTTGCTATTGCTTGCTTTGCTTATTCTTTATTCTTTTTTTTATAGACTTCTTCAAAGTGACGAAAGACAGATGACCGGAAGAAGCCTCCAAACGTTAGGGCTCTAATCTTGCTTGGTTTGCTGGCTTGGTTCCTTAGCGCTTACTTAAATACTTAATTACAATTAATTAATGCTTGCTTGGCTCATTAAGGGTTGTCCAAATAAGAACAATTATTGCTAAACAAACTAGAACACCGAATATATATGGATCATAATATCCGATAGCGCCCAAATAATGACATCAACTTTAATAAATATTTAATACACAAAACACCAGTCCAGGAAGCGATAATCCAACCTTCCTGGACCGGAGACAAGACATCACTCTCGCACATTCAACGAAGACTAAATCATTCAGTTCATTACACGTTCAAGACAATTCACTTTCATAACCATACATAAACCAGGGGATATAACTATCATACCAAATCTATCAAAGTGACATATTTACTCTAGCCATACCTCCCCATGACACTATTATATATTTCTTTAAAACTTATTAACATATTAATATCTTCATATTATTGTTGATTTTTTTTTCTTATTTTTAGAGGTTGTATTTTTTGAATACGAAAATAAATCTTATTTTTTCTGGGAGAAGGGAGGAGGGCCTATTTTGGGAGAAAAAAGTTTGCATTGAAAGGCAATGGATGGGTTAGATGAGCAGAATCTAGGGTGGCTAATCAAGCCAACTCTTTGCTGTCAAGAACAGTCTTCTTTCCATATTAGTCCCTTCAGTTGGTGGCTCTGAACGGCTACTAAGCATAAGTATAATGACAGCATCTGGAAAAATCTCTCTAATTAGTGCCTATGCCCCCTCACTATGTTCACTTCAGGAGGACAAAGGCAAGTTCTATGAATACCTCAAAGAAGGTCGTTTTGGCAACGTTTAGCTGAATCTGCCATTTGTCGCAGTACGAGGAGATGGTTTAGAGGTCTGCTTGAAGTGCCGCCTGAATTTGGTCGGTTTTCTTCCCGGTTGATCAGAGGACAATATCATCAGCATATAGCAGTTTCTTCGATCTTAGTGAGCTGGACAAATCGTTCAGATAGGCTATGAAAAGTGTACAGGACAGGACAGAGCCCTGCGGCAGGCCATTAAATTTTTTTTTGGCCCGCTTAGGGAGTGCTGGTATCTGGTACGTGTGCTCCTCCCGGACAGAAAAGATTGTATCCAATTGTATATTCTTCTTTAACGTACACCCATAGCTCTAAGCTTTAGATAGAGGCCTTGTTTCCACACACGATCGTATGCCTGTTTTAGGTCAATGAACACCGCGTATGTGCTCTCGGACCTCTGGAACCCATCGGCCGCCTCCTGTGCGAATATCGTGACCTGGTCGGTCGGGCTCAAACCTGCCATAAAGCCGGCCTGTTCTGGCGACAAGATACTGGAACTCTCAAAGAACCAAACTAGCCGCTCTTTGACCATACGTTCAGCAACTTTGCCGAGTATAGAGGTCAGTGAAATGGGCCTGTAGGACTCCACGTTAGTCGCGTCTTTGCCTTTCTTAAGGACTGGAACAATGACAGCACTCTTCCAGGACCCGGGCAGTCTGGACTCTGCCCAGGTTTGATTCATAAACTCCAGGAGTTTATCTCTCGCTATGCCCCGAGGTGTTTTACCATCTCAGGGGTAACCTTGTCTGGCCCCGGATCTTTTCGGTTTTTACACTTGGCAATTGCTGTGTCCAGCACAGCACGAAAGAAATGCGCATTGCACGTTGGTTGGCTTTCAGGCTCATCCGGCTCCCTCTCGAGCCTTTTACGTTCTTTATTGAGAGCTTTTCGGCTTGCTAATTTTAGCGAAATGTCGATTTAGCAAGCCGGCCATTTTGGATACCGTAGAGACCGGCCCTCTGGGTGAGGATAGAGGGACAGCCGTTCGCGTCGTGTCTTTGGCCTCTAGGCTACGAAGAAAACGCCAGGCTTTCGAGGTATCCCGAAGATCCATTCCGTCACAGGCAGCATTCCACTGGTCCGACCGGACGCGTCGGGCCATATCGCTCGTGGCTCTGCAGAGCCGATTGTTCTCCCGCCGGATTTTGGGAGTACGTTTGCGTTCAGCAAGCCTCCGGGCTCGCTTTCATCTCAGGACCAGCTTATTCAATTCCTGAGACCAGACGCGTTTCTGCCTGCAACCTGGATAGGTTCTTGGAATAAACCTCTTGGCCGCACCCATCATAGCTGCTGTAAATGTCATCGATGTCTCTTTCCTCTACCGCTTGATTCATAAGGGCAGTATCGATCGCTGCCTCGTACGCAGGCCAGTTCGCTTTGGCGTAACTCCACCTTCTAGGGACTTTAGGTGTCGTGCCACTGGCTTCTGATAGGGTAATTGTGGTCGCTGCCAATGTCATCTAGGACCAGAAAATGTGTTTTAAATTCGAGGTTTGCAGTGATTAAGATAAGGTCAAGCCTTGATTGGCTACCATTTCCAGTATGGTACAGATAGGGGGGGAGTGTTTGTTTTGTAAGCAGAATAGATTAGTACTATTTAGTAGTTCGTGTATTTTTTGTCCTGATGAGTCGGCCACGTCATAGCCCCACTGCGGAGACTTGGCGTTGAAAACGCCTGCTATAACATTTTGAGCATTGATATTGGTGCTGTCATAGTCAAGGCCGATTTCATGTTTGGGGGGGGGGGGTTATACAGATTAGTGACCGAGAATTTTCTCCCTGACTTGTATATCTTGAGGGTGATGGCGTCGGTTCGCCCTTGTGCTCATGGACCGGGGACCTGTTTTGCAACCAAGTTGTTACGTACATATGTTACTAGTCCCGGGCACTGGTACCAGCTTGATATGATAGTGACACGAAAAAAGGACATTTGAAATATACTGTGCAGTTTGATTATGTTATAACTTACTTAGACTTACTTAGACTTAGGTCCTCCCGCGCATTTCGGCGCATTGGTCAGCAAACTGTCTCCATAAAAATGTGTCATTGTCAATGTTTAAAGCCTCCTCCCACATGGTGTCCACAGTGCTGAGGTCCTCCATGAAGGTATGACGCCAAGTTATACGATGACGTCCCTTTTTGCGCTTCCCTCGTATTTGCCTCCATATCATCGCAATTCTTGGTATGCATAGTTCATTTTGTTGAAGAACATGTCCCGCAAACCTCATATGACGCTTTGTCACATTTTTGCTAATTGTTCGACTCCCAGTTTGGCATAGGATTTGTTTGAGACCCGATCAGTGTTACTGACTCTCAAAATCCGTCTTAGCCATTTTTGTTGAGCCACATTTAGTCTCTTCTCAATTTTGACAGATGACTTCCATGTCTCACATGCATAATTGCAGTAGGAATGACGATTCCGTTGAGAAGGTGTATTTTTTCTCGATTCCAATGGCTTGGCTTCTCCAAATAGGCTGCAGCCTCTGGAAAATACACCTGTCTTTCGTATTCTGCACGCTACATCAGGGTAGGCATCCCCATAATTTGTTATAATGCCAAGGTAAGTGAACTTGTCCAACTCTTCAAGCTTTGACTTGCCAAGTCTGACGGGGGCACCCTTTGCATTATATCCCACTCGCAAAATTTTTGTCCTATCCAAGTTTATGCTAAGACCAATTTTGTGTGTCTCTCTATCTAGGCTCCCCGTTATTTCTTGTATGCATTTATTTGTAACTCCGAGTAGTGCAACGTCATCGGTGAAGTCCAAGTCCGTCATTCGGTTTTGTTCACGCCATGGAATACCAAAGGCAGTCTGGTTATAAGTGGACCTATTTTTTAAAAACTTCTAAACACATGTTTGTTATTTTTAGAGCATGTACTTTTTAAATACGAAAATAAATGTTATTTTTCCTCTGGGAGAAGTGGGGAGGGAATGTAGTACCTGGTAGAGTAAGAGAAGATTTTATTTTATTTACTTGTTTTTTTTGTGTTTATGCTTTTTATTTAATGCATATCTAGTACTATTATGTTTAAAACAACTTATAATATAAAATGATTGTTATTTTTAGAAGTTGTACTTTTTAAGTGTGAAAATAAATGCTTTTTTATATTACCAATTTAGTCCAATGTTCCAGAAACGCCTGGAAATGTGCCAGTGGATCTTGCATTACTGAAGGCAAACAATGTGACGCTATGCTTGATTGTGATGATGGCAGTGATGAGAGGAACTGTAGTAAGTAGCTTAACAGAATAACCATATTTTTGTTTGCTGTTTTTTTAAGTAACAGAAGCTTTGGTTTCGTGTTCACTTGGACCAGTAGAACTTTATTTGGTCCATATAACTGTCCTATCACAATATTGACACAGGTCACATCAACACGAAAATTCGCCATGTCCGATGGAACTGAGCCACTTCGGCTTCATTATGCAACAAGAAGTTCTGAGGGTCCGGAAATGACTCTATGGCCGTAGGTTCAGCATCATTGAACTTGAGACTTGATTATCGAACCAGTTCATTTATGAGAGAACGTCTAAGACTTACAAGTCAAAGTCAAAATAGATCCAATATAGTTCGACAACTATGCTGGGCGCTGCAATACCTCGTGAGGGGAACGAACGTATGCTAGTCACAATCTTTTTGGGTGAGTAAGAAGGTTGTCGGAGAAACAGACTTTCCTCCAGAATACGATTTAAAGACCAGCCAAGGCGCCAGCTTGCTTTACCCGGCATAGAAGAGAACACCTGGAAGTCGGTAGACTTCCAAACGAGACAGGTGGAGATCACTTACGAAGGCCGCGGTGTACACATTTGGGCCAAAAAGGAAATCTACTGCTGAGGACGAACGTAGACGACTAAAAGAGAACCTAAGCCAATCACGGCTAGAAACTGGTTATGTCTTCGCTGCACGTAGCAAAAGATCGCTAGGATTGTGTAGCCAAGTGAAATATCGCACTCTTCTTAATATTTGACTAGAAGACAAGACTTTTTATTATGCAATTATCAAAACACGAGATAGAGAAAGAGAGAGAGAGAAAGAGAGAGAGAGAGAGAGAGGAAGAGAGAGAGAGAGAGAGAGAGGAAGAGAGAGAGAGAGAGAAACATTCGCATACACACATACAAATTTGATTTTGAAATCATATTATAACGACCATGTGACTGATGTAACAAATTTAGAAATTATGTTGTATTTTTCAGCACAATGCTCCCCATATGCTTGGACATGTGACAATGGTAAATGTATTAGAATGATAGAACGATGCGATGGCCTCGATGGCTGTGGCGACTTAAGTGATGAAATAAACTGTGGTCAGTCATTCTTAACTTTACAGTATTTTAGCTATTTTGTACTTTATATTCTATACCCCTCACTTTAACTTTCTATAATAGGCGTTTTTTAACAAGGAAGAATTATGCGCTGTAGAAGCTAAGAGAATACATTTCTTAATTTCAGAAACAGAAAAATAAATCGCAAATGTAACTTTTTTTCTACTATGGAGGTTGATTCACAAGTAGAACTTACAGAAGCACTTCGTTAAGAGTGTATACGTTATTGAAAAGTCTTCACTTCAAAATAATTCTTCTTACATAAATAATAAAATGATTATCGCAGCAATACAACATGTAAGAGTAATAATTACATTTATGTGATAATAAAAAAGCATATTAAAATATCGGTATAAAATAAAAACCACCCGAAGGTAATGGTAGATTCCTGTAAACGAGTAAGGATGTTATAGTATCCACGAGCTATTGATTCAACCAAGACCAATCGTTATAGAAGACCTAAACACCGACATGCAACGTCACAACCTGTGTGAAGTTTAAACAAATAGCTCATCGCTGTGCCACTGGTGTGTATAACATGCAAACGAGCTATTGGTCTAATCTGTTCAAAGGTTCTGACGTTGCATATCTGTGTTTAGGTCTTCTATAACGATTGGTCTCGACTTAACTAAAATTTGCTTTACT
Source organism: Biomphalaria straminea (assembly GCA_021533235.1). Lineage (NCBI taxonomy): Eukaryota > Metazoa > Mollusca > Gastropoda > Planorbidae > Biomphalaria > Biomphalaria straminea. Next base: position 15,746,607 of record JADKLZ010081101.1, read on the forward strand.
TTGGTCTTAGACATGTGTTTTCATGGAGCATGGCGGTGTGCTAATGGCATTTGTATACGAAAAAAACTCCGCTGTGATGGGCACAACTATTGTGATGACGACAGTGATGAGTGGAACTGTGATCAACCCACCGTGGAGATAACAACCACATCAACCATGTCTTTACATGTCAATGAGACACATCTTGTTACGACGTCATTCCTTTTTGGTATATTTTGTTTACTAAGATCATGTTTTAATAATTCTTTGGAATCAAAACCCTTGTGACAGCTTACACAGTTCTATTATATAAGGTAAAAAGTAAAATGAAAGTCTATGAAGGAACTCTTTTCTCTCTTTCTTTTATTAATAATATACTTAAATTTTAAGCCCTTTTGATTTCTTAAAAACGCGTTGGATGGGGTGGACCGTGGAGTGCTAGATCCATTTGTGATTGTTTTATGGCTAGGGGATGTATTTATTTTATATTTTAATTTTGTTTCTTTGCTTTTTACTTCAATATTATTAATTACAAAAAAAATGTTGAATATTTGTTAATTATCATCATCAAACTGGAGTTGAATGAGGGCCTTAGTGAGTCAATGGACATAAACTCTACTGTTTTGCATAATGCACTTATGTCACCAAACAAGTCAAGAATTTGAGGCTTCCTAGAACTATCAAGACATCATCAAGGCCGAGGTATTGAAAAAGTATTTAATACTATCAAGACATCATCAAGGCCGAGGTATTGAAAAAGTATTTAATACTATCAAGACATCAGCAAGGCCGAGGTATTGAAAAAGTATTGAATACTATCAAACATCAGAAAGGCCGAGATATTGAGAAAGTATATAATACACTTTTTCATCTTCCTCCCCGCAACAGGGACATTGAGTTACATTGAGTCAAAATTTGAAATGAGTAGTGAGAAATATGAGCAAACTGGATATCTGCCTGTCCCACACTATGCTATAGAGTACAGTAGCTTGTTCAGACCTGAGCAATACGGGGAAACGAGGTCAGAATGCCTCATTGGGCTTCCAGACTCTAACGGGTTTTTTATCACATCATTCAAAATATTTTTTTTTCCATTTCTGTTTTTTTTTTTTTTGCAGAGCATTAACTTTTTGTGAATAATAATTCAGATTGTATTCTATTTATTCAGAAACTGTTGTTCCAAGTGCTAGCGTAGATCTCTATCTATACATATTTGGAGCAGTGGTCTTTGTATTCATCTTAATATTGGTCACCGTAGTAGCAGTCCATCTAAAATTTAAGAAAAGAGGTTAGTATTAATTTATATCAAAAGACTACATCAGTCATAACAGTCAAATGTACATATGAATGCAGCCGGCAGCAGATGATCTCTGAGCTCACGAAAGTTAGGGTCCACTCATTTGAAAGCCAAAGCAAGATCATTGGTTCGGACGGCGCAGACGACGAAGTAGATCTTAAATCAAAACCCGTCGAACAACAGCTTTTAGTCTTATTAGATGGGAAAAATTATGTAGGTCAGGTGCTACATGAAGCTCTACGAAGAGCAAATCGTGCACCATTTTGAAAAAGACTGCTGGAGATCTCTCAAGAAGAAAGGGAATCACTCACGGATGGCTGCCTGGTCGAGAGGTTTGCACGCTGGACTGTCATATCGATTTACCGATGGTCCCGGGTTCAAACCCTGCCCGCTCCCATCCCCCGTCGTCCTGCGGGAGGTTTGGACTAGGAAATAACTATCTTCAACTCTGAAGGAATTTCCGAAACATGTAAAACATTTTACAAACAAACATTCTACATTTAAAGCCAATAGCAGGGCCATTGCCGAGTACAGGCGCAGACGACGAAAGTAAACTTAAATCGACACCCGCCATACAGATACAATGGCTTTTTTCTTATTCGATGTAACATATTATGTAGGTCGTAGCTGGGTAAGCGTGGTCAGGAGAAATAATGCAGTCATTCTATAATCTTCGGAAATGAAGACAATGTCTTTTTTGTTATAACAATCAACGTTTGCTAAGTCGTGGATTAGCTGTTTGTAGTATGCTTAAAGGCGATGCACTTTTGAAATAAAATAATGAAAACTCACATGAAATTAGTTTACAGCACTCTAAACAGCCCAATCAAGCGCAAGAGTTTCTTTAATTTAATAAAACAAGAGTGTAAACCCTATATATAGAAATTCTAATTTCTGAATTGGCTGATTTACAAAGTAAATTCCGAATGACTTCCAATGTCCTCAGCTAACAGCCTTGTTCTTCTTGTGGACGTTTCCTTTCCGTTTTCCATTTGTTCAACCTTCTACGTGTACGCAAGAAGGTGATGATGCATATACTATTAGTATATTTTTCTTTGAGGGTAACGGACATTGAATCACATAGTCACTACACAGCCACCTTTCTGCTTCAAAGGGCTACGCTTACTATACATACAGAAGATGTATGTTTAAAATTAGGCTACATGATGTAATTGTTAAAATATATAATATATTGTTAGATTCCTTGAATAAAATAAAACAACATCCATCATGTCTCGTTTCATCAATTATTTCTGATTTTCTCTTTATTTATTTCTGTCTTTGTCTCAACCTGTCGTCCTCTCTCTCTCTCTCTCTCTCTCTCTCTCTCTCTCTCTCTCT
>JADKLZ010081101.1:15778514-15792878 GCA_021533235.1 Biomphalaria straminea
CTTGGCCTCTTTACGCAAAAAAAAAAAAAACAGTTTGTTTTTTGTTACAGAAAGACAGCTGTCCATTTACAGTAGAAGTCAAATGTTCGATAGAAATAGCTGAAATAATGTCTCAAATATAAAGACAATGACTTAAAGATTGACTCCACAACATTAAAGAAAGACTTATGAGAACATGGAGAAGTTTAAAAATGAGAAATTTCAACAAAAAGCTGGTTAAAGTCATATATGGTAGGACATGTTCATCACTCTCAAACGTTTGACATTGAAAATTGATAATTCAGTGCGAAAAAAAAATTAAGTTTAATAATATGTATATAAGAATCACTTAGGTTTCCATTATGTGTATATTTTGTGTTCACTAACGTTTGTAATTATTAACCTCTAAAGTACATGATTTGAATCCAGTTTTAACTGTTTAATACCTAAATATTGTTTCAGTCTTTTAATTTTTTTCTGTCTATCATATGATGAAATACCATAGATTCAGTAAATGTACCTATTGGGTCACTATCAGCACTAAATGGACCTACAGAATACCTGATCATGGAACCCATACATTCTTTGTTGTGAATTGAAGTATGATGTGAAATTGTTTCATAACTTTGTTATAAATAATAAATAATGATTTTAAGTTTCAAAACTGGTGTTAAACTACCTGCATAAATTTGTATACTTTTTTACAAACATACATTTTTTTCGGCAAAGACTTTATAAAGGATTTATAAAGAAGAGCTCCATACTTCAAAAAGCTCAGGACCTAATCAAATCTGAATCCAGTCGTGGTCACGGTGTAATAAAACTTAGTAAAAAAAAAATATAAAAACTGAAAGAAAGTTTTTTTTGTATTGTTACACCGTATTCGGTAAAATGGGAGAAATCTAAGACATACTTTGATATGAAAGATTGTACTCACCAAATCACTCACACCCACTGCTTTACGAGCCGCGTTGTGGGCTTTTAGGAAAGCATCAATGTCTGCCGTTGTCAACTTGACTGGTTCTGTTTGAGCGTTGCTGATCGCTAGTCCGGTACAAACTAAGAACAAAATATTGAATAGCATTGTTCAACGTGTAAGTGTTCAGAGACAACTTCTTACTAGCAGTGAGTCCAGTGAGATTGCTGGGCTCTCAAGATTTCCACTATTATAATAAGTTATCCTTCATGGGAGCCAATGTTCAAAGCAACAGCTTCTATAAACACTACCACTACTACGGATCAAAACAGTGTGTGTGTGTGTGGGTGACAAAGTTCACATCTACTTCATAGAGCTCTTGTCAAATCAAAGAACTTCAGGCAAGCAAACTCAATCATAGATCTAAGTTAGCGAGATTCTAAAGTACATTACTCTAACACTCAATCTCAACTAGATGACTAATAGTAACTAATAATTATTTTTTTTTAGTGCGTCACTTCTCACAAAAGATACCAAAATATTAAACAAACAATATTACTTTATTAGAAGCCCGTGGATATAGTACTTACACTACACCATGGGATGTAGGATTTTTATTGAAACCAACTTCTGAAAATCCCCCTGCGTTGATAAGATACTAAGTCGAAGAACTAAATCTGTATGTTTGTCTTTAAGGCGATTAGCCATATTGGTCTCACCCCTTTATGCTTGTAAAATCAATCAAGAGTTGCAATATTGCTTACAAGAGTTATGTCATCTTATGCAATCGAAATTAACAGTTTCTTGTCTGTTGTTGAGTTCATTTAGATATAATGTGATTTCACTTTAAAAGAAAAACCTAGTCCCAGCATTGATATACCTTAATGAATCACAGCAACAAAATATGGGTGATGACACAACGATTTAAAAACTATTATTAGTATATTAAGTTGTGGCACTTATTAGCTTTCATTTCATTCACTAACATATGGGGTACTATTTCTTGTAACATATCAAAACAGGTTTACAACCCTTTCACTGATTAACTAACGCACTTTAAAATAAAGCATCTTCATATTTGGACAGTCAGCGAATTCTTAGAAGTTTTGTGGTTCAACGCTTTTAATGCTTTAAAATGCTTTAAAATTTAATGTGTTAAACACATCTTCACATTTTTCAGATTAAATACCTGCCACAGAGGTTCCGTTTGACTTGACAGTTTTATAGTAACTCTTACTGCCAGTTCGCTTCGACATCCAGTGGTCACTCCCACTAAGTTTTCCCACAGAAGAAAAACATCTTCCATGATGCCTGAATTTTCTTTCAACAGGTCTTTGTTCATTGTAACTATCTTTTCTGTGATTTTAAAGTTGCTTTTTGTACCATGAGTTTTTCGGTATCAGATATGTCGGCTGAAATAGAAACACGTCTCAAACTCTGCTGCTCTATCTCATAGTTTACAAGTGAGTTTTCTAATTTTTACTAAAAAAACAAAAGGTGGCTGATTCAGCTGCACTTTTTTAATGAGAATTTTTTTTCTTCACTTTTCATTGTAAAAAAGGCTTCATAGTACACCTTAAAATGTGAGCAACTCTATATGGCCTTATCCCAGACTCATTTTCTTTTCTCTTCTATGTTACTATTTTCGTCCATCCATTAATCTCTTGACTTTACTTAACAATCTTTTCTTTGCGACTCAAACTAAATATGCCGCTATTTTTGTTTATGTTTATGATTTCCTGATGCTGTTTATCGCTACATTCTATAGAAACAGCCACAAAAAGCTGTATACAAATTAAACATATTGGCTTATGTTGATGTTGCACAAAAATGTAAAGATCTGTCCACCTTTCCTGGTACTTTCTACATTCAGAGTTTACTTTTCGTTGCTTTCAATCTTCCATTACATGAAGGAACAAATATCAAATGGTACAGAAGCAATGATACTAAATGATGACAACCCAAATTTATACAGGAAATATGTATACATATACAAAATGCCAAGGATACAACTCAATAACGAAGCAGCACTATCCAAGAATTAAATATTACTTTTAAATCATTCGCTGAACAAATTTTTTTTTCTTACGAGAATATTGCAAAGTCTTGATTCAGTTCGGTTTAAGGTAAGGAAAGTTCGTTCGATTATCAACTTGAAAGTTCGGGGTTAAGTTCAGTCGTAAGTGAGGTTTGAGTTATCTTATCTTAAATACTACACACGTTACTTCGTTTCCCATTAATAAAACGTATTACTATTCAGGACCGGATTCAATGAAGTGGTGGCCCTGTGCTGGAGTTTTAGGAGCTCCTTTCCCCCTTTTTCAATACTTTAAAATGCACTTACTAACTACGTGACGATTGTAATTTTGAAGAAAAGAGATCACTTTGTATAGGAAACTTTACATCTAAAACAAGCTTTCACAGTTATATAGCCTAAAAAATAGTAATTAAATCAATAGCCATTATATCTCTGCCTGTCATTGTGTATGTAAATAAGAAACCAGCATTCTCATGTGTATTTATTTTTGGGAGAATTCGTGTGACAAGAGGGATAATAAAGGTAGTTATTTTTAACGTCAAGAAGAGTTAGTTCCCTTTAGTATATTATTATGGTCTCTGTTGACTTCATTTTGAGTCTTAAAGCTGGCCAGTGCATGTTATTTTGATTAAATCTATCTAATTGTAATCTTAGTGAAATTCTTTTTTGCTGTATTGATAGAACCTTGTTATTCAAGAGGATCCTGCCTATGTAATAAAAAATGTTGTTTTTTTCTCTAACCTAGCACTGTAAAAAAAAAAAAACAACTAAATCCAAATAACATTCAAAATGTATATTTTCAACATATTTACATTGCGCTACATTCATAAGCGGTCAAATTAACTAATATAAATAATAAAACCGAATTGATAATCTTTTTTTATTTAGAGAACAAAATACCAAGATATAAATGTAGAAAGGAAGGACGGGATTGTGCACGAAGGACTAACTTTTTTTTGGCTACAATTACAATTTATGTACTGAAGATATGAGAGCCTGTGGGTTTCGGGGACTCTTTGTAAAGCAGGTCTTTCCAAATCAAGTATATGTGGCAGAAATTACGATGCGAAGGTAAAAAACAACAACAACAAGATAGGGTCTCCATAGTGCGAAAGAAAGAGAGCGGGCGATGAAATCTCATTTTAAAAGACATGTCACCTATCCCTTAGTCAGGTGGACCGTTGGGGCACCAAGCAAGACTTGTAGACCGTCTTTCTCTATTCCTCTCTATCCTTTGCCATTATTAGAACTTCTTTCAGTGGTAGGCCCGTCCATTCTTTAATGTTGTCTTCCCATCTCTTTCTCTGTCTGCCCCTTCTTCGTTTTCCTGGTACTGTTCCCTGGAGGAAGGTCTTTGCGAGCACCGAAGATCTTGTTATATGGCCATACATTTTGAGCTTGCGTTTTTTTCACAGTAGTTAGCAGGTCATCATGGGGTCCGATCGCTGCAGTCCCTGTCTCTAATCTCTTGATTTGTGATGCGGTCTTTAAATGTGATGCCTAGGATCCTTCTGTAGCATCTCATTTCCATTGCTAGGATCCTCCTCTCTAGCTCTGCAGTCAGGGTCCAAGACTCGCAAGCATACAGAAATGTGGCCATTACCAGGGAGCCACTTATTCACGGGTAAAAATGTATGTAAGGTGTATCGTTTAAATTTGACCCGTTTATTTAAATAGTATAAAACACATGTATAGTTCGTTCATCATGTGGCTGGTGAGACCAATGTGAGCCCGGAATGTTCTGCTTCACACTTGGCAGGTTATTCCAGCTGGAGCTAGTGTCCCTGGCCATGCTTTTCTTCTCTGGCGCTTTTTTCTGCCAGCGCTGTTCTCTTTTCCTCAGCAATTTGTGCGCCAGTTTTCACAGCGCGACTACATGATGCTCTTAGTTTAGTACACCTTCTATATAAAACAAACCTTATTTAGACTTAAAAACAAACCTTATTAATTACGACTAATTCAATAATCAATTCGTATTTTTTAAAAGTTGATTATTCTGCTGAAGTAAAAAAAAAATAATAATTGTACAAAGTTTCAAATTGATCCAACAATGGAAAGTCGTGGACATTATGTGTTTCCATCCAGACAGACAAACAGACCTTTTTAAAAGTAGATTCTTATTTAAATGGTGAAACAGATGGACCTTTTAAAATACAATTTTCTTGCATTATTTACGTATCATTAATGATCTACAGTTAAACGCTAATGTTAACTAACGTGAACAACTTCAGAACATCAGCAAGAAGGTGACCTCTGTCTAGCGTGTACCTTATCATTGACTAATCCAAAAATTTGTCAGCTGGTAAATGTTTACTTTTAAGGTGAGCGCGTATAAAGGTTAGGTATTGTTGACTGTAAAGTATCTACCAAATTCTACCAACCCTAAACATCTGTAAAAGTCTCACAAGAGCCCAATGACTAAAGTAATCATAATATGTTACTTGGTCACAACAGGAGATCAGATTTAAGCATAACCTAATTTTGATATTGAAATCAACACGAGCAAATATACAGCAAACGAAATTGATGAAATTGAAAGAAAGTGAAGAAATTCCAAATCTTTGTTATTGAGAAGAAAGTTAAGCGATAAAACTAAATTTAAAAATATTATTAAAAAACGCGTGCATTAATATAAATAGTATAATATCAACATCTATATTTAATATTAACATGTACAATTAATTTCAACATCTAAATTAAATATTAAAATCTACATTATTTCACATTATCAAAGTTTATATTTAATACCAACAGTTGCATTTCATAACAGGATCTATGAACTGACTTTAATTTACACTTCTTAAGCAAAATTGAATTACAACATAGTGGTATTATATATTCAAAAGAAAACAAGATTACAAAAAGATTTTATGTTATCACACAAACTCAGAGGCGGCCCCCCATCGAATTTACTAATGGACCAGAATAATATTCAAGCCATGGTCTTGTTTTGATCGTTTAAAGTAATACAATTTAACAAACCAATTGGCGTTATTTTTCATACAAAAGCAAACAGTGCAACACATCGTCTTTGATAAGATACTTCTAACTCTACTGAAATATGTAAAGTTGCGTTAACCGATCACCTAAGATCAGCATGTAAACCTCCCGATACAGTATCGGTGGTACCTAATACGGTAGCTCAGGGTGCCATATCTCCCCATCAACGTTCTTGAAATATGTTCCAATAAACACTATTGCTAATTAGTTCTTTTTGGTGAACCAATACTGTGAGCTGACTACATACTTGTATTGGTTTGTACTCAAATGTAAAATCCAACTGTTTACGACATTTATTCAAATGCTATTGCAAATTTGACAATGATATTTAAATAAAGTTGTAAACAGACTTAACATCATATGATTAGGTTTCCTTTGTTATACAGAAATGGTATAACATTGTGCTGTGTCATTTACAGTTAAACTACCATCTATATGTGTCTAGGCATACTTGGGCAAATATCTAGAGATTTAATTATTATCTTTTTCGATGTGTCTGCTTTAGCCAAGTTATAATTTTTCCAACTTGGTATGTCGATGAAAAATTGTGCAAAATTTTTACTTGTGCCTAGAATGGGTGTGGAAGAAATATATTATAGAAGACAGACAGACAGAGTTGATTTAAACTTTGTTTAAAACAAAGTATCTTAAAACGCCACAATCCGCGTTCAGGAAAGATACAATATCTGCCACTGTCAACTTGCCTGTTTCTGTTTTAGTGTAGCTGACCGCTAGCCCGTAACTTGCCTGTTTCTGTTTTAGTGTAGCTGACCGCTAGCCCGTAACTTGCCTGTTTCTGTTTTAGTGTAGCTGACCGCTAGCCCGGTAATAGCAAGGAACAAAATATTGAACAGCACCTTGCCGTATGCCTGGTCGTGCGGTTTGCGCGCTGGATTTTTGATCGAACTTATCGATGGTACCGGGTTCAAACCCTGCCCGCTCCAAGCCCTTGTCGTCATGCGGGAGGTTTGAACCAGGAAGTAAATTATCTTCAACTCTGAAGGAACATCGGGAACATGTCAAACAAAACAAACAACATCCAAGGCTTTTCTCTTACAGTACGCTGTGTGAGTCATGTGAGATAGCCAAGTAAATGTCCAGTAAAGTATAAAGCATTTCTTTTGATGGGAGCCCATTTGAAAGCCAACATATTTAATTAACACTACATCATCTGGCCTACGTAAGCCACAAGCACGGGGGCTAGCTACACTATCAGATATCTAAAGTATTAAATCAATGACCAGTTAGCGAGCAAGTTTATTTCGTCTGAAGTAGAACAACAATACAATATTAGTTTGCTTCTGCAGCTTTGAAGCATGTTTGTGACTAATTCTTGACTAACACTTTCACTCAATAAACTCGACCACGAGTTAAAAGAAGAAAAAATATTTCCTGTCTTTTTTTTTTAACATTGTTGAAGATTGTTTCTAAACTTTAATTTTGTTTAATTAATTTGGTTGGTTTGAGACACATGTACTTAGTGCTGAGCTGTGTATTTTATTGTAGAGTGTATTGTTGTTTTTTTTTTTGGTGGGCTTTGCACCCAGCGGTCAAATTTTTTGGTGTGGGCTTCAAAATTAAATCGATATTATGGAATTATGGGTAAAACAGGTTGTTGTTATTTATTGACCACGTTATCGCTTACACTTCCCATTCTCGGATCAAGTTGAAACTTTGCTCAACTACCAATATATGTATCAATAGAAATTAACCGATTAACTAATGTATTGGTGCATTTGGTGGTAATTAGTGTATTTAGTTAAACATTTATTAAGGGTAATAATGCCTATAGTATTGAGATATATGAATATAAATATAAATAATTCTCCTTAGATACGCTTTTTTTCCCTATTTTTTGAAAATTGTGTTTGTTTCTGACATTTTGGCATTTATTTACTGTTTGATCTGGTTATTTATTTGGAAAATTGTGTATGTACCATAGCCGTATCACTCGTTGATCATTACATTAGTTTTACAAAGGTGGGTTGGAAACGAGTATTGTAACATATAGTAGGGGCAGGGTATTTTAAGACATTTTAAGAGAAACTATAACGCCCCCAGAGATAAAACTTAATAAAAACATTCATGTGCACACAGAGAACACGCTCAATTTTTTTCAAGCTTGTCAAAAAATTATTTGAGTTTATTTACTTGTGCCGAATGTTGCATTTTATCATTTTTGGCATTTTTCAAAAAGGAAGGTAAAAAACACACAAAAAAAATGTGCATTTTCAAAATTTTGTAACAAAAAAACTATAAATGCTACATGAATGTAATATATGTCAAAATGCGGGGAATTTATAGATCTACAAGAATAAACTACTATAAATAATATGTTATTTCAATATTTTGCTGTACATATATAATAATATGCATTGGTTTACTAAAACTCTAAAATAAGCTAAATTTATTGAGCTAAAAATATGACATCAGTATAGCAATAAGAACAAGCCACATATCATATTTTAGATAATTCCCTTTTCTACCATAAAAATATTGAAAAACATATATTTATTTATAGGGACCTGTGTAAGGGTATTGCAAACCTATGATACTAAAAAAAGGCATACAGTCCATACATTTACTTAAATTTCTGGACATACTAATCTATAAAGCCATTCAGCTGAATGCTATTCTATTATTTCTTATTGAATCTTCAAACTCTATAAGCTGATTTGATAAACTAAAAATCAGAACTCAATTTGTGTGCAGAAAAGTTTTTAAACAAGGCTTTTTTTATATCTTCAATGAATGACCAGTAAATTCTTTTCAGTAAAGCTAAAAAAAACACATAATTTTTGGCGTATTCACTGTCTAAACAAAGATCTCTGCATGAAAATATAGGATATAAACTGTAATTCCCCAGGCTACTGAATTTTACCATAGAAACACATATATTTGTCATTATTTTCATTTTCTTTTTGTAGCTAATTTACACTGATTAGGTTGCATGAACTAGAAATATAGTATCAAGCTTGAACTTTTTTTTTCTAAAATTCACAAATTTTTAACTAAAATTAACTCCTTCAAAGTATATTTTAAATTTAAATAAATTTAATATAAAAATATTAATACATTCCAATGCTAATGTGCTGTTATTACAATCTCAGCCATCAAACTGTGAGAAGTTTGCCTATCAGAAAAAGAGAAACATTAGTATTTATAATACTTGCATCAGAGCAAGTATCTCAATGACATGTTGATCAAAATAGAAAGATTCATTTTAGTTAGCTACTATCCATATGTTCTTCTCAATTTAAGATTTCATTATGATTTTAACTTTCAACACATCCAGCTAAGTCACTTTTTTCCTTCAACATGATCAACCTTATAGACTTTTATGAAAGCCTAAATCTTTTAGAAGTCAAAGTTTCTTAAAAAAATATTTAAGTTTTTTAAAATAGTTTATGCAGCTATAACTACTTTCTGAAAAATAATATAATAATTAGGTCCTAAGTTTATCATTGTTTTATTGGAAAATACTGTCTTGTTGTGGTGGAATATGTCCGCCGATCGGATCGTTTGCACTTTCCGATGGGGATATGGCCTACGACTTCTAGGGGTTAAGTCTTGAGACCACAACGTGGTAAATATTATGCTATTGCTGTAGTTGTTATAGGCACATTAACAGGCACAAGCAAGAACCAAGGCGTATTAACAATATAACAAATATTTAATATGGAGTAAAAACATAGAAATACAAATGATAAATGGAAAAGGGGGAATGTAAAAATGACTAAGGTTTATGATGAGTCTTGGGATATTGTCATCATTGGAAAGTATGCTCATAAAGTTTGCTAGCTCGGCTGTTCTCACTTATCTGTATTGTATCTGAACTCGGGATGAGTTGGATCTCGTGTATGCTGACTATCAGTCAGTTGACGTCCTGCAGGTGAGGAGGTGCTGAGGTGATGAGGAGGAGGATGCCACGTGGTGGACTTGTCCCTCCGATAGTTGCAGACTGGATAGCTGCTTCAGCCTGGAATGCCTTCTGTTCTGGTCTAGGGTGATGAATGGTTCACCCTCGACTGGGACGTGTGGAGAGTTGCTGGGTTTGTCGTCAGACAACAAAACACGCCAACCCTGGTATAGGAGGCTGTGAGAAGAGATGCGAGAGGAGCCTAAATTACTAAACCATACAGGCTGACTGGCGAGAGGAGCCTCCTTAGTAGGAGCGTCTCCCTCAGACTAGCTAAGATACATAACAATGATATCTTGCTAAGTCTAACAACATTTGTTAAGCAAATATAATAATAATAATACAAGGTGCAATACAAGTGTATAAGCGGGGCATAACTGAGGAAGTAGGCAATATGACAATAATAATAATTCAGCATGCACATATAAGTATACAGGTGGGGCATAACTGAGGAAGGGAACAGGGGGAACATTTCAAGGGGTTGTAGCCCCTGCCGTGACCTCAGAGGACCGTAGGTAACCGATAACTGCTGCGTCCAATAAGGGGGGGGGCGGCAAGTGTGAGATGATTCACGGTAGGCATGCGAGACTGGTACTCGGGCCTGAGGGCATATGTTAACAGTTCAGTAGGCACATAGGATATATTCACGATTATGTGCATAGATGTGCGTGCATACGTAGGCATGCATACAATGAAATAATCTAGATGTGTAAAGTCCGGATAAATATAAACATGAATAAGTAACCAAGACCTGAGTCTAAGTCTAAGTAAGCAAAGTAATCAAATAAGTAGGTGGACAAAATGAATGATGGATGTCCACGGTTAAAAGTATAGTTAACATCAATCAATAAAAGAGAAATATTCATAGAAATTCACGCATGCAATGTTGAGAAGCAAATAAAAGAAAATCGCATTACAGGAGTTCACACAACTAATATTTAGAAATAAACGAGTGCTAACATGGTAATGATGCATGGACAAAATGTCACAGGCGAAGACACACTAAGTTTTAATAATAAAGTTATTTAGACTCACCCTATGATTCTGGCACGCTTCCTAAATGAATTTAATGAAGTCGAGAGTACTTCTGACTACTCGCTAAATGTGAGGCAGAGAGGCATTATCGTGCGGCTCTTGTCTCTGGCTTTTATGGGGCCAAGGGCCACGCGGTGAGTTGTGGCTAATCCAATGGTCATTAAGCTTCCAATTAGATTGCCCAATCATCTGGATTTGACCAATAGAATACATAGGTGCGCATTCACGTGACTAGTGAGTGAGTCAAGGAAGGGGGGGTGAAACCGCGTTGCGATTGCATGATCTGACCTTTGTCCGATGCCGTAATCTGGTATAAGAAGTTTGAACTTTCGCGCGTGGCTTGAAAAGCATGGAAGTCCAATTTGACGTAAGAGGGGGGGGGATAGTCTTTATGCAGTTGCTCGCCCAAGGCCATTGTTGCGTCACGAATGATAAGAATGGAATGTATGGAATGTCAGAGCGTGAGTGTGTGTGGTCAGTAGCGGGTGGTTGGGACTATTTCAGTGCGAAGACGGCTACTGGTCAAAAGGGGGGGGGGGTTAAACACAGGTAGATTTGGTGTAGAGGCGACTATGCGGTGTTAATAAAAGGGGGGGAAAAGGGGGGTGTACACTTCACTAGTCAGTTCTGTATTGAGGGGACGTATTTCGTCACACTTGTAAAGCATCAATAATTAGTATAAATAGTTAGATGTCTTAAAAATATGTTCATATAAAACCTACTTATCTACTGATCTTAAGTTCATTATAGCATTATAATCCATTTTTAACTTAATAAGAATTAAAATGAATTAATATGAATATGAATTAATTTTTGTTGTTTTTTTTTGTGTGGATATTTAGTTAATAGAAGACTACAAAACAGGTTTATAGTGATATTGAGAATTTTGAACTGAGATCAGTAGTCTAAATATAATACCTATTGACTTAGGGCTACTTCATTGATAATAAAAGAAGATCTTTTATTGCAACTAGAGACTATAAAACATTAACACATAGATATCTTTCTAGGTATTAAAAATTATTTTCTTGGACCTGTCTGAGCTATCAAATTAAAATAAAATACTAATATAGCCTAGAGGTTTTATTCTTGAAATGGGAATTATTATTTTTTTAAATGCAGTTAGTTACTAATCAGAGTCTATATCTATTATATTAGACCTAGGAAAATAATGGGAAGACAATATAAAAGAATGGTCGGACCTTTCATTAAAAGAGATTCTAGGGAAAAGGACGTAGAGGAGTGGACAAAGACCTACAGTCATATAGATATTGTGCGGTGCCCCAACGAGTCGTCAGACTAAGGGATAGTTCACAGTGAAGTAGTGTATGATGAGCTAATAAAATCATCGAAAAGATATTTCAAATCTAAAAATTACATCTAGATCTATATAGACAATTAGACTTAGATCTCGATATATATCATATGTATTATAATGTAGATTTAAAATGTGCCATATAAGATATTATGCCTAAGATGGTTTCTTTTTAAAGAAGCTATTTGGTTTTAAGTTTTAACGAATAATTTGAAGGACCCTCGTTCCAGATGTCTTGACCAAGATTAGATGTAGACCATTTATGGGCGTAGCCAGGGGGGGGGGGTTCTTGGGGTTCAACCCCCCCACCCGAACTGAAATCCCCCCACCGAAGAGGCGGTCGGAATTTACTTACTGATTTTTTAAATTAGATTTTCTTAACTTTAGGCAAAATTTCAATACTAAAACATCATTTGTCCCAGTGCAGCCAAGGTGTTTTGAGTTTAAAACCCCCTATCAGGGGGTTTTGCAGTTAAACCCCTTTTCTATAGAACAAAAAAAAAAATAACAATGTAAACGACAATTTCGAAATTCCAAGAGAATAGCTAAAAGGGGGGGGGGTGATTTTAAAACCCCCTCCGAAATTTTCGATAAAATCCCTTCTTCAATGTAAGACTATCCATACATCAGTCACCGGCTTCTATGAGCGTAGCCAAGAGGAGTTTAGTGTTTAAAAAAAACCCTCCCCAGCGGGGCTGGCCGTTTAAAACCCCCTCTTCAATATTTTAAAAGCAAATTACACACTCAAAATTCTATGTGCGCAGCCAAAGGGGTTTTAAGTTTTAAACCTCTTATAACAAAAATAATTACACACTCAAAATGCTATGAGCGTAGCTAAAGGGAGTGGGTTGAGTTTAAAACCCTCTTCAGCGGGGTTTAAAGCAAAAAAAATAATACATCTTCAATATAAGGAAAGGAAATTACACACTAAAAGAGCTTTGAGCGTAGCCATAGGGGGTTTGAGTTTATACCCTCCTTCAGCGGGGTTTGAAGCTAAAAAATATCTCTTCAATTTGAAAAAAAAAGCAAATTACACACTTAAAATTATATGAGCGATGCCAAAGGGGTTTTGACTTTAAACTCCCCTCCAGCGGTATTTGAAGCTAAAAAATACCTCTTCAATATAAAAAAAAAGCACATTAAATTCTATGAGCGTTGCCAAAGGGGTTTTTGAGTTTTAACCCCCTTTTTAATATAAAAAAGAAAATTACACACTCAAAATTGTATGAGCGTAGCCAACCCAATGGAATTTAGAGTTTAAACCCCCTCCTCCAGAGAGTTTTTTTTTTTAAGTTTAAACCTCCTACGGATGGTTTTGAGTTTAAAATCCACCAACCGAGAGCTTTGAGGTTGAAAATACATTATTCTAAAGCAAACTAAATTCACCAAAATCTATGAGCGTAGCTTTGTTTTTTTTTTATTTGTTTTAAAAATTATTTTGACGATAAAAATTTCCTTTTCGATATAAAATCTTTAGCAAACCTCAGACACCCAATTACACGAGCCTAGTCAAGTGAGGTTACACATTTCTAACAGTGGCTGGGCTCCATTAATAAAGTGTAGTGAATAGTCGACTGCGAAATTTTAAAAATAATGAAGCTCAACAAGATGCCTAAGACAGATTTTAGGACTTAGTTATAGAGATCGGGTCTAAATCAAGGAAATCCTATGCCGATCTAGGAGTCGACCCTTAGTAAGGTTGTGACAGAGCGCCGAAAGAGGTTAGCGAGACATGTTCTCCGACAAAATAAATTACAGCCTAATAAAAGTTGCGATGATATCCAAGTAGGCCTACAACTTGGAGTCCTCAGAGCAGGTGGGAAGAGGCTTCAGAAATCGCCAGTCACAGATTTTTGTGAAAACATCTTGTTGTCAAATATGCGGGAGGGTCTAAGTCAGTAAGAATAGCCCATAAGGTGTTTGAAATAAAAAAAATTAACAGCAAGATAATGCACCATAGATAACTCAAAATATGTATTTTGTTGGCATTCAATACCGGAAATAGTGCTTGGAGGCAGGGCTTCGCCCCTTGCGGCCAAGGGGGAGACACAACAATTTTTCCACTAACTCCAGGAAGAACATATTTAGGGCAAAATGAAGGCCTTCGGAAACAATGAAGCTAAAAAAGATTAATTATGTACACACACACACACACACACATA
>JADKLZ010081101.1:15796835-15840738 GCA_021533235.1 Biomphalaria straminea
TAAGTTGTTTATGCGGCCCATATACCTTAATGAGTTTGACATGCCTGATATAGATGAAAACTTCGAACAACATTCACACACGAGAAACATGCACAGCGCTTTATGAATTTGAGTTCTATGTGCTTCTCTATGACGACAGCTGATCTTGTAAAACCCTGACCTTAAGTGGGATAAAGGAGTTTTTAAATCTTTCTGTTTTAGTCGTAATGGAAAGGAGACGGCAACTTCGTTCAGATCTTATGTAACAGTGGTTCAATGGGTGAGGGTGCTGATTGTTGCTGTGTAGAAAAGTTTGATTATTGTTTTGTCGATGTTAAATTTTCTTAGCTTTCTGAGATAGAAGAGTCGCTGGTGAATTAATTCTGGTTTCAATTGTCCACGTTTTTCTATGTATTCATTCAGTGGCGTAGCTAGGGTGGGGGGAGGAGTGGGGAGAATTTGAAACTCCCCCCGAATGAGTGTTTTTTTTACATTAAAATATAAATATCATCAAAATGAAGGGGCCCACAAAGAGGTCGAGCCTCCATTGCCCCCAAATGATGGGAAATTCCTAGCTACGCTCCTGTATTCATTATCACGTTAGGCAGCGAAAGTAAATATATATTATTGGACTCCCATCATTATGTTACCTCCAGTTGCATCGAATAGGCCTACATCGTTATAGGCCACACAAGAATATGAAATAAGTTTTGTTTAAAGAAACAATAACATCAAGGAAGTGATCGAACTCAACACCCCTAGACATAGACTGGTAATAACGGCATGGGACTGGATCATACTTTAGCACATTAGTTGCTCAATAGAGCACAATTTTTGATGACGACATTCTCCGCTCACACGTAATTGTTTGCATAAGCTGTGAACTTGTAATTAAGTTCGCTTCACTTTAAAGAACACACTAATCTTATTAAGTCACAGAAGTCAAAGTGGCTTCATTAATATCTTAAGGTTTAATAACAACTGATACATCCATGCGATTAATTAAACGAGGAAAATGTATCAATAACATTTCATATTCTTTGATGTCATTTTGTGACTTGGCGGAGTGTTTAATTAAATTAATTAGCGTAATTTAGAACTTTTGAACAGCTGTTCTTTCGGTGGTCGACAGTTAACAAGGGGTATTATGGGTTGTCTACAAAGACGTTTAAAAAAGAAAAAAGAAAAAAAAAATACCAGAAATGCATTATTTAACCGAGGAGATACTCAACTATTCAATAAAATAAGATCGTCCGTCTAGTAATATCAACTGATGGTAAAGAAAAGGTATGATTTAATAATTAGTGAAAAATAAGAGCCAGTTGTTTAAAAGCATATATATATATATATACATAGAGAGAGTAATGAATTGTTCTATCGTTTGATCAAATATTATTTAGTATTTAATTGTTTGTATTCACGCAACAACAAAAAAAAAATCAAAAGAAAGAAATTAGAGAAAGAATCAAATGTCTGTGATATAAATGCTAGCCAAAGAAATTTCTATACAGCAAAATATCTTGTAATGTTTAAAATTTTTCCCCTTCTAGTTTTGCTAGAGTAGTATGTCATTATTTAGTGTATTCGATATAAAGATTTGCTGTTGGTGACAAGCCTTTGATATGTCTCACCATAAAAGTAACATGGTAAGGCGACTCTAAAGTTAACCCTACAAGTGATATAGCACTAAGACTTAGACTGCTTTATTGATCCTTATGGAATTTCTTTTCTTCTATAAAGACAACACAACAGAAACATCCATATACATAGCTTTACATGTTTCTGCTGTTTCTTTAGATTTGAAGACTGTTAAATCTTAGTCCAAACCTACGTGAGATTGCGGCAGACAGGATCAAGCCAAGGACAATCGAGACAATCTAATAACAGATCAAAGCTGCCACCCTGACCAGATAAAATCTATTACCTGTACAGAAAAAAAATTAGCGTAGGTATAAAAATGTGAGAAATAAGCAAGATCCCGACAACGAATAGCAATTTTTGTTCTCGGTGTCAGTATTTCGCTGATATACAAAATTTAAACAAATCCCAAACTTCCTTCCTGCCGAGCACGTCTAACTTCCACATTTAAGGCTGGCACTTGAGACTATTATGTCCATGACGCTACGTTTTTTTTAGTCCCTGAACGTGGTGAAGTACTGTCCAGCCGCGAACAGTATTCCGACATAGTAGGTAAAGCTCTGACCAGCTATGGAAGTAGCCACTCCTCTGTGATCATCTCGAGAACTCTCGTCTTCATACGCGAGATCTAATCATCCAGACCTCCATTTTGTTTTCAGCCCACCTGCTTCCGGTCCACTCGACTCAGCGAATGTATTTTGTTTTCAAAACAAAGACGCACTTTTTTATATTAAAGAAACAAAATAAAACAAAATATTGATTAAAAACTCGAGCTAAAAATATTTTCATTGTGGAAAAAAAAGGTAAAAATGTTATTATTTGTGGCTAAAATTAGATTAAAATTTATTCTTATTCTATTTTTTCGTGACCTATATTTAAGTGAGTTTTTTTCTTTTTCTTTGCATTTTTTTAAAAACAATTCTAGCAGAACGATGTTCGTGATCCCCATTTAAAATTGCCCATGACATTGACAATCTCTCGTAAAATCCCATAATCATTTAAAAAAGAAAGTCCTATTTGTTGAGGACATTAGAAGCAATAAGGTGTACGTCTTTTTTACAAAATAATATTATTCTGAATCATAAAAAAAGTAAAGTCCCCTTTCAGACCAGGAATCATATTCACCCGTTTAATAATCTGTTAATGTAAAGAAAAGTGACCTGTAGTTCTCTCAAGTATCTCTATATAGCATAGTGTCTGTAAGTTATCATTTAGAATAAGCCCTTAGTTCTTAGATTTGTCTTTCTGAAGTTATCTCATTTGCTTTTCTTCAGTTTTACTTATGACTAAGAATAAGACTGCATTGTTGATTCTCATTGGGGATAAGTTGCAATTGCATGACGTTTTTGTTTGGTTCAACATTCTGCAAATGAGAACAAACACAAGATAAAGAAAGGCTCGTTACGAGTAACGCTGATAAAGTCTTACTGAAAATATGCAAAAAAAAATAGCTTGACGTGGGTTTGAAGGTACTGGTGGTCGTTAGATGAACGCTTTAGCTTGGTGGCATTAGGGGTCCACAAGTTTCAAGCGTATGTCTGGAGTCGTTGAGCAAAAGCGGTGAAATCGTTGAATGTTTTATCTGCTGGTGGAGAGGCCAGCTTTATCAGCAAGTCTAGTTGCATGACGAATAAAAGTCGAGTATATATATATATATATATATAGTAAAGTATTTCAAAACCCAAAAATATTATACATAATGGATACATGATGTGTAATCTCAATCTTACAAGGCTTTAGACAAACAGGCTAGATGAACTAGTTTGCACTCAAATACAGGCAGTTAAAGGTGAACCTCACCTTAAAAAATTCTCCTGAAGCAGGACTTCGGTATAAACAAATTATTTAGACATTTTTAACTAAGGAATTTATGTATAGCCGACTTCCCTTTTCTCTGCCCAGATAACTGCTCGGTTGTTTTGTCTGCTGAAAGATAGGGCGAGCTATCACTTGATGCCTCCTGGCTACATACTGAGCCTCGTAAAGCCCTCGATAGCCTCTTGAGAATACTAATATGTTGCCAGAAAAAAAAGGAAAAAAAAAATCTTGTGTGATGATTTATTTTTAGTATTACACTCCTCAACCAGAAATAGCATTGAGATATACGCCTTAAATGATAATGCTAAAACTTCAACACTATAGTGATATAAAAGACACATAGTTATAAATGTAGATTGCTGTGTTTATTGTTCAAAACAGATACCATATTTTAGTATAAATATATTAGTCTATGTCTATGGTCAGGCTAGTCCTTCGACATGAGGATCTTTTACAGTGCTTACTGAGCACTTATAGTTGCAACAAGTGTTGACATAGAGGCGGCTTTGAAAAGGGGGGGGGGGAGGAAGGACAGAGACGACAGCACAGGATTTTGCATTTAAGGGAGCCCTGACATGTGGAGGCTGTTTTGTCAAAACAACCAGGGCCGGTTAGTAGATCAGGATGCCTCCGGCAACGAAGGAGCCTAGGTCCCTAATTATTTTCTAAATAAAGAAAAAAAATTCTTGAAAAAGAAATAAAATCATACAAAAAATGAAGTAATTTCTTTAAGTCAAATACAATTTATTTAAACTTAAGTAATTATAATTGTGAATGTTTAAAGACTATAAATAGAAATTAAGTTGAAAAATACTGTTGTTACAAAACGTCCGTACCTTCTAATTAAACTTCGCGGATTCCCCGATACTAGCAGACAACAAACGAAAACATCTTAACCATGACAGTCTTGCGAACTGTAAGATAACTACTGTCGGCAAAAAATTCAATAAAAATATTTATGTAAAAAAAAAAAACAACAAAGTCTCCGTAAAGTTGATGACCCGTCGAAATTAAGATATTTTTTAAAAATCTCTATTATGGCAGCATTCCTCTTGTGGAGACCCCAGGCAGTATCCCCACTTGCAATCCCTCGAATGCGGCACTGATCTAACTATCTATCGTCCACGCATTATAAAGGATTGCACTGAAATACTACAGACAAAAATACGGTGTAGTGAATTTATTCGAGAACTGTCTTCCAAAACAGGAAGTTGCTACTCATTGTTGACACATCTATCTAAACAATTTACCGTGAGAGTTCATAACATAATAATTTGGGTGAGAGATAGGGTCTGGGCCGTCATTGGACACTCGCCAAGGAGACCGCGTATTGCTAAGGTCGCCTCAGAGCTGTTGGTTGTTGGTCATCGACCTTTGAATGTAATAGTTATTAAAATCACTTCACCGGCCTCAAGGTTACCGCTAATTAGTTGCCTATTTCTAAATACCTTTTTTAAGCCGTATAGTCCAATTTTTCTAATATATTAAAATAGTGCTATAAACAGAAGAGCGTTGGAAATTTGTGATTTTGTAACGATAAAAAGTGCACATAGATAAACCTATACTTTCTAAAAAAAAAGTTCCCCTTTCAGACCCTTGTGGTCTATAGGGCAGATGATGTAAAGGTCATCCTTAATCTGTGGCCTACGGTTAACGAGGGTGTCATGTGGCCAGCACAACGACCAACCACCTTTACCTTTCCCCAACTAACGTCAGGTACCCATTAGAGCTGGGTGGACTCAGAGGCGCCCAAGGATCTCAAAATAAAACCAGGAATCGAACCCGGGACACACGGTTCAGAAACAAAGCGCTTTACCGCTCAGCCAACGCGTCTCCTATACTTTCTTAAAAAAAAAGAATATAAAAAAAACTAGCTTATCAACACTTCCTTTACTTTGTACACCAGATACACAAAGGAACCATTTATGCTACTACTGCCATGTTTGAAAATCTCCAATTGAATTAAAAGAAACTTTTCCTTTTTTTGGGGGGTTTTCATAACTCTTTAACCTGGAGAAGTTCTCTTTCATTTCAAAAAATACATTTGTGTCTGTATGGCATTTTTGAAAAATTATTTACTGTTTAGCAAAAAGACTATACTAATCTACAATAATAATTGATCATTTACAAAACTCTCTGTGTGTTCATATTTAGGTGTACTTTCAAATATTGTTTCTTTCATAATACTGAAGTGAAGATCTAAAATTCTCAATAAACAATCCTATATAAGAAATCTTTATTTCGACGGCAGTTCTGTCTTTTTTTTTTGTAAAAGACTAGATCTGTATACGCAGGAATGTTGAAAAGCTTATTAGCTGAAACCTTTTCTTTGGGCATGCATTAGACAAAAAATGTGTTTGTTTATAAATAAGGGATAAGCTTCTGCAGCGTTTGGCAAAAAAAAAATATTAAATGGATGTTTCAAGGGATAATATTTCATTTCAATCATAAGCCTTCAGTTTTGTTTTGATACTAATCCTCCTTATATGTATAGACAAATCTTTGGGAGAGCTACAATGCAAGGGAAAGAATCCTTTGTTGGAGTTTCTCAATGGCTTCCAATTATTGGACGTTAATCTTGAATGAATCAAATCCGTCGTTCATCGGGAAATGATTCCCTTGCTGTTAATTACACGTGAAACATTAAAAGCATCCACAAAGATCCGGCGCACAATGTCGGAAACGTCAATGAAGGGATCAAAAAGGCGGCCTCAAAGTTGTGGAAAAACATTTTTTTATGACATTTGTCTGTCTTTCTTCCTGTTCTGTCTGTCCAGCTGGTTTAGTTTAAAGGTAAAAATAAAAAAAAACAAAATAAATCTAAACGTCTTATGCCTACACTATGAAAGATACTTTGTTAATGATCTATGCTTTCAGTCATTCCCGCCTCACGTTTTCATTAATGTGGAATGTGAAGGATCACTAAATCATGAGCATCTGTTTTTTTTTTAACCCTTAAAATGCGTGTGGTAGTTTAGCCTCTCAACACCAGAATTGTAATTCCATTTCGTATGCACTCATTGTCAAACAGCTCAGCACTTTAAGGGTTAAATTAAAAAAACTAAGCTCTTATTGACACTCCCAAACAGTCGTAACCGATTGTTACTAAGATAACATTAAAAAAAAACACAGAAAGATAGCCATTTGAACCTTCTTGAAGGAGACTGTGACCTATTATTGTGATAGGTCATAAGACCAGTGCCCTCTGCTGTACTGGCAAGTTAGTCCAGTGGTACTTCGTGGTCCCAAATTATATTATATAGGCTATTAAATATAGCCTCCAGATAAACAAAACTACTGAGACAAACAAGTAACAAGTCTAAGATTTCAGTTCTAACAATAAGAAAAAAATAGTATTTATTACAAAAAAATAAATCATGGAAGGAATAAATGGAAATGAAGGTTCAAAAAAAAAAAAGGAAATAATGTAACAAATCAAAGTAGCAAGACAGGTTCAGGTCCAAATAATTGAAGAATCCCCCACCACCGAGGTAGCCTACAATATTAACGTATTATGTCCAAAAAAACAAAAGGATGGTTTACAAAAACAATCTAATATACATTAACAATGACATGACGTAATCAATGAGACCCAATACTGTCTCATACACAGACAAAATATGTCTTTTACAAAAATAAAATAATATGGCCACCGTCAGTCGCGAAGCGACTATGGATCATCTCATTTCCATGAGATGAATGCCTGGGCATAAGCTGTGGTCGGAACGATGTCGCCCACACATCGGTTCCCCCTCTCCACGCAGCTGATGTATCCAAAGGAACGGCAGTGCCGATACAGTTTGGGGTCAGCAGCGTCGCAGGTTCTGCCAGAGTGTAGCACTGGGTGCTGCAAACTGCCTTAGGGTCGCCAGCTCCTGATTTTTCCTCAGGGTTGACTCCCGAAGCCTTTCCCTTGATTGGGTATAGCTGCAAGGCAGCAGAGGTTTGAATTCAGAGTTTTCCTTCTCCTAACTATGTAGCCAGCCATGGCTAACGAGCCCCTCCTGCCCGAAGCTTACTGGTTAAGGCGCCAGTTACTCGCCTGTGCCCCTTCTCCTGTTAGTAAGAACAGTTCCGCCGGACTCAATATCTGAGCCACACGTGAAGGCCGGGAGTTGGACTGGTTGTCAGAGGCTATTTGAGACGCATGCCATTAGGAAGCATTTTATAGGTAGTGGAGTGCTTACATCCATTACCACTTCCGGCAATGACAAATACAGGAGAGGATAAGAGACTAAGTAGACAAATAATAAGTACATAGACCAACTTATTACTAACAAATAAATAAAGTCTACTTAGCTCGTTATCAAATACTCTTCCCATAAGAGTGGCACACTCCTCTTGAGTAACACAGTACTAGAACAATAACACTCTTATAAGTTTACAATATGGATATTGGATATTTAGTTAAAACTATACTGGTCAGCTCAAGGATTCAAGAGGGAGTGGCAATCGTAACAGTGGACAGGGACGTAAATCAACTAATAAAGGGGACTAACTCTAATAAAAAAATAAAGGAAGCCACCCTTATTATCCTTCTTGTCACAGAGACAATTTTTTACTTACTTAACAAAGGTTATTTTCGTTTTTATTTCACATTTAAATAAAAGTGTATTGAATGTTTGAACACCATGTGTCGGACGTCTCAATGTGTATGTCTCAGCAGCAAGTCAAAAACACTGACTCAACACTAGATCCTGTGGGTTGCTTAGTGTTACTATCAGGCTATAATTTGTAAAAGTGCTGCTTATAAGTTATATACTACATGATTTTCAAATAATACAAATGTGAAAATCTGTTTTAAAATATATTAAAATATTCAAATAAAATACTAATTTGTAATTCGACGTTCCAGATAATGACCTAAACAGAACCATCACCCCTTTATTTCCAGTTCGAAAGAGTTATCGGACTTAAGTTGCTGTGAACTCCTTGGATGTGGAAATGTTGTATGATAGCAGAATGGTTAAATTTAGTTAATGTCAAGTGTACATTAACTTAACTTATGATTGTTGATACTGCTATAGTGCTTACTTTCATACACTGCAAGTAATTCTCCCTGGCCTTCTACCAATGAAACAAATATAAATAATCCCTCAAATGTCAATTTGTAACACTACTAACAAGGGTGTTATAACAGTCGTCTGGTGATAGTAATGTTAGGGCTACATTTGAGGTCTTACTTATTGAAAGGTTGGCCATGGCTAGCATGAGATCCTGATCAACAGGTCTACGTGAATGTGTGCAGGGATATATGTGGTGTGTAAGATTTGAAGATAGTTGGCGTCGGTAGACTGAGAAAGACGAGAGTTGGTGACAGGAGACTGAGAGAGCTAGTCGACACTTGGTGAAGTCTAAGTTTGGTGAAGTCTAAGTTTGAAGTTCAAGTGTGTGATATTACTTACTTACTTAATCCTGTGTACTCCCAGGGGAGCATAGGGCCGCAACCACACCTCTCCACCGTACTCGGTTCTGAGCAGCTTTCTTCATCTGCTCCCATGTCATTCCAGTACCCTCAGCTTCACTGATGACTGACCTCTTCCAGGTTTGCTTGGGTCTGCCTACTTTCCTCTTTCCTTGTGGATTCCAGTCAAGAGCCTGCCTTGAAACATTGGTAGCTGGTTTTAGCAGGGTGTGTCCTATCCAGCTCCATTTTCGTTTTGTAATGTCTTGTGCTATGGGCTTTTGTCTAGTTTTGTTCCACAAATCGGTAGTGGTAATCTTTTCTGGCCACCTAATTCCTAATATCTGGCGTGTGTGATATGATTTTTTCTAAATAGGAAAGTTTTCCTATCTGAGATAGGGTAGTCTGTGTTGGACTATCTAATTAAGTATCTTTATCTTTGTTTTGAATTGATCCGATGACACACAGTGATTTTAAGCAGATATGTTCATATATTCTCTAGTTTAATAAAATGATTATTAACTATATGAAAGAGTTGAGTCTCCTTGGGGAGAGCGCTGTTTGCTCCTGTGTAAGATGTTAAGATGTTTCTCTCGTCAAAAGATTGAAGTGCATGGTAGCCACCTTGACAACGGCCTTCTTAACCACCCAGACAATCTCTATGTAGGGTAGGCTTGTAACATAGTGTAAACAAAATCCAACAATTTCAAAGAAAAGAAAATGATAAGTCAAATAAAAAAGAAGCCAAATAACAAGCAGAAAAACAGGCCAATTAAAAAGCCAAATAAACAAGCTAACTAAAATCTATTCTCGTTATTTTGAACTGGACTATAACTACCCAGATTTATTTCGACAATTATCCTGAGATATTGGCTCAGTACCGGGAGTTAATCTCCTTACATTTGTGCAGATCTCTGATGTATTAAACTTGTCAAAGCATGCATGTAGTGAGCGATGTAACAGGTTTTAACAGAAATCACACGTCTGCTTGAAGCAAGTACTGCTGGGATATTTCCAGATGCAGGAGAAGGCATGACGGCTCATGTACGCCATTAGCAGCTTTCACTTTCGACTGACCCATGGAATCCTGGGATTAGCGCACTTGAAGTAGATACTTTCAGACATTTTGAAAGCCAGGGAAGAAACTCGTCAAAGTTAGAAAAGAAAAAAAAACAACTTTAAAATTAATTTTTAACGAAAAAAAATATCACTATGCTGAAGGCAAATATATTTTACAGAAAGTTCTGTCTACTGGAGAATTTCATAAAATGAAAACACATCTTTAAATGGTTAGCTTTCTGACCCACTGCAAACTGTTTAATGATATTGACGATGTGAAAATGATGTAAGCATTGATAAATTTAGATATTTAAATCTATTTTTTTTTTGTTTATTTTTTCAACAATAAACAATAAATCTGTAATATTCTTCTTCAGTCGCGAAGTGAGTACGGAACATCTCATAGAAATGAATGCCTGGACATTAACTAGGACTGTCGCCATTTACCGTCTCACCATGCAATATGTGTATCCACAGAAATGTCAAGTGCCGATAGTTTTGGGTCAGCGGCGTTGCAGGTTCTTCCAAGGTGTAGCACAGTGTGCTTTAAACTGCCATCGGCTCAAGATTTTTCCTCAGGGTCGACTTCCAAAGCCTATCCCGTGCATTGGGGAAAGCTGCTAGGCTGTAGAGGTTGGAATTAAGAATTGTACTTCTTCTAGGTGGGCAGCCTGACAATGCTAAAGAGCCCCTCCAGCTCACAGCTTACTTGTTTAGGCGCCGGTTATTCGCATTAGCCCCTTATCCTGTTAGTGATAAACAATTCAGCCGGACCCAATATCTGATCTAAAGGTGAAGGCCAGGAGTTGTACCTATTGGTTGTCAGAGCCTGGGGAGCGTGCCATTGGGAGCATTTTATGGGTAGTAATATCGCTTATTGTCATCACCAATACCTGTAATAAAAACTTTATGGAACGAACCGTTAAGTACTGTAGAATCAAATGGAAAATGAGGATGCAAATAGAGAGCAGATTTTACATTGCATTTTTTGGGTGGTGGTGGGTTAATGGTGTGTGTGTAGGGGTTCTCACTGTGTAAATTGGGTGATTAAATAATAACCCCCATTATGACAAAGATATCTTAGATAAGATAAAGATTTATATGATAGAGCATGTATATGGGATTAGCTGGAATAATTCTACTGTCTGATTCTATAGTTTAGTTCTAGGCTAAGAAAAAGAATTAATGAAGCCCTAATAAATTTACACTGGCATTGTCACTAATCAGTTTGCAGCGGGTCAGAAATCTGGTCATTTCATATCAAATACGTTTAATGTAGAACCTCCAGACGGAGGAGGCTAGCATACTAGGTCAGTAAGGAGGCGATAAACAATGCGAGATAACATACAAACAAATACCCTCAAATCTTTTGTCCCCTGATTCTTTTATTTCCAGTTACCAACAAGCATGAAACTGTAAACGTACGGGGAAGGGAGGGAGGGGGAGAGTGTTTGGGGTTACTACGTACAGTTTTTAATCACTAAGTAGACTACGAAGACCGTTAATCATTAAAAAAAAAACTCCAAGCCTATCAGATCATGTAGCATCGATTGGTCCAGAAAAACGCTGAGATTAGTTTGTTTGAAAAGTGAACTTAAAGTAACAAAGTCCTTGAAGGCTTGAGCTACCTTGAGACGAGCTGACGTAATGCTCTTGCTGATTTGTTTCTTTAGCCGTTAATCCAGCACTTAACTATGTTTTTAAAAATACAAACAAGATAGAAATAATATATGGATTAAATACACTCGCATGAATGTCAGTTTGGAGTAGACAGAAAGTTGGCAACTTTCAAATGGTCTTGCTAGAGCAGCTAGACTAATATCAAAGATTTTTTTTTTAAATCCTTATTGTAGTGGAAATAAAAAGCTGCTCTCGTAAGCACATTTTTATTTGTGCCATTAATTGTTCAACTGAATGCTTTTATTGAATGGTTAATAAAAAAAAGAACGATTAACCAATAATGCAGTTGATTTCTTTTAGTGGATTATCTTTTTTTCTATTTACAATACCTCTATTTAAGTCACTCTTTTATTTAGGAACCTTGGTCAGTAGGCGGAGAGCTGCTCTC
Source organism: Biomphalaria straminea (assembly GCA_021533235.1). Taxonomy (NCBI): domain Eukaryota; kingdom Metazoa; phylum Mollusca; class Gastropoda; family Planorbidae; genus Biomphalaria; species Biomphalaria straminea. The sequence continues at coordinate 15,808,802 of JADKLZ010081101.1, forward strand.
AAAAACAGCTCTAACGATTGCACTGTAAATTTAACAGTTGATAAACTATTTACTACCTCGTTGGCCACACGGGAAAAACTCTAGTTTAACAGTTTCTGATTTTCAAATTAAAAATAAATAAATGTAAATTTGGCTAGAGTCTAAATGTAGGTCTAGATCCTACTTCATGTTTGCTATAGCATTATTGAAATGACTTTTGCGTTCGGGAATTTGCGAATGTAAGACTTTATTAATTTAAGAGTTTAATAAATTAAAGTTCAGTATTGTCTTCTTAAATGAGGAAATTTGTTAAATGACATAGAGAAAGACGGAAAAAACTTCATAGCAGGCGTCTGGTTATTACATATCTAAATGCTTATCAATGGAATATTAAAAGGGGTTCTAGATATATACATTTACGATTCTTTACGGAAAGAAGGGGAAGGCGCGGGATAAATTAAAAAAAAATCTAACATTCATTAATTTTTAAGAGAAAAACAATCGCTCAATAATTTGAATAAAAGAGGTTAGGGTATTTTAACTCTTTCTCTCCGTAATTATTCACCACATTGAGGTGGAATCAACGTTGGTATCGTCAGTTAGGAGAGAAGGAGTTAATGTTTTTCTTGCATAAGATGATATTACTCGGCATTAGTTCCATATTGTAATAAAGCTTGAATAAAACTGCAGTATTGTAAGTTGCTTTAGTGAGCCAGAGCGGATGTCCTGGCAACCTGCTCTTTGTAACACTTCCTCGTTGGTTATCTTATCTTGCCACCTTATTTTAAAGATCCGCCTCTTCTATAGGAGGTGGAAGACATTCAGCTTTTTTTCCTGCCATGAGTATGTTGACCACGTTTCACTTCCGTATGGCAAGGTGCTCAATACACAGGTCCGGTAAACTAGAGCTTTAGTGCTGTTAGTCAGCAATATGTTGTCCCAGACTCTTTTCTGCAACCGTGACATGGTGGCCATTGCCTTGGCTATCCTGTTGTTAATGTCATTATCCAGTAGAGTGTTGTTGGATATGATGGAGCCAAGGTAACAAAAGTTGTCCACGATCTCTAGTGGTTGGCCATTAATGCTTATTTGAGGTGCAGCATTAGTGTTTTGTACAAGTATCTTAGTCTTGCCCTGACTGATGTTTAAGCCGAACTTCTGGCAAGCAGCAGATAGTTTGTCAACTAGGAACTATAGCTGGGTATCAGAATCAGCCACAATAGCTGCATCATCAGCATACAGGAGTTCCATGATGTTACAAAGAGCAGGTTGCCAGGACATCCGCTCTGTTATCAGCAGCAGACGCCTTGGCTGGCTTGGCCACGTTCGTAGAATGCCAGTAGGTCGACTCCCACAGGATATTCTGTATGGCGATCTAATAGAAAGCAGAAGAGCCGCTGGTCGTCCACTCTTACGTTATACAGATGTATGCAAATGGGACATGAAGCTCTTTAAGATCGACACCAGCAACTGGGAAGATGTGGCACAAGATAGATCCACTTGGAGAGTGAGCATAAAGAAGGGGTCTTTGATTGCAGATGCCATACACAACAAAAGCAGAAAGAAGGGTGAAAGTGCAACGGCGCCTGGTGACTACATATGCCCAACCTGCGATCGCAGTTGTGTATCAAGGATCGGCCTCTTTAGTCACACAAGAGCTTGCAAGGAGAAAAGATCGTCTCTAGAGACGTAAAATGCCACACAGAGTTTAGTGAGCCAGCATTCTCTACCGTCCTCTGTCTGACACAATCCTTTCAACATTTCACCTTGTAACGTGAATATTTTACAAGCCTTTTTGCAAGATGCTCTGAAAAACATCTGGAGGAATCTACTTCCACTCTTGATGTGATTTTTTTTTTCTAGAGGAGGAGAAGATGTGTGTGTGTGTGTTGAGAGCAGCTTTGAGAAGTCCTGCGATCACAGAACATAACTACGCCACCTAACACCTGCTAACGACATGACATAACACTGTTGCTATGACGCTTTTTCTATTGCAGATCGCGCGCTAGCGGTTGTAAATCTTAGGAAACAATAATGGAACGCGGGGTGGTAATGGTGATGCTAATAATGATTCAAGATGCGACTTTAGTGCAGGGGGCGGATGTAAAATTTATAGCGTGAGTTATAAAAAAAAAATGTTTCATTAAAAGAATGAGCAAGCTTGGTTTTAGAGAAACTGATTTATAATTGGATAAAGTCAACACAACATTTTTTTTTTCTCTTAGATGAGGAAATTTGTTTAATGACATAGAGAAAGGCGGATAAAAATGTATATTAGGCGTCTGGTAATTACCTCCAACGCAGTGACGGGAGATAGATTACACACATCTTGAGGTGAGCGCTGACCAAAGGATAGTGGGGAAAGGGGGGGGGGGACAGTGAGAGGCGAGGAGGGGAGTAATGGTGTGAAAGCTATGATTGGATATTGGAACGATTTATGGCGGATTCGTTCTCTTGGAGTGCAAGGAAATTTAGTCTTGTAATAAAGTTTACATTGAAGAAATAGACGACTGTTTATGCCATTTTCCATTACAGATAAGAAAACCTAAAAAAAAAAGAAAAAAAATATTTGAAAGTAAAAAGCTTGAAATAGACATTGTACACTATTTTACATCATGTAAATAAAAAGTACTTTTTAAAAAAAAAGCTAAGGGGGGGAACTGTATATTTACAGGCATATATCTCAATGTTGTAAGATTTATTTATTTATTTCATTATCAAACAAAATTACTTAATTTCCACCATTTGATTATCTAATTGTTTTGTTGTTGTTTTTATTTGGTTGATTTGTTAGGAACTGCGAATGAATGATTAAATCGTCAACTTCATCCAAAAATAGAAATTGAGACAATTAAAATGTTCATGTATGTTTTTTTTCCTTGTAGTTTTTTTTTGGCGTGCCCTTAGGGGTGGGGGTGGAGGGAAGTGGTGTGCTCTATTTTCATTTTTAGCGGCCCCCGTAAGGGGAAAAGCCGCTATTAGGTTTGTGCAAAATGTCCGTCTGTCCGTCTGTCACACTCAGGGCGCCAAAACTAGAAGAGATACGAAAAATATTTTTTCACCATTAAATGCGGCTTGAAAGGTTTAGGTGCAACGGCTACTTTTAGTTTTCTAAACGCAAACCGTTTAATTTATATAATTAATTATGCAAGCGATTTTATAATAACAAAACACCAAATCTAAACAATTACGTAAATGTAAGGTAGGAAATGTTACCATAAGAAATGCTGTTCACATGTAGATATCACGCACATTTTTAAAATGAACTTCTGTCCGTCTGTCCGTCTCTCCGTTTGTCACACTCAGGGCGCAAAAAATAGAAGAGATACGAAAAATATTATTTCACCATTAAATGCGGCTTGAAAAGTTTAGGTGCAACGGCTACTTTAGTTTTCTAAAAGCAAACCGTTTAATTTATAAAATTAATTATGCAAGCGATTTTTTAATAATAAAACACCAATTCTAAAACAATTACGTAAATGTAAAGGAGGAAATGTTACTATAAGAAATACTCTCTATAATACTATATCTCGAAAATTTTTTGAAATGAACTTTTAGCAGCGACTTTCGTGTACTAGCGTAAAGCCCGGCAATGACATGATTGTTAACTAATTTCTTAAACTTTTTTAAAAAATCAGATATAAAAAAAAATTGTTTAGTGCCCCCATTAGAATGAAAGAAGCATATTTTTGTGCGTTTTGTCTGTTGGTTGGTCTGTCCGTCACGGTTAGATAAAAAAAACACTAAAGGCTTTTGAAAATATGATTTAACCTTTATTGTTCTTTCAGAAATATTGCGATAGTTTAAGGATGGGAGCATACAGGAATTGAGCCAGGGACCAACGATAAATCCGAACTACAGTCTAGTGCGCAAACATCAAGATAAGGCAGGTCAATACCCTGCTCGCCATCCTCCGTCGTCCAGCGAGAAATTAATTATTTTCAACTTAGAAGGAACATCCGAAACATCTTGCGAATAGGCGGATCTGAGAGGGATCCGACTCCGACGGGGGCCGCCTCTGAGTTTGTGTATCACACAAACTCTCTTTGTAATCTTGTTTAAATACTCTGTCAGTGATCTATGAGGATTAAAAATAGACAAGAGAACCCAATCATGCTACAGGGAGAAAACAACCTTGATACAGACCACTTCACCTATCTCGGAAGCAGAGTTAGCAAAGACGGTTTAGCTGATGATGATATACTAATTCGAATAAATAAAGCTAGGTTTGCCTTCTCAACTCTTCAAACAATCTGGCGCTCCAAGGCAGTATCTCTACATAATAAGATAAGAATCTATAATACTAACGTTAAGTCTGTTCTCCTTTACGGTTCAGAAACTTGGAGAGTCACTAAAAGAAATATGGAAAACTCCAAACTTTTGTTAACAGATGCCTACGCCGGATATTAGGAATTAGGTGGCCAGAAAAGATAACTACTACCGATTTGTGGAAAAAAAACAAGACAAAAGCCCATAGCACAAGACATTACCAAACGAAAATGGAGCTGGATAGGACACACCCTGTGAAAACCAGCTACCAATGTTGCAAGGCAGGCTCTTGACTGGAATCCACAAGGAAAGAGTAAAGTGGGCAGACCCAAGCAAACCTGGAAGAGGTCAGTCATCAGTGAAGCTGAGGGTACTGGAATGACATTGGAGCAGATGAAGAAAGCTGCTCAGAACCGAGTTCGGTGGAGAGGTGTGGTTGCGGCACTACGCTCCCCTGGGAGTACACAGGATTAAGTAAGTCAGTCAGTGATCTATATTCTTTGACTCTAATCAAGTTGGCTATAAACGTTTTACCAATACTGAAAAAATTGATCAATTTATTTCAACAACATTTTTTTTCCGAATAGAAATGAAAGTACACTAGAACTTTCTATATCAGGCAAACAACTAAACAACGCAATAACTCAAATTCATCGTCACTTTTAACCCCATGTGTGGGTCACATTGTGTGTCTGTGTGTGTGGTCACATGAGGTGTACGCCTGTGTGTGTAGCCACATGAGGTGTGTTTCTGTGTGTGTGTGTATGTGTGTACTTGGCTGTGCGTGCATGTTGTAACTAATTGAGTAACAAAAGTAGTCACAAGACAATGAAAGTCCTCATCAGATTTCCTCGGAAGAAGTCGCCCCTAGCTCTGTGGGACCTATTTGCTCTGACCCTATTTCCTTCAACCGGTCCATTTATCTTTAAGCTTTAATCAACAGGGATTCGAGTGACCGACTCAGGTTATCATGAACACCAGATGGCGGGAAAGAAAACGAAGCTGGCACTACGTTTAAAATCTAAATTGAGACCGATTCTTTTGAGGATGTTGTTCATTTACGTTGATAGATGTTGAACTGCTCATATGTATTTTTAGCTTTGTATTTCATATGTATACAAATCTTGATCTAATCGTTCTCTTTCTATCTCTCTTTCTATCTCTCTTTCTCTCTCTTTTTATATCTCTTTCTATCTTTCTTTCTATCTCTCTACACACCCCCCCTTACTCTTTTTTGTCCCCTTAAACAACGACAAATCTATCCAGTGGTTTTTCATTTTAGTTTAGTATTCATATTGATTTAGACCTAGCTATTATAATATCTAATTTTACAAAATTTACATTGTATATGTTATTTATTGGTTATTTATTGTGTCAATAAAGACACACACGTGCGATTATTACATGTATCGAGAAAAAAAATGACAATCTATATATATAATTCTCTTCATGGCTCAAACATTTTGACACTACGTAATGGAAAGATCACTCTTTTATTTTTGCAAGTCGGACGGATTAGAGTTATCCCATGTAATTTAAGCGGCGAAGAAAAAGAGGGGGAGGGAAACAAGTAGAAATCACCCTTCACTAAATAGAAGGGCCGGACTTAACCATTGATGAGCCCTATGCGAAACGGATTTCGTGGGGCCAAGTTTGGGTAGGGATATACGTGAAAATGAAGAGTTTGTATTAGAAAATAAATTTTTCTTTGAATTTTATTCATTCTTTACTACACAGATGAATACTTTACGAGCCTTGCGTCTAGCGAAGTCATACAGCATATAATAATAATAATTAAATTTCGTACATTGATGACCTTAAATAGCAAGAATTCCCAAATGTTTCAATCTATCTGCGAGATTTGTTGACCTCAAGTAATTCTTCATTAGTTTGAGGCGAGAAGCTTCTTTCACTAGATTCCACAATTACAGTTATTGCATAATGCCGTTTTTCTAATCGCCCGTATGATTGGCGTTTTCCATATTGAATGACACCCAAAAATTACAATTGTTGTTTATACATTTCAGGAGATTTCTATGAGTTTTCAGTTTTCAAAAGATTAAAAAAACTTAAAATTCCGGATATTTCTTTGAGTTTTTCGTATATTTTGCAATTTCATGAGATTTTTAGGCGCTCCTGGTAAACCAGGAGTCCGCGAGAAATCTGTTATAAGTTATAAAATGGTTTAATTTAATGATGTATACACCTAGAATTAGCGCGGGTCCTATGAAAGAGCGAGGCACACTGCGGACGCATTTGTTGCAATGACCTAAGGCTGGTCCTGTAAAATAAAAGCGTATGCTTCGCCACCGGTCGACTAGTAAATAGTATTAATTTATTTGATGTTATATGTATACTTTTTAAAATTTCCACAAGGCGAGTTAATCACGAAAGAATTGTTAATTTCTTTTAGTTTTTATATACTCTGTGTACACACATGCAGGCAGCTATTTTTTTTTTATTTTAGAGAAAAATAAAAAACAATTGCCTAAAAATAAATGAATGATCTGATACCCTAGATTAGATTGTATCTTCTTTTCATGTAACATTGATACCAAGAAGTAAGTGGACTGACCAAAATAGTTTCCATTTTACAAAGCCTATAGCAAAACTGTCTGTATGTCTGTCAGGTTAAAATATAAACACTTTCTCGGATCAAATTAAAACTTTGCACTATCATTAATGTACCTAACAAAACATTAATCAATATAAAAAAAATAACCAATTAGTCAATTAATTACTGGTAATTAACTATTTTGTTTTATACCAACAAGGGAAAATAATCCTCCAGTATTCAGTGATATGGTTAACTTATTCCCATAAAACAAATTGTACATCGTTTTTCTCACCCACGTATTTCCGAATCAAGTTGAAACCAGCTAGTTTTCTAAACAAAAATTGGCATCGATTAAAAAACAAAAAAAAAAAAAACACTTTAATCAATAAGGTCAGAAAAGGGAAATGTTTTCTACATTTTTGAGATATATAGGTTGTTAATATTAGTTCTTCCACTTAGATAAACTTTCTTTTTTTTTTAAAAATAATAAAACGTGTTTATATTTTGCTGACTTTTGTTTAAGTATCTATCAACTCGAGCAGAAGGTGATTAGGTCTGCACAAAACTTGCACAAAAAAAAATAACAACATATATATACATATATTACAATAACACGTTCGTAATCTAATAGTGTCACAGGAAGGATGGCGTTTTTTGACGTGCTATTCAAAGGTTAGTAACTGATCGGACAAATCCGTTGTCTGGTTATCCCGTGTACAAGATGCTTTGTCTGAAATTAGTCTTTTATTTTTGTATCTGCAATTCTGATAAAGTGCTATAAAAATCATTAAACCCATTTGAAAATGCAAGAGTGCCACCAAGCCGTAGTAATATCAGAGATATTCATAAATTTTAAAGCATATACATTTCACAGCAGTACAAGGGATATTTCGATCATAATATTTTCCTTTTTATATGTATTTCAAACATGTGTGGATGACCGGAAAAAAATTCTGCTGAACGGAGTTGTCCCGCAGGCATGTGTTTGCTTATTACTGATATCTTAATCTGAGGGACAGTTGGGGAAGATCCTTTGAGAGTCTTTCTCCCTTCCTGCCTTTCTTTACCCTTGTATAGAATCTCAGCTTCAACAGGTTTAATATAATATTTCTGTAGCGACGTCTTATGAGTCTGATGGGGCAGCAGTAGTTTGGACAGAGCTGCAAATGGCCTTTTATTGGAAGGGTAATCACAAGTGGTTTGTAAATAGCTTCTCCTGACTGATAGATCTTGTTGCATGTTCAGATACCTATTGGAAAACGCTAAACATGCCCTTGGTTTGTTACTGATAAAGCCGGCGAAACGTATTTAATGAGAATGAACCGTCGCATAACTAGAGCCGTTAAATCCATGTAGCGCTGGGCTGCCCTAGGGACATATCAAGTGTTGAATTTATTAAGAGACAAAAACATTTCCTTTTTACAGGTGCAATAATGATAAAGTGTCTCCACTTTGTAGTCGATTCATGCGTATTCGGGTGCTAATGAAGGCGCAGAGATTGAATTTAAAATCCGCTATTAGATATCAGAAAAGAAAATCCAAAAATGTTTGCACTTTATCATATTAACACTTTGGCTGGCAAACAAGGATCTGAAAAAAGTCGTGTACGTGTTCAATATTTACACTAATCAACGTACCAAAAACAATTAACATCCGGAGTAATGGCGGGATGCGTAGTCGAGAGGCTAAGTACGCTTGAACTTGGCTTCGCTTGGCTACTTATGAAAGATTCGACACCCGACTCGAGCAGAGTTGTGTTTACTGAGCGCCTAAAGGCAGCACGGAAATCCTACTCTTAACTCTTTCTCTCCGTAATTATTTACCACACTCTAATGGAATCAACGCTGGTATCGTCATTTAGGAGAGAAAGAGTTAAATACCACTCCCCCACTGGTCCACAATAGAGATTGCTATAAGCATGAAAGTAGCGTTATTTAAGAGCTATAATACTAATAATAATAAATAATGATGTTTTTTTTTTAAATTTTGCTCTATGTGTAGTAGTTGTTGTTTTTTTTTAAATAATAATAATAATAGGCTTGTCTTCGAGTTTTTTTTTTTTTTATTTTTTTTTTTTGGTTTTTTTTTAAATACAAAATAATAATAATAACATTTTTAGTTAGATTTTAGGTCCTTCCATTTCGTTTGTTTTGTTTATTTATTGTAAATATTTCAATTGTGCCTTTTGAAACAATAGCGTACTCCGTGTTGCAGTAGACCTCCTGCAAGACTGTAGGGGAAGACACCTATGATAATAATTAGAATGACCTTAGAAAAAAATAGCTATTCTTTATTCTTTTCTTTTTTACCATAAAAGCTCTGTAAATAATTTCCATAAATATAATGGATAAATGAATCATGTTTTTTAGTTACGTTGTTATTCAAATATTTTTTAAAGTTAAAACAATTAATTTGCTTTTGTTGCTAAGAATGAAATAAATATTTAAAACAACTCGTTTCAATTACAAAGAATAAACAAAGCATTACAGAAAAAGGAAATAGTAAAGACATCCATATAGTCCTATTTAGATGCCCCCTTTCTTTCTAGTGCCCGACACACGTGCTTAGCATGCCTCCAGATATAATACAGCCTCTTTTTATTTTCTACTCCTGGCGAGAATTCCCAGTGTTGGTGATGACATAGGAACGTGTTGACAATGATGAGTGAACTAGGCTGGCAAAGAGCTGCTCAGGGCTAGATTGAATTATCTCTCATTGTCTTGAAGCAGTTCGCTTCTGTTGTCGTCCCCCTTTGTTCTAATTATACAAGATGTTTCTTCGGTGATTATGTCCCTTTTGGTTGACAAAAAAAGGAGGAATCAAAACACGGATTTCGTCTTGGAAACTTTAAGAGGGAGGGAACAAAGGAGGTGAGAGAGAGAGAGAGAGAGAGAGAGAGAGAGAGAGAGACAGAGAGTCAGAAAAAAACGAAAGAGGGAGAGAGACAGAGAAAAACAAATAGAAAGTGTTAGAGAGAGAAGGGGGGGGGGAGATAAATTTATATAGAAAAAACTTCAAATATCTGCAGACAATTTTATGCTCAAGAGTCACAATATATGTTCTCTGTCTGTCTGTCTGTCTCTGCGTGTATGTGTAAGTATGTGTTTTGTTTATGCTTTATTTACGATGATCCAGATATTTCCAATTCTGTTTAGTTATTTTGTTCCTGGTTCATTTGTTGGTCTCTAACGTCATGTTTCTATAGCAAAGGTTGAAGGTATTGTAAAAGCTTCTAAAGTAGGCAACTCAACGAACAGACAAGAGGCAATAATACAGGATGTATTTAATCACAGGAACTATTGAGTCTAATGTCTTAAGTCCTTAGAGTCCTACTTCCAACCATAACACCGAACAGACCACTGACACACTTCCCTAGTGTCATTCCAGGTCTCCCAAAGAAGTTCTACAGTGCAACGCAGAACCGAACCTAGCCACAGACGGTTTAGTCTTTCCTATCTTGAGCTGGATCCATCACAGTTCTTCTTTATGTCTCTCGTTCACTAGTGCGCTCGGGAGCACCACAAGCACTGGTGCAAGGCAGGGCTACAACAGTATATTTAGGAACGCACTAAGTTCATTTATATTGTGATACGTTGCGAAAGAAAAATTAAAATAATTATTTTATTTCAACTTATAACATTATGCATAGGTCAGGTGATTTGGTACATGAATATTACTTATCTTATTCACGAATTTCAGGTTGAATCAGATACGCAGACTAGAAAATCAAAATATCTAAGTAATATAATAAATACAGGATTATGGCTTCACTTTATTAAAGAACTTTTTTTACAAATCAAAAAGAACATTAAAATTATATTTTATTTAATCTTATTTAGGACAATATTAGAATATGCATCCTCTGTATGGAACCCCCTCATCGCAAGAAAGCATATCGAAACTGGAACAGACACAAAATAGAGCAGTACGATTCATGATAAACGAATATTCATATTTGATTAGAGTAATACCTTTAGTGAAATCTATAAATTTGAAGACCCTTCAGGATAGAAGACTTTAAGTAAAGTAGCTATTACAGATAAAATACTGAACCATAATCGTCCAATACAAAAACATAGACTAATAAAATACTCAGAAAGACACAAAGATAAAAGCACATTTATTATTCCTTATGCCAATTCGGACAAATTAGTACAAATAATTCTTCTTTCCTAGTGCTACTAGAGTATGTATTGGGTTGCCTGAGTAGTTCAGTAAAACAATTTATCACAATTTATCTCTTATTATTACAAAACTTAAAAACAAACAAAGCAATTTTGGTTATTACATAAGGTTGTAGCATAAATTTATGCATACTTAACAGACGTCAAAGTAGTAAACAGACAATACAGTTGTAAGTAATACAATTGAAAGCATAGCACTATGATTAGCTTACAACAGAGAAACACAAAGTATTCATTGTGAATAAACACACCAGTGAGATGTGCATCACTAATGACTGTAAAAAAGAAAAACGTTTTAAAAGTCAATGATAAACATGCATGACACAGGGAACAGCGTAGGGTGAAAATATTATTATTTTTTTTTTTTAAAGTAAAGTCTGTAAATTAAAGATTAGAAATATAAGATGTAGGTCAAAGCGAATTCAAAGTGTTAGTCGTAATCGATTAAGCCATGAATAGATCGCCCTTACATCCTCGTTTAAAAAAAAATATCACATTTTCTTTTATTCCTGCATTGGTTTTACTTATAAGTTGTTGTTTTTTCTGTTTCTAATGCGCTAGAAATGCGGCTAGATGAGTGGTCTAGAAATTGAGGTCCGCGGGTCAATCCAGCTAGTATAAAATTAAAACCCTAAATTAAAAGTATGGACACGATTTGATTTTCACATTATGGCCACTACATGTAGAACTATGTGTGATTGAGAAAAGGGAAGGCTGTATCGACCTCTATTTACATAGTCTGAAATTTAATGCCTGAACTATTCTACAAGGCATACAAACTGAAATCTCTCTCTCTCTCTCTCTCTCTCTCTCTCTCTCTCTCTCTCTCTCTCCTCTCTCTCTCTCTCTTTATGGCTCAACAGTCAAAAAGTTAAGACCATACATATACTCAAATGCACACCATGTACATACACATCATGTACATACACAAGTGCACATCCTGTACATACACAAGTGCACATCATGTGCATACACAAGTGCACACCATGTACATACACAAGTGCACACCATGTGCATACACAAGTGCACACCATGTGCATACACAAGCGCCCACCATGTACATACACAAGTGCACACCATGTACAAACAATTTACGCGTAATGTGCACTCCTCGTTATTATATATTTAAAAAATTTAAATCATATCAGAGTGCTAAATGTTAAATCCAAACAACGAATCAAAGAGCAGCGAAGGGGGGAGGAGAACAAGAAGTATTCACCCGTCACTAACTAGCAGGGCCAGACTTAGCCATTGTGAACAAAAAGTCATGGAAAGATCACTCTTTTATTTCTGCCCGTCGGACTTACCCTAAGTAACTTTAGCGGTGACAATAAAAAGAAAGGGGGAGGGAGAAGAACAAGTTGCCTACTCAGTATTTATCCGTCACTAAATAGCAGGGCCGGACTTAACTATTGTGGGGCCCTATGCGTAACGGATTTCGCGGGGCCAAGTTTGGGTAGAAATACGGATATTAAGTGGAAATTAAAAGTTAGTGTTAGAAAAAAAATCGTCTTTACACTTTATTTATTCTTTACTACGTAGAGAATTACTATACAACCTTGCGTGTAGCGAATTCATACAGTATAACATAAAAATACAATTTCGGACATAGATCAGACTACCAAATGTTTCAATCTATTTACGAGAATTGTTGATTTCAAGCAATTCTTTATTAGTTTGAGGCTCAAGAAGCTTCTTTCACAAGACTCCACAACTACGAGTATTGCATAATGCCGTTTTTTTTTTATCGCGCATATGATTGGCACCCCAAATGACAATTTTTGTCACTTAATTTTAAGTAAATTTGTTTTTTGAGATTTCCAGGACTTTTTTTGTATCTTTTGCAATTTTAGGAGATTATCGGGAGCTCTTGGCAAATCGGCAGATCGCGGAAAATCTGTTATAAAAAGGTTTAATTTAATAATTTACACCTAGAATTAACGCCGGTCCTTTGAAAGTGCCGTGCCCACTGTGGTAGAATAAATAGCAGTGGCCTATGGCCGGCACTGCAAAAATAGCGGCGTATGCTACGCCGTGGATCAACTAGTACATTAAAAATGTCAAAATGACATTAACAAGGTCATTGGCCTAGTTATTAGAATTTCTGAAACACGTGGTTTAAAAAAAAATAAAGGTATTGAAAGAAATTAAAGCCAGGCATTGTCAAGAAGATTTAAGTGTCATTATGTTTGATTCCTTTGGCTAACAGCAATGAGTTTCCACTTCTATAAATCTTCTCTCTTTTAGACTAGTATTAATATCTTATCCATCCACATTAGAAGCACGAACAGCTGGGAAAATTCTAAAGAGATAATATACGCTAATATAATAGAGACATATAAGTTATTGAGCTTCTTAGCCGGGTATAATTTGAAAACAAACGAAATCAAATGTTTACAACAAAGGTATGGAGTTCAATGGAGTTGAATGGTACCGTTATGCTTTTCAATGAGAGGGTTTAATTAGCACACCATGTACATACAGAATTGCGCACCATTTAGATACAAAAGTAGACACCATGTACAAACACAAGTGCACACCATGTACATACACAAATGCACACCATGTACATACACAATTGCACAGCATGTACATGTACCAGTGCACACCATGTACATACACAATTGCACAGCATGTACATACACAATCAATTGCACACTATGTACATACACAATTGCACACAATGTACATACACAATTGCACACCATGTACATACACAATTGCACAGCATGTACATAAAAAATTGCACACAATGTACATACACAATTTGCACACAATGTACATACACAGGTGCATAACATATACATAAACAATTACACACATTGTACATACACAAGTGCACACAATGTACATAAACTATTGCCCACAATGTACATACACAGGTGCATACCATATACATAAACAATTACACACATTGTATATACACAAGTGCACACCATGTACATAAACAATTGCACACAATGTACATACTCAGGTGCATACCATATACATAAACAATTGCACACAATGTACATACACAAGTGCACACCAAGTACATAAACAATTGCCCACAATGTACATACACAGGTGCATACCATATACATAAACAATTGCACACAATGTACATACACAAGTGCACACCAAGTACATATCAATTGCACACAATATACATACTCAGTTGCATACCATATACATAAACAATTGCACACAATGTACATACACACCTTCACAGCCTGTACAAACAGTATAAACCTAATGTGCACTTCACTTAATTCTATTACCAAAATTAGAACATATCAGATTACAAAATGGAAAGTATCTAATTCTAAAACAAAATACATCCTAAATTCCAGGATAAAACAACATTCAGGAGACTTTTGTATATTTTATTTACATCCACTTAAACCTTATGCTTCAAGCATTCACACACTCCACACATCCACACAGGGCCGGTCCTACAGATTGCGGGGCCCTATGCGAAACGGATGGCGCGGGCCTAGTCTTGATAGGGATAAGAATAATAAGTGATTATTTTTGTCTTTGCATTTTATTCAAAATGCCAGTCTACTATTACATTAAATTAAGTATTGGAACTTCCTGTTTTGTTTAAACTTTGCCTTATTTTTACATTTTGATTAAATGAAAGCTGGCAATTCCGTTTTCTTTACATCGCGAGTAGGATTAGGATTAGCGTTTACCATAAAAATTGACACTATAAAATGACCATTTGATCTATTTTTCAGGACATTTTTATGAGTTTTCAGGATATTTCACTAATTTCAGATTTTCGTGACTTTTTCGTATACTTTGCAATTTTAAGAGAGTTCTAGAAGTTTCTGGAAAACTAGGAGGCCGCGGGAACATTTATATAAGTTAAAATGGTTTAATGTAATAGTTTAAAACTAGTGCTAGAGCGGCGACTATGAAAGTCCGGGGCCCACTAACGCCGCATAGGCTGCAGTGCCCTAAGACCGGCCCTGTACCCACACTTCACATCGCACAGTAGACACATGACACACCGCACATTCCATAACGCACACTCCACACCAAAACATTTGCAAATGTTTGCCAAATTACACACCTCATTTTAGTTTTAAACAAAACTCAAAAAAAAATAACTGTTCGGCCCTGAATGCAGCACAAAGTGACATATGTAAGAAATACAAAAGTATAAAAAATACAGTGTTTCTGTCTCGACGTTCGTGCTCATGTCCCGGGGGGGGGGGCGGTAAAGTTTTCGTGACCAGAGGTAATACCAGATCCATAACTACTAGTTTCAAATGACCTACGCCTCCTAGTAATTGGACAACCGGACACGCTAAGAGAGGAAAGCAGATTAAATGGATAACCGGAGGGGAGTTTTAAAGCTGTCGTTACAGATGTGACATTTGTGTGTGTGTGTGTGGGACAAGTTAGTGTGTGTGTATGGGAAGGGAACTCTGCTTCTACTTACGTTGCCTTTCTTCCATGAGATTAGTCAATTCCGACTTCTAAGCGACTTCTCAAAAGTATCGTCACTTTTTTTTTTTTAATTATCGATTTTTTTATTGTTGACGTTTTCTGCGTTATGTGTGTAAGTAATCTAATTACCGTAAGATATTTAATAGAATTCTTCAATGTCTTATGGTTTCCTACAATACCTCTATTCATGTCAGATCTTCATGGAACCTGCAGAAACCTGGTTCCAGGAACTGGACAACTCAAAAAAGGCTCTAAACGATTTTTCAAAAAAATGCAACAGTTGATGTGTATTGATGATAAAAGATTTACAATCTGATTGGTTACAAGGGGAAAACCTTTAGTTTCACTGATAAAAAATTTAACAGTTGATGTGTATTGCTGATAAAAGATTTACAATCTTATTGGTTGCACGGGGACAACCTTTAGTTTCACTGATATATTTTTTCAAAGTAAAAAATAAATAAATATAAATTTGGCTGGAGACTATAACTAGGTCTAGAGCCAACATGGCGTAGTCAGCAGTATTACCGTAAAAATGTGATAATAGCATATTTAAAGTTGCTTCAATTTTATTGAAATTAATAAACGTTGCTTATATTTTTACGTAAATGCAGTATAGATTACACCTAGACTCTGAAATTCTCATAGTTGTCAATAAGAACTTCACATCTGCATGGTGTGGAGTTGGGGGTAGATGTCCATATAATGAACGTATCAATAAATAATAAAGTAACCTTGTTAGGTGGCCGAATAAAAAAATATGTGTATACTCCATCACCTGACGGTGTAACGGGCTCGATACCCAGTTGATGCAATTTTTTTATTTATTTGTTATCTTTTCATTATGTTATTACATTTGAATTTTAATCATGGAGATACTGTCTTTTTTTTTTAATAAGTATTTTAAAAAAGTTTTTTCTTATTTAATTTGTTCGCCTCTTTCTTTGTGTGTTAGCCCTGTATACACAACCAAAATTAAACGTGTATTTAAAAGTTATTTTTGGTTAGATTAATCGCTGGCTTGATGGTCATCCACACGACCAAAGTCTACTACAATTATAAAAGAAGCTATAGCCAAATGTTCTTAATTGGAACTTAAATTTATAACTAGAAGTGGTTGTTGCTAAATAGCTAGCTAAGCTAGTTGGGTTGCGCACTGTAGTAGACCGACAGTGAATATACATTTTATAATGACGACATAGACTTTGGGGTTAGAGGTTAAGATGGACTTTAGGAATCAGTTACTGCTAGACTCTTGTCAAAACCATAATATTAATCATACAATTTTGACAGTAAAGATACGCTTCTTGTCCGTCCTTTTATATTAATCATACAATTGCGCTCGCAAGGTGGTCAAAGAAAGCGCTTCAAGGACACCATCAAAGCTTCTCTTAAGGATTTCAACATTGACCCAGGCACCTGGGAGACAGAGGCACATGACACAGTATCATGGCGTCGCGCTGTGAGATCCGGCGCACAGGTTGCTGAGGAAAAAAGAACAACGCTGGCGAAAGAAAAACGCCAGAGAAGGAAAGCAAGGCAAACGACACTAGCTCCAGCTGGAATTACCTGCCCAGAGTGCGGCTGAACATTCCGGGCTCGCATAGGTCTCACCAGCCACAGGAGGAGGCACAAAACTCCAGTGCAAAGCCCTCAGCCCCCTGGATGACAAAGTGGTCATCATCGAACCACAATGGACGAACTATACAATTGGTTCCAGTATATAAAGTCTTCTTGTCAGTTTCATAATCTTAGTTTTACAATAATCATATTGTCAGTTCCATACTATTAATCTTAAAATCATCATCTTGTCATTCTCATTATAGTGATCGTTAAATTTGGATAAACATATTCATCTTGATCACGACATTCCGATGATAGTAATCATAGCATTTGACATGACAGGCAAAATAATCTTGTAAGTCCAGTAATCTTAATCATGTAGGTTGTCCTAAAAAAATCTCCATCTTATTATTCCTATAATACATACTATTAATCATTCCAGTTGTTTAGTAGTTTTAATTACAGCACACAAGCATTTCATGCCAAGTACATTTTTTTCTCCTATGCACACACAGAGCAGGAAGGTGAATCAGCAGCAAGTCATTAGGCTTTATTAAGTAAGTTGATACATGTGTTAGAAGACAGCAGCCGTCAGATTGTGGGAGTGTCAGTGATATGTCACAGAAGAGATTGGACTCGCACGTGCCTCTCAACATCACGTGACTTAGGTTTCAAACGTGTCCTATTTATAGAAAAAAAAAGTGTTTCTGAAATGATCTTTATTTGATTTTCTATTTTCAGTTCTGTTTGCATCTAATTTTAGCTCGTTGTGAAAGTAAAGTAGAACAAAAAAATGTTGCTATAAATAGAGGCGTTGCTGTGTATGATTTAGTTTCTGATACAAAGCACCGCAGGCGAGAGGATGTTGAGGTTTCTGTTTAAAGTATTTTCACTTGGAGTTTCAGAGAAGAAAGCGCATATTTGGAAAAAACAACAACAGACATTTAAAGAGCAGAGATATTTGAGAACTTGTTAGGATGTCAACTTTTATTAAAATTATCATCATCATTATCATTTTATTTTCGTTTTAGAAATGTTTTCGTCGCAGTTCTCTTTTGTTCGATTATCTGTTCGAATCTCTAAAAGCAGTATTGGTAAGACAAATCAAGATTTTAGAAGGTGCTTGGTTCTGTGTCATTGTCTGTTTCTGTAACATTGAATGTTTCAGTGACATTGACTGTTTCTGTGGCATAGACAGTTTCTGTGACGTAGACTGTTTCTGAGACATCTTCTGGTCCTGTGAAATCGTCTGGTTCCGTGACATTTAATGTTTCTGTGACATAGACTGTTTCTCTGACTATACTGTAACATTGAATGTTTCTGTGACATTGGCTGCTTTTGTGTCATTACTGTTTCTGTAACATAGACTGTTTCTCTGACTGTACTGTAACATTGAATGTTTCTGTGACATGTTACTGTGACATAGACTATTTCTCTGACTGTACAGTAATATTCAATGTTTCTGTGACATTGACTGCTTTTGTGTCATTACTGTTTCTGTGACGTAGACTGTTTCTGAGACATCGTCTGGTCCTATGACATTGTATGGTTCTGTGGCTTTGTCTGTTTCTGTGACTGTACTGTGACATTGAATGTTTCTGTGACTGTACTGTGATATTGAATGTTTCTGTGACTGTACTGTGACATTGAATGTTTCTGTGAATGTACTGTAACATTGAATGTTTCTGTGACTGTACCGTGACATTGAATGTTTCTGTGACTTTGACTGTTTCTGTGACAATGACTGACTTTGTGATCGTGTCTGGTTTTGTGACCTTGTTTTGTTCTTTATGTCTGTTTCTTAGCGTTCCCCGTAAGAGGAAAAACCGCTATTAGGTTTGTGCAAAATGTCCGTCTGTCCGTCTGTCCGTCTGTCACACTCAGGGCGCCAAAACTAGAAGAGATATGAAAAATATTTTTTCACCATTAAATGCGGCGTAAAAAGTTTAGGTGCAACGGCTACTTTTAGTTTTCTAGAAGCAAACCGTTTAATTTATAAAATTAATTATGCAAGCGATTTTTTAAAATAAAAAACACCAATTCTGAAACAATTACGTAAATGTAAAGGAGGAAATGTTACTATAAGAAATACACATAACAAGTCGATATCACGCATATTTTTTAAAATGAATTTCTGTCTATCTGTCCGTCTTTCCGTCTGTCACACTCAGAGCACCAAAACTAGAAGAGATACGAAAAATATTATTTCACCATTAAATGCGGCTTGAAAAGTTTAGGTGCAACGGCTACTTTTAGTTTTCTAAAAGCAAACCGTTTAATTTATAAAATTAATTATACAAGCGATTTTTAATAACAAAACATCAATTTTAAAACAATTACGTAAATGTAAGGAAGAAAATGTTACTATAAGAAATGCTCTCACATGTAGATATCACGCACATTTTTTAAAATGAACTTTTAGCAGCGACTTTCGTGTACTAGCGTAAAGCCCGGCAATGGCATAATTGTAAACTAATTTCTTAATTTTTTTTAAAAATCAGATTTAAAAAAAAAATTGTTTAGTGTCCCCATTAGAATGAAAGAACCATATTTTTGTGCGTTTTGTCTGTTGGTTGGTCTGTCCGTCACGGTTAGATAAAAAAACACTAAAAGCTTGTTAAAATATGATTTAACCTTTACTGTTCTTTCAGAAATATTGCGATAGTTTAAGGATGGGAGCATACAGGAATTGAGCCAGGGACCAACGATAAATTCGAACTAAAGTCTAGTGCGACAACATCAAGATAAGGCAGGTTTATACCCTGCTCGCCATCCTCCGTCGTCCAGCGAGAAGTTAATTATTTTCAACTTAGAAGGAACATCCGAAACATCTTGCGAATAGGCGGATCTGACAGGGATCCGACTCCGACGGGGGTCGCCTCTGAGTTTGTGTATCATACAAACTCTCTTTGTAATCTTGTTTTTTTTGTGTCAGCGACCATTAATCTTTGTAAGTTATATGGTGTTTGATATAAAGGCCAAAGTAGAAATGTAAGGCTTTGCAAAACTAACTTTATCTAAATCATCCTCCAATTCTAGACTAATGCCAAACTAAATGTATCTAGCCAACCTTCATTTATTCGTTAATGACAAAAAAGCTATACCAACCTACAGTATTCTACGGTATTAAGATCTATTATTTGTTGGTCATATATAGAAATTTGAGTATTCTAAATTCATGGTAATATAAAGATAGCAGGTTATAAAACTATAAGCAAGACCTGGAACCGAACATTTTTGTAGGCCACGCAGGTAACTTTCGGTTAATTAAAAGGTATAAGAAATTGAGCATGCGGGGGTAGGGCAGTTAGAGCGAAAATATTTTAAGCTTAAAATCTAAAATCTAAAAAAAAAAAAATATATGGAATTTATTAAAACAGAATCCAGATTAAAAAGACGTTTGAAGGAAAACAGTCTCGGACGAGTAGAGTTATCTTTCTTTTTTGTTTCATTGTAACAAATGTTTCCCAGCTGGAGACTTCCGGTTTCATTATAAAATCTCTAGAGATGTAGAGAGAAGCAACTCACCTGATACACTAGAATTTATTAGGAAATATTTCTTTCTAAACTCGGTTCATCTTTTATTAAAAAAAAATGTTTTGATTTTTAACGTGTCCATGTCGCGTTAACCTGCTCCAATTTTTTATACCTCATAATCTCCCCTTCATCTTAGAGACACAATGACTTCTAAGTTCTGTATTTTTTTTTTACTACTACTATTAACCCAACTCTAGAAGGCTTGATTTATTGTCTGTCTTCCTTCACTTTTTAGTTGAGTCCGAGTCACTGAAGTCTGAGATCTCAAACCAATGACGCTTCCGGTATTGCTATTCCCTCCTGTTGTTTCTCTAGACTACAGAGATTCTAGATTGTCATTCGTGAATTAAAAGATGAAGGATACACAAGAAAATATAATGTTTAAATTCTATCTAAAAATAAGTTTTAATAAAAAGCAGTTACGCGAGAACAATAACTGGTAATCAGGGCCGCCGCGAGGGTAGTGGCAGCCTGCGTGCGAAATTAAAAATGCTGACTCTTATTTTATTTTTAGAACAAAACATTTCTTATTCGGAGTTTCTTTTTATTATGTATATACATGTTATATGTAAAGTCACACGTGTACACAGCTTCTATCATTAAAATCAGTGATGCTCAACCTTATTTGGGCTAAGACTCATTTTCATTTCGCGGGCCATATCACCAAAAAGATGAAAAAATTAATTAACTGTATAAGAAACCCGTGACTCTAGCACAGGGGTCGGCAACCCGCTGCTCGCGAGCCGCATGCGGCTCTTTAGATGTGAAGCTGCGGCTCTTTAGTTCTACACGCAAATATTATTAATTTTATCGAAACATTTTTTATATTAGTACTGAATAGCTTAATGAAGGTTAGGCAAAGATTCTATCTCTCAGCCACTTGTACTCGCTTTTCACCACACCCCTCCCCAGGGGCGGACTGGCTATATGGGCATTCGGGCAAATGCCCGGTGGGCCGGTACCCAAATGGGCCTTTAGGCCCACTGAAGGGACACATAGATGCCATTATGTATTAAATTGCTAAATGTTTTTAAATATTCTCATACAAAATGGTTCTCTATGCGTCGTGTTCAAAAAAATCTCTATACAATGAAATCTAACTAATTTTCTGAAATAATGTAATAGCTTACATCCGTATACAGTGTTACTAGATCTAGTAGGATTTATCCATAATGTTGGCTACACACTTAGCAATTAGAAAAGCTACATGAGGCCTATACTTCCCATCAAAAATATATATCTTTCTATATGCGTTAGCGATGCTCAAGCTAAACAGAATGATTTTGTAGACAATTAGGCCTTGAATTGGATGCCAAAAGTATAATATGCAATTTATGGGCCTGATTGTGTAGAATTGCCTGGGCCGATTTTGACACCCAGTCCGCCCCTGCCCCTCCCCAATACACGAGTCGTCAATGTTGTCAGTCAGTCAGAAGTTCTCGAATGGACGCCATCGTCGAATGTTTCTATGTAGGTTTCAATTCGTTTCGACGCAAGACTGTGTGCTTTGGCTGTGACGTAAATTTTGTTGTTTTAAGTAAATGAGTTAGAAGCGATTATCTTCTCAATCTTATATGCATTCTACAAGTAATGCTAATCGGTTAAGCTTTGTGGTACCACTAGAAATTGCTCAAATAGGCAAACCATTTATAGATGGTGAGTATGCCAAAGACTGCTTCCTACGTGCATCTGAAAAACTGTTTCGCGATTTCAAAAATAAACCAAAAAATCATGAAAAAAAAATCAAAAACATGGCACAAGTTGTTCATTTAGTCAGTCATATGTCTTCTTATGGTCCAAAAGAATTACTTAAAGGATTGCTACCTCGGGACAAACTGGAGGGAATGATATTTTATTGTACAATAATACATTGAAAACAATAAGATCAATTTTAAAAAATCATTTCAATAGCAACTGATGGAGACAGAAATATGACTGGGAAAAATAAAGGGCAACAACGGTTCTTCATAGCAAAATAAACCATGAAATTATTACGTTTCAATGAATAATACACCTAAAAAGCACTACGTACCCTAAACGATTCAAACCAGAACTAGTTGAGGTAATGAATTCGGCAATCAAGATTGTTAACAACATCTTGTCCAAAGCAATCTACCATCGTCAAATTAAATATTTCTTACACAAAATGGAGACTCAGTATTCTGAGCTCCTTCTTCCTAATAAATTGCAATAGCTTGCCAAAGGTAAGGTTTTGAGACGTTTTGCTTTGTTCTTAAAAGAAATACATTCCTAAATGATAAAGGCATTAATCTCCCTGTTTTATAAAACGACAAATATTTGCAAACATTTTATTTTATGGTTGATATAAAAGAGAAATTAAATGAGCTGAAACTAAAACTGCAAGGAAAGGGAAACACATCCTATGCTTTGGTAGAAGAATTGGTTTGTTTTGAATAAATTTAGTTCTTTGCGCAGAAGTTATTGAGAGTTAAGTCACTTCATTTTCAACGTCTAAAGCAGTATCGCAATAAAATCAGAGCTACTGTTGACACGAATTACTCATATATATTATTTAATTTGTTGTGACAAACACTACTACTATTTCAATAAACTTATTTTTTGAGGAAAAAAAAAACTGTATAAGTACTATTTATTGTTACAAGAAAAAAAGTGCGGCTCTTTAAAACTTTAAAATTGTGTAAATTGTAATTTTCGGCTCTTTCGACTCAAAAGGTTGCCGACCCCTGCTCTAGCACTTACAATCATTAACTAAACGTTGATCCTACTTTTAATGTCGTGTTGTTCTATCTGGTTGATGAGTTGGAGCACTGCATTTTGATATTTGTTAGAAGGCCGTTACAAAGCATTGGTTGTGTTTGTTTGTTTCATCATTAAGTTTATTTTGGTTCACACAACTAATTGCTTGTATTATTTTGATCATGTGTAAACACTGTTATCGGAAATTTACAAAAGTTTCTGCAAGCAACATGGCGTAGAAACCACGTGACTGCATCAGTCAAGCTTGGTCACGCAGGGTTGTCTGGCTTTGTAAGTTAATCAGTTTAATCAGTATAGCGGGGTACTTGACACTACATTTTCATTGAGACGGATTTCGCTTTTCAAAATATGAGAATCCAAAAAAATATATTTTTCTTCAGATATCCTTTAAGATCATTTTTTTCAGGTAAAACATATTTAGCTGCTGATCATTTTGTAGGGTGGTACAGGTTAAAAGGTTTGAATTTCATTTAACGAGTGCTTATATACACACACGTAAAATCAACATCGTTTTCCTTTTTAGTTTGGTATCATGTTTTTTTTGGATGTGACGTGATTGTAACGTAAAGGATTTCTTCAACGATTTCCTGTCGTTTTAAAAGGAAATATTTATTTACTTATTAGTTTTTTAAATCTTGCATTTCGTGTACCAAATCAGAAAACAGTTTTAGAACCTTTCCTTGGGTTTATCTCTTATATTCGAGCTCCATTTATGTCTTGAAATCTATGAAAGTTCTGAAGTTTGCAATTCGATGACATTTACAGAAACGAACATTATCATCATCACGCGGTCTAGACAATCTCCAGATTCAACCACACAGATTTTGTTGAGAATAATGCCACGAAACAGCAGACAATCGCGTTCATTACTACACAGGACAACTTTTTAAATAACTCTTGCTGTCAGTCAGCTGTGACATCCATTCATACTTCTGGCACCATTAGAAGTCACTCCCAACTAGTTTATCCACTGAATGAAATAACATTCTCTGTAATGATTTAAACTTATTTGAACAGATCTTACTTCAAAACTGGATGCTGCCGCTAGAACAGTTGATTTGGAAATCAGTGCTGTAGAGAGCACAATACGCTGGTTTGCGATGGAGGTAGGTACGCAACTGCATGGCCAAACACTAGAAGTTGACTCATTTAAATACCTAGGGTCAAACATAACATAAGATGGGGGATCAGTAATGGAGAAAAAAACCCGTTTAAACTTGGCATCCACTATCATGAGCAAACTGTGGAAAATCTGGAGGACTAACATTAGCTACTTAATAAATTAAAACTGTATTCTTCGTAAATGGTCTTTCGACATCTATATGATTGTGAAAGTTGGAAACTAAACGCTTAGACTGAAAGAAGAATTAAAGCCTTTGAGGGTAAATGTTACAGAAATATGCAGGGTATCAGATACAAGGAAAATAAGACAAATGAGTTTGTACTTTAACATGCTGGCAAAAAGCAGAAACTTGTTTGTATTATAAAGACACAAACGCTGAGCTGGTTCAGCCTTATTGATAGTCACGACTCACCGTCAAAAGTCATCCTTCAATGTACTGTGGAGGGAGCACGAAGAAACGGTCGTCCAAAGAAAGGCTTGCTGGAGAACATAAAAGAATGAACTGGCCTCTCTCTTGATATCCTGCTATGAGCAGCCGCTGACAGGGAAAAATGGAGGGATTTGGTTACGCGTATTGTCACAGCACCACATACGACGAAAGTCAATGGACAGATGATGATGATGATGATGATGATGATGATGATGATACGCCTGTTGTGTGCGGGTAATCTTTTTTTCTCTTTATTCTAAGTTTCATTCTTTTGTGCAACACAAAATAGAAGTAAGGGAAGTAATCGAATAATTGTTTCTGAATAAAGGGAAGCAAAGAAGGGATTTTTTTATCTTAGTAAATATTTGCAGGGCAATGACCCTATTGGTTCAACTTCAAATATAATAAAATAATAATTTAAAAACTATTAGATTCAATTCGGGTATTAAATTGCCTGAAAGTTGAACGTCCTCATTTTCTGAACCAGCTTGCAGAGAAGACATACTTATGCGATTATTTATTGGTATGATTTTTATAAGGACATCTAGGTGTAACATTACATCAAAAACACCGATGCCACCTGATAATTCGGCATGCATATGTAATCTGTATATGATTTACATAAAAAATGTAAGCAACGCTTATAAACTTAAAATTGAAGCAACTTTACATGTTCTGTTATCGCATAACTACGGTAATACGGCTGACTACCCAATGCTGGCTATAGACCTAGATAGAGATGTAAGTTTCAAGTCAAATTTATATCTATTCACTCTTCAGTTTGAAAAATTATAACAGTCAAACCAGAGTTTTCTCCGTGTGACCAAGGAGCTAGCAATTCTTTTTACAGCGATATACATCAACTGTTAAACGTCTAGGAAAATCGTTAGAGCAGTATTCGAGATCAGCATCCACCCTCCATTAAGGAGGAATTGTAAAAGAAAAAAAAAACGAAAGTAATTGGCATTGAAACAGAGAATGGAGTATAACAAAAAGCACTTATCTATATCTGTTTACACATTTTCCATTAACATGTAAGCAAAAGACTATTTTACAACCATCAGAAAATGATGCAATCGTGATACAGTGATACAGTAATACAGTGATGCCCGAACTACGGCCCGAGGACCAGATCCAGCCCTTGACACGGCGCTATCAGACCCATGGAAACTGTAGCCCAACTGTGCATAACGTAGCCATGAGGGATCGGTTTCAATGGGCTCGAAGATATTCGAAGATTTTCAGATAGCGTCCCTTGACATGTGTCTGTATTTGGCGTAACACCTAACCTATTGGTCACGATTGAGAAAAGGTTATCACAACAACGAATCACATTTGCCATTTCAAAATTTTTTAAAAAAAAATTCTTAGTCGTCTAGATTGCAAGAATTTCAAAGTGAAATCCATCTGTACTCGCCAGAGAATATGACACATTATATCAGTTTTGTTTTGTTCTATTGGACTTTGTCTCTTAAGGATGCTGGGTGGCTGAGTGGTAAATGCTTGGCTTCCGAACTGGAGTTTCTCTGGTTCAAATCTCTGTAAAGACTGGAATGTTCAAATTTCATGACTTTCAGGACGTCCTTAAGTACACCTGTCTTATGTGACATAATTTAGGGAAAGTAAAAACCGTCGGTCATTGTGCTGTCCACATGACACTCTCTTTAACCGTCGCCTAAAAATGACCTTTACATCAACTTTCGTATGGATCGCAAGGTCTGAAAGGGGTACTTTACTTACTATTTACTCTATCTCTTGATCTGATCTAGCTTCTAAATCTTTGAATATATACTTATGTTTATATTTAATTAAGGGTTAGAAAAGATGCCAGCAACAGAGCTAGGCAGGCTTTAGAGTGGAACCCCCCAGGGAACAGGACGTAGAGGAAGACCAAAACGAACATGCAGACGCAGTATACTGGAGGAAGCTGAAAGGACCGGAAAGAGCTGGGAAGCCATCGATGGAGAGTGGCGTGTTTTTGTCGAGGCCCTATGTTCCACAAGGAACACAAAGGAACGATGATGATGATGATGATGATATTTAATTAAAATTGAAAACTGTTACAATCAACGTTCTATCTGAACAGCAAGAGGCAGAGCTCAATATTTTCAATGCAGTGTATAAATCTTTTCAACGCCAAAGCACCACAAAGGACGCAAGAAAACAGACTACACAAACGAGGAGGAGGAGTCCCTCTTTCAAAAATGCACTCCTTGAGGCATACAAAGATTAAAAAAAAACGTACATTTTGACCTTCGCCCCTTCGACCTTCAAGTGGCGGAAAACTAATTATGATGTTCTACAGACCAGAGCGTATGTAGAGAAGTAGGCTCACGTCTCTTCTCATGTCTATTTGAAACTTTGCACACTCATTCATTGTAGATGACAACACATGAATTAATTTTTTTAAAAGTTAATTAATTAGAAGTAATTAATTAATTTTTTATGTGAAAAGGAAAAAAAAAATCTTCCAGTATATAGAGAGTAGTTTTTTTTTTTTTATATTAATTTATTTCTTTATAGATAACTTAATCATAGATAATTAACAGTGAATATTGTTTCGTTAAAAAATGATTTCAAATTATCAGTAGTAATCCTTACGGTCGGAATCACTTAGATCTAGAGTCTTAGATTAACACATCTAATTATGTCTATAAACGTCAAAGTTAGAGGCACCCTTACGATCTACATAGGCAAATAATGTTAAGCTTTTCTGTTTCTAGGAAACGCTGTACTCGTTACAGTTGGGTGGACTCAGTGGCGCCATTAAAACCCAGAGGTTCAAAACAAAAGTCTTCAGCTGGATTCGAACTCGAGTCTCCTTTTTTCAGAAGCCAATATCTTTACCACTCGACCATCACGCCGACATTTATTAAACACACATTAAATGTACTTTGTTCAGATACATCTATTTCTAAAATTATAGACGCAAAACAATAAGACCTAGTTTTATCAACAGTATTTACAAATTGGACGATGTTAGAAATCTTCTCTTCAGTAGCAAACAAATGAGAAAAATGAGATCTGTGCAATAGTAAAGATATAATGTTTTATCAATCTAATATTTAATCTTATCTTTGATTTCGTCTCTGATCAAGAA
Source organism: Biomphalaria straminea (assembly GCA_021533235.1). Lineage (NCBI taxonomy): Eukaryota > Metazoa > Mollusca > Gastropoda > Planorbidae > Biomphalaria > Biomphalaria straminea. Next base: position 15,836,723 of record JADKLZ010081101.1, read on the forward strand.
AAGACCAACAAAAACAAACAACAACAGACCGGAAGTTAATCATTCGGTTCTTTGTGCGCTGATAAAAAAGAAATAGTTTCTTTAATCATTGAAAGGATAACTCTCACCAAAGATAAAGATATCTTCTATGAAATTATCTCCCTTAGTAGAGCTCCGCCCGTCCACAAGTCATCGTCTTCTTCCTGTTTTGAGAACTTTGATGATCACGTGGGCGCGGCGGGAGTTCTGCTTTATGTCTACCGCTAGTAATTTCCATTGACAATGTTTCTTTTTTATATCATTAATGACCTTGTCGTATGTCCGATTTTTTAAAACTGTATTTAAATCTAGATCTATTCATAAAAGACACTGGATCTTATTATTTAAGTCGTATGTTTTGTAGACTTTTAGAATATAAAATATCGTTATAAAGAAACAAAAATATTGTGAAGAATTAACAAAAAACTGAAACAAAATAATTAAATATTTCTTTACGTAACTTCAGGATTAAATAACACAATATGGCTGAATGGTTAGGAGCTTGACTTCTGAATCAAGGATATTCGGGTTCGAATCTAGGCGCAGACTGAGATTTTGAATTTCGGGATTTTAGGATGTGTCTATATGTCCATCCTCCTCTGATGTGTACCTTAGATTAGTCCGAGAAAGTAAAAGCGGTTGGTCTTTGTGCTGGACGCTTGACATCATAGTTAATCGTCGACAGATGGCATTTACATTATCTACCTTATAGATGACACGGACTATTATTGGTACTTTTTTAAATTGCTACACCTTAAAAACTCTGAATGTCATTGGACAGCCTTCCCCACCTCCTATGCAGTATTTATGGATCTGGAACTATTTATTGATGGCGAAACTAGAAAAAGTCAAAAAATTAAATTGTCGTTTCTTTTTGGTAAGTGCCATTTAATCCAATGTCAATTAATGTTAACTCCTCTCCTTTCAGGCTCCATACACAAATCTGGTCAGGTCTGGACTCAAAATATCAAAAAGTGAATTTCTAAAGCGCTATAGCCCTGACCCTTTTCTAAAAGTTTCTTGCTATCGATAGGTCACCAAGTGAGACGATCACTCGGGTGAAGAGGTGCAACAAGAGTGAACGCACTTTATTTACTACTATTTAAAATACAAATATTTATCATTAGGCTGTGTGTTTGGTGTTGATTGGCTAGCAGACGACAGGTAAGCAGACGATTTAAAGTCAGATTAAATAGAATGTGCATTCTTAAGAGATAGTTTAAAAGTCCTCGAATGTAAACGTTTATAAAGGTAAGTGAGAACTACAAGACAGATTCGGGGTCACCTGAGAGCAGACGGCCCTGAGGAGTTACTTCCCCTTTCGAAAGTTAAATTTAATACAGATTTCGGGCTTCAAGAGTGCAAGCGTCACTTCAGTACAAATATGACGTTATAAGAAATACAGGGGGCACTATAAAACAGATTTGTGGGCTATAAGAAAACAGGTGGTATTTCAATACAGATTTGGTGGCTACAAGAATACATGTAGCACTTTTAATAGAGATTTCGGGCTATAAAAATGCAGGTGGCACTTCAATAGATATTCGGGTTAACACTGAGCAGAAGGCAGTCATTGCCTTTCTTCTTTGTCTCTTCTAGAAAGCGGTTTACTGTGTGCAAGTATCTCTCTCAAAGACGTTCAGCTTCTCCCTATCCATTCTATCTTCCTTCAATACTGAAGTCTCTTTTATCGACACGAATTCATTTTTTTTCTCCCTTCTCATCGTTCTTCTGACTCTCCTTCTTTTCCCTGTTACTATTCCCTGAAGAATGGATGTCGCGAGCCCTGAGATGTGGCCGTACAGTTTTAACTTGTGTAGTATGAGAGTGGACAGAAGGTTTTGGATTCCGTCTTCTTAGTGATACCAATGTTCTTGTCTTTTTTCGAACAATTGACAAACCTTGGCATGTTGATTGATGACTAAGAAGGTCTTAAGGTCATCAGATTTACATTCTGCAGTACCAAAACGTTTTAAAAAGATAATGTTATAGTAAACCGTAACTCTCTTTTTGGGAGTAAGAAATGCAATATTAACAAATGTATAAATCTGTAAGTGGTAACTGTAATGAAATAACAACTACAAGAATACCAATAACATTTGCTTTTTTCGACAAGATTGCAGTTGACAGTCAACGGGCAAAAACACAACTCACACGACAATACTTAACTACTTTAAACAACATACACACACACTGGACAAGACCTTCTGACACGCTGGACACATGCAGACAATAAGCTACTCAGACTACAGTAACCTTTAAACATCAATAAAAATATAAAAAATAAATACATTTTATTTATATAGCGCTACTACCATGCTTATGTCATGCACAGGGTGCTATGGTCCTATCTCGTTTGTGGACCAGTTGGGGTGAGGGGCGCTAAGTAAGCACAGCTCTGCTCGAGTAGGGTGTCGAACTTCACGAACCCTTCATGGGTAGCCAAGCCAAGTTTAAGTGAGCATTAGTTCACCACCACAGTTCCTTCAACGTGTTATTGTCATATTTAAAACCGTATAAATCTGTTATGTGTAACCTGTCACCGTCAATATGTACCATATATTTACTAGTTTGTGTGCTTCTAATATCATAGTTCAAAAAATATGTTCCGCTATTTCTGTATAAGCCTTAATGGTTCAAGCTATTGGATTAATAACGTCTCTCGGTCTATGCTGAAAACCTAGTTTTACACATACACTTCGATATTGATTACTTCCCTTGCTTAACAAGCTTTATGTCTGCCTTTTTGTTTTAAGCCACAATTTTTATGTTGCTAAGAAAAGTGTTATTTTTTTCTAAAGATATTAAAATGCAGGATTTTTTTTCCCCTTTTCAATTCAAAATCACGTCTTAGATCTTGATACATTAAGAAATTAAGAAATCTTTTAAATCCGCTAGCCATTAATCTCAAGAGAATAACTTTCTTTTAAATCAATTCCGACTCTTCATCAGAGGGCCTCTATAGTTATACGGCTTAAAGAGTATAGATCAAAGATTAGATATACTTCTGAAGGTGACAATAAAATTGTATTAAAATCGTTTTTCATTTATTTTAGTATGCGTGAAACAAAACGTTGTTTTTTCTTTAAATACTATCAAGTGTTATGGTCGAAACTTCTATCGACGTATTTTGTTTTTATTGTGTAGTGAAGGGAAAAGATTAGAGGATGAAATGACCAGGGGATGAAATGACCAGGGGATGAAATGACCAGGGATGAATTGACCTGGAAACGCCAGAATGTACATGTTATTCGATAATTGCAACGCTTATGTATGTCAGCAATGCACTCAAACCTTTAAGTTTTGTAAAATACCTTTTCTTAAGTAGCGACCTATACAGGCATCACATAAAGGTAATCTCTGATGAATAATCAACGGAAGTGTCGTGATATGGCCAGCATGGCGATCGACCGACTTATATTTATTCAGGAGCGCCATGGAGATCCAATCCTCCTGCGGAATTCGAACTCGAGACTTGTAGGTCATGCACTTTAGCACTTAACCTGCACAACCCATTTATATCTGTTTAACTTGATATCCTGGTGACCTATTAGTAACAACCACTACCATCACTACCTTCTAATACTGGATCAAAGGTGGACTAATTAAAACTTTTGCAAAACCCTCATCTGCCCAATAGCCAACATATTTACCCGTGACCCACCTGATCTGCCCATGAGCCAACCTATCGACCCGTGACCCACCTGATCTGCCCATGAGCCAACTTATCTACCCTTGACCCACCTGATCTGTCCACGACTCAACTAATCTACCCTAAATTCTCTTCATATGTTCTTTCCAGACCTGTCCAGACCTGTCAATGAACTATATGCCTACTCGTTTGTAATCTTTCGTTGTTTTTTTTTTGTCAATTATAACTTTTCAATAAACTTTTACATTCATAACGTGAATAAAACTCGCCTTATCTCATCTCTCACTTATGGCTCTCGATATATCTATGGCCACCGTCAGTCGCGAAGCGACTATGGATCATCTCA
>JADKLZ010081101.1:15869320-15903206 GCA_021533235.1 Biomphalaria straminea
TAGACTTGTGTGGTTGAACTCGGATGGTAGACTTGTGTGGTTGAACTAGGATGGTAGACTTGTGTGGTTGAACTCGAGTGGTGGACTAGTGTGGTTGAATTCGAGTGGTGGACTTGTGTGGTAGAACTCGGGTGGTGAGACGTATCTGGGGAGACTTCTTTTGTGAGACTTGTGTGATAGGATTTTTGTGATGAATTTGTGTGGTGTTGCTTATGGAGTGAGACCTTATGGTGATACTTATGGGGTGGAACTTGTATTGCGAGACTTGTATAGGGGATTTTGTTGGATAGAAATGCTGTAGGACGGCCTTATAGAATCTAATTTTCACTGCCTAATGACTCCATCCAGTGGCGTCACTAGGGTTTGTGTCACCCGATGCAATGAGCTCATGGTGTCCTTCCCCTCCCTTTCCGTTTCAAATAAATAAATTCACGTTGATTTGTTATTTTATTGTACCATAAAACATAGGGCTAAATGGTTACATTAATTGATGGCTACTTATTTTCGTTTTTTGACAATGTATAAATAGTTACTAAGTGTATTAAAATTGAAGAGTCCATTAGGCAGCATCTTTAATTTTAAAAAAATATTGAAGTCCATCACATTAAACTGACTAATTGTAACATTTCATTTGTCTGTACTAAAGCTTATTTTACTGTCAACCACTAAAAATAAATTCATATTTCTTCCATTACATCATTATCTCTAGAATCTCATTTGTTTCTTTCATACTTCCTGATTCTACGGAATTTACAATGATAGAATGTGAGACATCGGTAATACTTTATGTCATAAAACTGTTATCATTTGATACAATCTGACAAGCTCGACATCCTGATGTAAAGGTGCTATCCACCAATCTAATAGTTTTGATGCAAACAGTCTTTGTAACTCAAGTCTCCATGCAACATTTACCAAGCTGAAAGTACGGCTTAAAGTTTCGCTGGTCATACAAATATGTCAAGCAAATAAAGTTTGGGACATTGGCCTTTAGTTAGTGGCACTTATTTCTTTTTAATTGTTGGCTTGTACAAAAGTAAAATCCCCACTTATTGGGTGTTACCCGGTGTGGCCCCACTCCCCGTTCCCCCTAATGACGATACTGAGTGTCCAGACCCTTATTTTATTTTTATCTTCTATCTCGCCCTCTCTTAAACTCTCTCTCTCTTTCTCTCTCCCTATTTTTCGTTCGTTCCTTCTAATGGACCTCATTCACCAGTTGTAAATAAACACATTTAGCTACGTCATAATATTGATAAAATAATGAAAATTACGTATCACTTTGGAACCTTACGTATTGTGTAATTTGTATAGAACATATAGAGAAAATGTTGTTTGTTTATGTTTGGTGAATGAAGTCCATTCTCTGTAAAATAAGCTTCATCGGCTTCATCAGACACTTTCCAAACAATAACTTCCTGATCGATGAACTAAAGATCTTTTAAAAAAAAAATTATTTTCTACTCTTCAAGAAGTGTAAACACTAGAGTCCTAATTTTTTAGAATGAATTCATTCAAATAGAAAATGACTGTGAAATTAAATTTTAAATTTCTTACTTCGACATAGGTTGGAGTTATCCTCCCCTGTGTTCTCATTGCAATGTTCATATGCCCAGTTATCGTAAGTCGACATTTCATAGCAGAAGTAAAAACTCACTAAAACACATGTGACAAGTCAAAATTTCGCCGTCAGATTCGCTCACTTTTATCACAGCATTAATTATTATTTACCTTTATTTATTTATTTTATTTTAATTATTTCCCCTTTCTATGCCCCTTTTTCTTCGCAAAACAGCACCTAGTTCCTATTTACGCTAGACATAACGTCTAGCGCATGGACCATGACTGTCAACTAGGCCAATCCTTGTCTCTTATCTCCCCTTGACCGGGGAAGAGATCAAACAGGTAGTCGCCTTGAGGGCCGGATGCCCATCCCTCCCAGTTGATACCATATGGGCAGGAATGTAATGTATTACTCCTCCCGCCTCAACACGTGTCTCTCTCTCCTTGATCAAAGAGATCATTCGACGCCACACGTCTATCGACCCTCCAAGGTGTGTCCGCACATCTCAGGCCTCTTTTCAATATGTGAAATATTCGTCTCGAGCCGACCACGTGAGAGACAATCCCTATCTTGTCACATTTCCTGTATCCGTTCTCACCTCTGACCTTTACAAGCTAATCTGTTTCAAAGTAGACACTAGCTCATTTTCATTTCTCTCTCGTTGGCGCACGAGTCTGGTCCATTTCATTTATTTTTACTCCTAGAGGATTATCTGTGGTGAGTTAGCCGAACTTAGTCACAAGTTCCATTTAACCAGCTTGTGTGTATATTTCATTCTGGAAATTATCATGTGTATTTTATCTAGTTCTTTTATAATTAATTTGTGCATTGTGTATTTCTCACTGTCGTAAGTAGGAAACTTAAACATTGCATATGTATATATTTATATATTTCGTTTACCCATGTCGGCAATATTATTGCTACGTTGCTCAATTGATAATTGACGCAACATTGAACATGTATGTACATCTTAGTTTATTTTCTTTATCTCGGCTGGTCGCCTTGAAGAGATATAAGAAATCTCTCTCGTTTTAATCATTTTGCTTTTGCAAGAGTTGTTCCCTCCCCTTGAACGGACAATCGTTGTTCACGTCATGGCCCCGGCCGTGTTTGCACAATAGCGTCACGGTCATTGACCACCAGCGTCCAATTCTCCCCTCTTTTACCCCCCCCCCCTTTGCTCTTTCTACTTGTATTTTATTGAGATTCTTATTTTTCCTTTCATGTACATTTATATATTACTTTTTCCCCTCTTATGTACATTTTATGATTACTATCAGCCCTCTATTTTTCCGATCCCATTTGTCATCATTTTCCCCATTGTGCACTAAAGCAATTTTATCAATCTGACGCATGCACCTCAGTCGAGGGCATCGACAAGATGCATGAGAGACATGTCCTAACTTGTCTTTATTTATCCGCAGCCTCCCTCAGGTGTCTGCCTACAGGCCTATTTGCTACCTACTAGGACCTGCCTACAGGCCTATTTGCTACCTACTAGGACCTGCCTACTTGCCTATTTACTACCAACTAGGACCTGCCTACTTGCCTATGTGTATTGACACATCTGCCTATTTGCATTGAGTTCCATCTATCTACTTGGCGCTAGCCTATACCACACTCGCCTATTTGGTACTAATCAGTATCGCCTGCTCACTTGGATCCACTACGAGTATCACGTACTATTAAGTGCTTTTCAGCGCTGAAAGTCACTACTCATCGTCCACTTGGCGCTATCGGCTCAAGCCTGCCTATTTGACAGTCCGCCTGTCATCCTCTTAGGTACGACGTCCCTATAGATCCGCTCTGTGCGAGACGTCATAGCTCCGCCAACTCACTGGACTTATCCTGCCCTACGCTGCCCACGGCAGATCCGCTCTGCCCGCAGTACACTGGTGCCCACGGTAACCGGCCACCCGCCTTACTGTGCCCACTACAGATATTGGAACTTTTGGACTGAACCTCCACAAGGACTATATCATCGGCGTCCCTCTACCCGCTAGACACGCCACTTCAAGCTAGGATACAGACAACTAAGATTCATCCAAGACAGAAAGAGCTAAGTACCAAGGACAAAGTGACATATTCTCTCATTACGTGCATAAGTGATGATCAAATATAGCATCGTTTAAAGTTAGATACAAACCCTCCCCCTTTTATTACTTTATGTAAATATTTATGTAAATAAATATTCTTTATACTTTTATCATTTGTATCTCTCTTAATTGCTTGTCTAGTTGCGTGTCTGCTCCCGATTTATCTGCTGATGGGTCAGTGTGTGATATACTCAAAAATAATCATCCCCTAGACACCCAACAAGCTAAATTCACGTCACACGCGGCGACCCGTCACAACACACGAAAAATATTTCATTTAACTCAAGGAACAAAGATGAAAAGTTTTTCAAAAAAATGTTTCAAACAAAATATGACAACGGAAGCCTAACTCCGTTCTGAGAGCAGCATACTGTGAAGCAGGACATTATTGCACAGCCTTTTTATTTTTTCCACGAAAGGGGATTTCAGAAACTAGAAGAGAAATTTAAAATTGAGCATCGTGATATTTTAGTTCATTCAAAGTTCTGATGATACATCTACTTTTTTCTTTTCTGAAAGTGAAAAATCTGGGTGGACCGCTTTTGAAATATTTTAAGATCAACAGAATTTCCTCCACCATTCTTCATGCTACAGAAGTGCTTTTTTATGTAAGCTATCTAATTAATATTCTTAATGTTATATCATAGCTGCCAATGAATTGTAGTGACATAGTTTAGTTTAGAGATTACTAGCCATATGTTACCCGCGTACGCTGCAGCCACTTTTGATTTAACTATAAACCTCAGTAAAAAAAAGCTTGGGGTTAGGGCGTGGTGACGAAAGGCCTAGGAGATATCTGAATGGAGGGATGTGTAAAAGCAGACCATATCCTTCCATGGACTGTAGCACCAGTAGCACCACTGTGATAGATGGATGGCAAAAGCCGGTATGAACTTCTTACAGTCTGACAGTCTGGCTGAGCAGGGCACATATCCCGTAAAATGATCTGAAGAGTTTCTTTGGTGTTCTGTTTGTTCTATATGTAATTGTACATGGCGATTAAATATCAAGTCTCTTAAGTCCTCCTACATTCTAGACAGCGTAAAACTATCGTAGGCCTACTATTATTGGCTTGGAAGAAAGTCTTTGCAGTTTTACCCAATAACGTAGAAGTTTGCGTCACTCGATGTTTCGTACTAAAGCCATAATTGAATATACTAATTCCAAAATTAAATGCCTGAACGTACCAATTTACATTTAGAACAAACAGAACACTTAAGAAACTCTTCAGATTCGTAGTCTTTATCCGATCGTTCATTTTCGTAATTATAAAAAAAAAATCCCAAAATGACTTCGGGTATATAACCTTTCTTATGAAATTATTTAACCGAGCAAGGCTCGGCCACCTGATATTTGTTTTTATCGACGGTAAAAGTAGTGACGTAGTCAGACAGACGAACGACGTTTTTGACTAGGGATAGATGGAGAACAAGATGGCCAGGGCGTAGGGAAGGTTGAATAGTGATAGATACTGATAAGTAAACAACGGATAATTAGACAAGACGAGCATTCCATTTGTAAATAAATACATTAGATGAAGTATTTAAAAGTATTGATTATGTTATCATTTTTAAATATAATATCCCTTGGCTAGTTTACACTTGTTAAGTGAAGTATTGTTAGATTTACACAACAGACAAGATCCTAGCCAGAACAGTATGTATTATAAATGTCTGCACAGAGCCTCTGGGCCTCACTAGTCTACACTCTAGATCTCCACGGAGAGAGAGAGTGTCTTTAATTTAAGACTCTGCGTATTTCTCAGCCTTGATCGGGCGCGATACTAGCTGTTAAGATAAACATTGGCTGTAGGCGTTAACACTCGCCTTGAGACCTGAACATGTGATGATTTAAAATGGCTGACACTGTTACAATCTTTGCCGTGAGCTTCTACATGGCTGTGGCGCCGTACCTGGGAACAGGAGTGATGTAAATAGATGATCTCACATGTGAAGGTTAGTACGACCTTTAACAGGTGATCCCTCAATACAGACTACGTTAATTCTTACGGATTCGGGGTGTCATTTGTTGAAGTGTGTCTAAATTCTCTTCATTTGCTCTTGAAGAATATTATGGTTAATTGTGGATGATCGTTAAATTTTTACACCAAACTGATGGTAGACAACTAAACCGCTGTAGGCGCAATCTATCTATCTATCTATCTATCTATCTATCTATCTATTTATATATATATAATTCTCTTTTTCCCTGAACAGTTTAAACGAGTAGCAAGAAGTAAAGGAAAGATCACTCTGCGGATAGTCCACGAGAAAACAAGAGGGGGGGGGGGGGGGAAAAACCAAGTCCTAAAATAACAGGCCCAGACCGTCTCAATATCCCTTTTTTTAAATTTCTACCTCACGTAAAAACTGGGGGGGGGGGGGAAGTAATCTACTGTATAGTAACTATCGAGGCGACAGAGCATGCTCAAGAGTTTGGACACAATGGAAAGATCACTCTTTTATTTTTGCAACTCGGACGGAGGGAGTTATCCTAAGTAATTTAAGAGCCGATAAAAAAAAGACAATTTTCGTCTATAAATTTCAGGAGATTTGACTAGTATATCATATAGAACTAAAAATAACTTGAGTGACTTCTTTATGGAAAAAAAAAACAACTAAATATAACTTTTATTACAATATAGAGACATTTTATGTTGAGGGGAAATAATAAAGGCAGTGCGCTTTAATAATAATGTAAAAAGCCATTTTGAATATAAGTTTGATTAATTACCAAAACATGACTTTTCACTCTGGCAATCTGGAGTCGTCTGTCACAAGACAGCTGACGACATTGCTTATCTTGCATCATTCTCACTGAATAGCTAACCTCTTCCCACCGTCATCATAGAAACACACACACACACTCCATAACAATGGTTTTGGGTACTTTAAAAAAGGCATCTGGAAATAACAACATCTAGTTAAACTCTATTAAGATTAAGAACAGAATAAGTCAAAGCTATTTTACTATGTTAGAGTTGTTCAACCGTTTTTAGTTCAGGAGACATCAACATTTCCAAAACGTATTCCTGATGTACGTTGAAGAAAGTAACGTCAGTTGGTCGTTGTGCTGGCCACATGATACTCTTGTAAACCGTGGGACACAGACACAGTTGACCTTTACATCATCTGCCCCAGAATGCAAGGTCTGAAATGGGAACTTGACTTTATTATTTTCTTATTATAGTAGTCTATACACCTTGTTTGTTATAATACACTTTATATCTTGTTTCTCATAATGGACTTATACTTCTCATAGTAGACTATATACCATGTTTCTGTAGTACACTATATACTTTGTCTCCCACAGTAGACCATATACTTTGTTTCTCATAGTAGACTAAATATCTTATTTCTCATGGTAAACTACATCTATTTAAAGTTAAAAAAAACAGCTTTAACTCTTTCCCTCCTAACTGACGATACCAGCGTTGATTCCATCATAATGTGGTAAATAATTACGGAGAGAAAGAGTTAAAAGAAAACTGTTTCAATAGGTCAAAACATACCCCAAAAAATGTCTTCAGTTTAAACAGCCCCAGAGTTCAAATGTTAACATTCCAGTAGGGACAACCAAAAAGCGAAGTCTACAAACAAATAAACGTCTTCTCTTTTAGACGTCACGTTTTTGTGTTGGAGGAGACACTAAGGTGCAATTGTTGACATAACTCACGTCTCAGGTGTAGTGTGATAACGCCTGCTTCACGGAGTTCGAACAGCAATGGGAATGTCAGCTTGTGAGTGTATTTTAAGCACACAGGAGCGAGATCTCGTGAGTGACACATATGCACGAGACTTAGATGGGAAACAGATCAAAGCTGTTCCTGGTTCCGTGAACTATTTCCTGGCAGGCTGAGGTTTCAGAAATCTAGATCAACGTATAGCTCATAATTTCTAGTTTAAATTAGAGAGAGAGAGCGTGGAAATAGAGGTAGACAAAGAGGATGTAATATTAAAGGGAGAAAGTCAAGAGAGAGACAGGAGGAGGAGCTGGAGGGAGAGAGAGTCTATATTAGAGGAGAAAGCTAAGTAGTTATTAAGGATTAAAATCCAGATCATATGTCATCAAAAATACTTAACCATTGTCACAATGTTTACCAGAATGGAAAAACTTAATCCTGCCAATACAATTATTTATATGTAAGACATTGGCATTGTCTTTGATTCCGAAGATTTAGGATGAATGCAGTATTTCACATTACCACGCAAAACCAGTTGCGACTTCCATACTTTGTGCCACATCCATTTCAGACAAAGCCAGTTTTATATTTTAATTTTCTTTTCGTTGTTCATCTCAAAGACACAAAATCTGGCAAAACACAGAAATGCTTTGAGTATTTGAGTTCCAAATAGAGCTCTAGCTTGTACTGGGGTTAAAAGTAAGATCTTTTTGAGATTTTCAAGACTTAAACAATGTTAAGGAAGATCAATTGAATCTCCTTGTTGCTTACTAATAAAAAAGTATTGAGCTATAATTTGAACATGATCTCAACGCGTGGAAGTTGATCTCCGTATCAATCAATCTCCTTTCTTACCGCCAGTTAGTTACCTATCAGTTTAAAGTCATATAGTGAGAGCGTCTAACAGCACTAAAGCTCTAGTCTACCGGACCTGTGTATTGAGCACCTTTCTATACGGAAGTGAAACGTGGTCAACCTACTCATGGCAGGAAAAAAAGCTGAATGTCTTCCACCTCCGATGCCTAAGGCGGATCTTTAAAATAAGGTGGCAAGATAAGATAACCAACAAGGAAGTGCTACGAAGAGCAGGTTGCCAGGACATCCCACAGGATATTCTGTATGGCGATCTAATAGAAGGCAGAAGATCCGCTGGTCGCCCACTCTTACGTTATACAGATGTATGCAAACGGGACATGAAGCTCTTTAAGATCGACACCAGCAACTGGGAAGAGGTGGCACAAGATAGATCCACTTGGAGAGAGAGCATAAAGAGGGGGGTCTTTGATTGCAGATGCCATACACAACAGAAGCAGAAAGAAGGGTGAAAGTGCAACGGCGCCTGGTGACTACATATGCCCAACCTGCGATCGCAGCTGTGTATCAAGGATCGGCCTCTTTAGTCACACAAGAGCTTGCAAGGGGAAAAGATCGTCTCTAGAGATGTAAAATGCCACAGAGTGAGAGCGTGAAGCTTCCGCAATATTCAAATTATTTGTGTGCAGTAAATAGAAGAACGTAGAAAATGCGACTCTGTAGTTCTGAAAATTTGCACCCAAATTATCAAGTACTTTAAAAAAATATATTAACATTTCCTTTTTGTAAGCCGCATACACCAAAAAACTTGCTAATTATAACTTTTTCCACTATGCATGAAAATATCCTACAACAAGAAATAAAAAAAAAATATATAATTAGCGAGAAATGTGAAAAAATAGATTCGAAACAAATATACCTTATCAACATTTTCATTTTTTTTTTGTAGACCGGTTAATTAAAAACTTGCTAATTATACGAGAGAAATAATAGAGAGAAAGAAACGGATAGAAAAAGAATTGTTGAAAATTGTACTGTGAATAAATAGCATGGGAAGAAATGAAATAGTGTGAAAGGCGGACAATAAAATGGGGAGAGATCGAGTCAAGTTAATGAGGAAAAGTGAGTGAACAAAAAGAATAAGTGAGAGATGAAAAGAGAGAAAAGAAAGAACAAGAAAAAAGAAGTGAGGTTACATTCGTATTTTTTGTTCCATCTCATTTAAATAAAATTCATTCAAACCAACAGAAAAAAAAATTAATTATAAAGCATACGGTTTGACCGCCATTAGTTATTCATAAGGACTAATAAAAAATAAAAACTACTAGTCGACCGGCGGCATAGCATACGCCGCTATTTTCCAGAGCAGGACTTAGGCACTGCAACGTATGCGACCGCAGTGGATCCCGCACTTTCATTGGACCCAGGCTAATTCTTTAGGTGTATAAATTATTAAATCAAGTTACATGAAGTTAATTCCTTTTTCCAGTCTATATTTATTTTGTCTATGCTATTTTGTGAATGAAAATAGTGCGGATTTGGATACACCATTCCCATTCATTCACACCATGCTGCGCCATGGGATCTTCCCATTTACTTGTTATAAGTGAATTCATGAATAAAAAATACTATGAATGGAGCTAAAAAATGACTAATTGACAATAATTTACGCGATATTAAGAATAGAGTTGCACTCATGTAACAATGCTTTAGAAAAACAAATTTGAATGTTAATTTGATTAAATGGACTATAATTAGTATGTTCATGTGCTAAAGCATAAAACTATATATGCGAAGAGAAGTTCTATAATCTTAGAGTTGAATTCGAGTTTTAGATCTAGATCTAGATCTAGGAATAGAGAGATGAGTTACTTTACGTAATCATGTCTAATGAACGAATGTGCGTAATTTTGTGATATTAATTAAAGTACTTTCTAAAGTGAAACCTGAGAGTATATTGTGTATTGTTGTTCAATTTTCAATAGTCTTACGACACAATAATCTGGAAATACTTTTAATATTATGACAAAAATTGAGAAGAAGAGAATTATATAAACACCACTTTCATTCACAAAATAGTGCGGATTGGGATGCACCAATTTCCATTCACACCGCGTGCTGCGCCATGGGATCTTCCCATTTACTTGTTGTTTGAACTTTTGTGTGTTTGACCTTTTACTTTGAGGATTATATATATAGATATTCTTAGACCGTCTCTGTTCTCATACATAATACATAGACTATGTCTGACACTTTTTCTCCCACTATTCTGAGGTGAATAGGACACATTGTTCAATAATAAAACTCATCAACTATAGACTTGTTGTCTTGCAAGAAAAGTTGCTGTGCTCAGAAAATCTCAAGTGGTTGAAATGAAAGCCCCCATTGACTTGAATTATGCATAACAATTTGTTTCGCTTATAAGTTCGTGATTGTTTTCCAAAATTTCCCAAGGCCAAAGAGAAAAAAGAAAACAAAAAGATTAAATTGTCGAACTTGTTTTTTTTTTTTTTCTTAAAATTTTATTTTTCACCAATTCTTAGTCTTGTGCTTCGATTATGAATTAATTCAGAGCTGAAAAGAAATTACAGGACACTCACGTCTGCCTGGAATCTTACCCGTCAAATATTCTTCAGATAATTTCGTCACGTCTGCTCAAGATCTTGCCCTGCACTTGCACCCACAGTTGGAGAAGTTGTACAGCCTAACTCAGCAGCAATCTCACGCATACACTCTAACAATGTGGCACAATCTAGCTTTCATTTCATTTCTGGTCAAATGTCCACTTGTGCTAGAAAGTTGGTAATTGTGACATTAGAAAATCATGGGAGTCTCCATGTGCGTGTTTCATTTGAAAGAGGAGGAGAGGGGGAAATACATTATAACGGCATAAAAAAAAAGTTGAATGTTTTGGAAACGAGTTTAGCCTGAATACGCGGACGACCTTATATTGATAAAAATATTATTTGAAAAAGAAAAATCAGAAACTGAAAATGTTAGCATATTGGATGTAAAAGTAAGTAGGAGGCGCTACGGCTGAGTGGACTGGGCTTCCGAACCGGGGGTAAAAGTAAAAAAGTAAAGTGTCCCCTTCAGACCTTGCGATCTATGGGGCAGATGATGTTAAGGTCATCTGTTTCTTTGGCCAACGGTTATATGAGCAGGGTGTTATGTGGCCAGCACAGCGACCAACCGCCGTTACTTTCCACAACTAAAGTCATCTACCCATTAGAGTTGGGTGGACTCAGGGGCGCCCTAAAAATCCCGAAATTAAAAATCTCAGTCTTCACCGGTATTCGAACCCAGGACCTCAGGTTCGGAAGCCAAGTGCTTAACCGTTTGACCACCGCGCCCCCCCCCCCGAACCGGGGGTCCCGGGTTTGAATTCTGGTGAAGACTGAGATTTTGAATTTCGGGATTTTTAGGGCGCCCCTGAGTCCACCCAACTCTAATGTGTACCCGAAATAACTTGGAGAAAATTAAAGATTGGCTGTCGTTTTGTTGGCCGCAACTCCGTGGTCCACGTTATACAGACGACCTTTACATCATCTGTCCCACATATCGCAAGGTCTGAAAGGGGAATTTTACTTTTACTATTAGCATACTGGATGACGCCTAGATATAACTAAGCAGGTTCAACACAAATACATGTTAATGCTCATCAACTTATCAGGACATGGGATGTCTCCCAAAATGACATGACATTTGCAAGATTGGAGACACTTTTATGACTTTTTTTCAAGGCACTGAGAAATATATATTTTTCTTCAGTTTAATACCTTCCAACTCAGTTCAATAAATAAAACAATAACAAAAAAAAACAACAAAAAAAAAATAGCGATAATCAAAGGTGCTTTCATTTACATTAATTTAAAAAAAGGTGACCTGAATTCAAACTAAAGCCTCCTCAGTCTCCTCAAGTCAGTACACTAACCACTGTGCCAGGTTAGTGCTTATGAAAATAGAAGTTTTCATGGTTATATATTGTAAGTTTCAAACTTTCTCTCTACAAAACATAAAACATTCAACGTTTACCGCCTTATCAGTCAAAAACAATTTCTTTACTTTAATGGAGATACCAAACAAATAATTAATAATCTATGGTTAATTAGCTAATTGGTTAATTTGATTTGATTGATTCTTGTTTTGTCAGTTACAAGAAATAGTTTTGTGAACTTTCCGTTTTATCCGAGTGTGGGTGTGGGAGAAGTAAGGTTTACAAACTTTTTACCAGACAGACAGACAGACAGACAGATAGAGTGATATGATATATGCTTTGTAATAAAAAGAAACAATACTGCGTTCATGCTTTAAGTCTTAAACTCCTCCTCCACTTTCTTCTACTGCACAACCTGGGCAAATTTACGTCATCAAAAAGGCCGCGAACTAAAAGAATGCTTCAAAATGTTCGGAACAATCCTTCAACCCCAGGGCGTCATAAAGTGTATTTATCAGGTGTAAGACTTCACAACCTGTCGCTCAACATTTGGTGCACTAAGATGTGGCTTACAATAAACCTGATTGTTTTTTATTGTTTTAAGGAATATTTTAAACGAATACAAATAAAGTTTACTTTTAGAGGGATTCAAGATGTCACGGAATCGATATCGAAATAGCTATAAATATGTATGTAGTCTAGAAAGCGAGAGTTAAAGTAAAAAAAAAATAAAGTTCCCTTTTCAGACAGTGTGATCTATGGGGCATATGATGTAAAGGTCATCTGTTTCTGTGACCCGCGGTAAGCGAGGGTTTCATGTGGCCAACACAACGACCAACTGCCTTTACTTTTCCCCATTTAATGTCAGGTACCCATTAGAGCTGAGTGGACTCAGAGGCGCCATTACAATGTCGAAAGTAAAAATCTTATTATTCTCCAGCGATGTTTAGCTTGAGTCAAAAAGCAAGAAAAAACATTTTAAAAACATTTATTTAAATAGACAATACCTCCATTATTAAACTTCAAATATAATGAAATAAAATGTTTTTTTTAAGTGTGACTTTGTGTATCACACCCGTGTCACTGTTAAGTGCTAAAACTTACGCATCTAATGAATCGATCTCTTTATATATGATCTCCTTAAGTCGCAAAACGATAATGGATTATCTCATAATAAAAACGAGATGAATGCCTGGGAATTAGCGAAGGTCGTGACGATGTCTACCAAACAGCACCCGCCATCTTCCCACGCAGCTGATGGATACAAAGGAAGGGCAGGCCCTAAACATATCATTATAGTTTAGTGATTTAAGGGCCTTTGTGCCATTGTCTCTTATTCTGCACATTTTAAAGGATACTTAAAAAGTTAACCCCCTCCCCGCTCCTACAATGATGAGGAGCAAACAGTGTCACGTGTTTTTTTTCTCCCTGTTCCATATCTTCTGCGTTCCGGATTGACAGGTCAGAAAGTCACATGCACAGGAATGTTATTGAAACATGATCGCAATCTTGGCAATAGTAGACTTTCTATGCAGCTTAAGGAAAGAGGATTTGAGACTTTCAAGCCAACCCTAATTTGATGATGATAATGATTGTCATGATGATGATATAGACCAGTGTTTCTCAAACTATGTTTCGCGGAACCCTAACCCAGAAAATGGTATTCCACGAACTACTGGTAGGTCACCACTTCAATTAATCTCTCTAAAAAGTGAGCCAAATTTTCCCCTGCTCAGAATCTGTGTAGTGTTCCGTTAAGGAAAACATTTGAGAACCACTGATATAGACAAGACTATTATCTTTTGGACATTTGGAGCTAAAGGTTTAACATTTACTTTTTCGAACTCATCAACGCATCAATTCGACTGTCCAAGTTTGCGTGTCAATTTTCTGACTGGACATCACGACATACTTCAGGGCTCTATTAAGTCATTGCTTTTTAACATCTGTCTGGGACTGAACTTTAAAAAATACAACTTTAAAATCACGTTTCAGCCTTTAAGAAAAGGTTTGTTTATGAAAGGAGAGAAAACATATTTCCAGATGTATCCAGCATGACTTTTTTTTTATATTGAAAACGTAATGATATTTCACACCTTTAGTTCAACGTGGCAAAAAGTCTTTGTTTCAACACTTAGAATACAAAGAAGACTATATTTATTTGATGATGATAATGATGATTATCTTAAATTTAATTTAACAAATTTAATACAATTTATTTTAACAAGTAGAAGAACTCAAAAAGTAACATCAACCGAGAGTTCGTTCTAATGTTTTTTATCTCACCTGAAGGTTGCAGAGAAAGTCGATCCACAACACTTACATTCTGTTCCCAACTTCTCTCCAAGTTTTCTTTTTTTCTTCTTTTGTCATATTCTGACACATTTCTTTCTATCTAGATGCTCCAAACATCGTCGTGACTTCTAGACTTCCTGTCGTCTCTTAGGAATAATGTAACGAAATAAAAAGAAAAAAAAAACAACAATTTAAGTTTCTTCGTTTTCAGGTAAAAAAGAAAAAGAAGCAAAAATGTGTTTTGGGGTATCGGACGGAGATTGTATCACTGCACAAATACTGATACGGAAAACGTCAAACGAGCTTACACAGAAATAAAAGTCAGCTTCACATTTTAAAAAGAAATTGAGTCTAGGTCAAAGACATCTTTATGTGATTATCTTAAAATATTTTTTTTTTGAAGTAAGGAGCTTGACCTGTCAGGACATGTAAACTTCAATTCAGCATTTCTCAAACTTTTACCTGGGACATCCCCTAGACTATGCTTTCGTCCTGAGCCACCTTGGACATTTAAATAATCTGGAGAAACACTGTAAGCTTTTCCTGAGGGGGCCATGGATTGAGTTCCGTGGACAAACAATGTGAATGTTTGTCTAAATGGTGGTTTTGAAAAGCATAATCACATATTGAAGATCTTTTACCTTTAGTATTTGATATTTTGGATTTTTGGCACATCGGCACAATTTAGGACATTCTTCTTTTGGCTATATTCTTTAAATGTATTGTTATGGAAATGTAGAGCTCTACACTTGTATAGCAGTGAGCGCTGCTTATTACATAATGTTTTCAATTACATACAACCAATGTACGTTCAAAATGTAATCTTTGTCATAGACAATAAAAGTAAACATTTTTCTAAATGTGCAACGTTGAATCCTATACTATTAAGCGAGCAATCATTGTATATATATATATATATATATATCTTCTATTTCGAACGCGGCTCTAACGATTTTCTTTAAAATTTCAACGTATCTGCATATTAGTGAGAAAAAAATTCTCAACTCATTGGCCATATCGGGAAAACTCGAGTTCGACCGTTATTTCGATATATAAAATGTCTCGTTATAAAATTAATTTTGCCTTGAATAATTTATGAATGAGTGTTTTCCATGACGTAAACTTGAAAAACGCTGCTTACGTCACTAAGCTTACCGTAGTACACTAAAATATTTCTTTGCAAACAAGAACGCGTTTAGAGATATGAATGAAGGGATGTGTAAAACTAAAAGCAGACCACGGGCTGTAACACCACTGGGATGGATGGATGGCAAAAGCCGGTATGAACTTGTCCGACAGTCAGGCTGGGCAGGGCTTTAATTTAACCGAGCAAGGCTCGGCCACCTGATATTTTTATATTATCTAAGCAACCTTTATTTTTTAGCGGCCCCCTAAAGGGGAAAAGACGCTATTAGTTTTGTGTGGCCTGTCTGTCCGTCTGTCTGTCTGTCTGTCTGTCTGTCTGTCTGTCTGTCCGTCCGTCCGTCCCGTTTAGTGCTCAGAAAGTAGAAGAGAAAATGAAAATCTGACATCACGATAATATAGAGCATTCAAAGTTCTGATGCAACGGCTACTTTTTTTTTTCTAAAAGCTCAAAATCTAATTTTTAAAAATATTTTATGCAAACAGTATTTAAAGAGAAAAAACCTAATTAGTATGCAATATAAATAAAACCTACTTTAAGACAATTAATAATCTAATATACTGCACACTTTATCACATTTTTTTTGTTCCAACATACGAGTTACATACCAGTATTTACTCGTAAAGTAATCAACTCATAAAACAAGTGTGGCAGTTGCCTTGAACATCGGCTTTACAAGGCTAACATTGAATGATCAAAGCACGGAAGATGTATATTAGTTTTGTGTGGCCTGTCTGTCTGTCTGTCTGTCTGTCTGTCTGTCTGTCCGTCCGTTGAGAGATCAAAGCGGATCTGACAGGGATCCGACTCCGACGGGGGCCGCCTCTGAGTTTGTGTATCACACAAACTCTCTTTGTAATCTTGTTTTCTTCATAAAAATACGCAATTTCTAAAATTCACTATTTATTGTAAAAAAAGAAAGAGAATATATTACTAAGGCAAGTATTTTTTCAGTATATTTTTAAAAATATTTATGCAAAAGCTTTTTTTTTAAGAATGTTACAGAAATATTTGTATTACAAATCTATGTGTTTTCTATTATATTATTATATTTTAAACTTGTGCACTTAACGTAAAACGAAAGGGAAAGAAAAAGAAAGGGTTAGAAAGAAAGAAACTGCAGACATCAAATATTTAGATGTGTTGCAAGGAACCTCACTCTTTATGTCTGGAGTAGACCGCAGTCATGAATATTTTAATAAACAAAGAAAACTGGACATTGTTCCTGAGGGTCAACGTGACGAGTTTTTCCCGTACAAATGAAGTTATTTCTTTGTTTCGTATAAGAAAATGAAGTCAAATTAGTGTTGGTGAAAATTACTGTATTGTGGACTTCTTTATGATGCGTTCTCCTCAACTGATATCTGGAGAGTAGCCAGTGATAGATCTGAATAGGCTAGGGAAAAAATATACCATGTGACATAGGTGCCACATAATGTTTCACATGTAGATACAATTACATGATTTAAATGAAGGAGCACAAGCAAGGAGGCAAAGATAAGCTTTAATCACTTGAAGTCTCACTTGCCCAAACAATTTGCTTATCAATGACTTTTGACTGAGAGAACGATGACAGAAATGTAACAGAGAATTGTACAGAATGTTGGCTGCCTAGGGCAACGTTATAACTGACAAATTAATTCGGTAATTAACAGAAATGCATTATGTTAAGTAGTTATAAAATATAGTGTATTTTTGCTCTAGAGAAAGTGAAACTAACGTTGCATAATTCAGAGTTAAATGGAAATTGTTCAGGTGTAAAACATGGTTAGCTTGAACTATTAAGTGAAATGATTTGAAATAATTTCGTTCCGAATGGCAAATGCGAATAGAAGATTTGATTAACGCAAACTGAAACGAAAGAAAGCAATTTAAAGAAAAAAAAATGTTTGGTCAAATCTCCTGTTTTTTTTAAAATGTTTCATTCAACAATTCAATTCAGACATGTCCTAACCTTACCGTTCCAAGATGTGGTCACTTATTCATGTTCTATTTGGCAGCCGACATCAAAGAAAGAACCTGATTCCATCAATCCTCTTCATGGCACTCGGAACTTTCGCTCGAGACATCAAACAGGAGTTCATCCCCCTTGTACTAATTCACATCCTCTTTCATGGAATCGTTATCATCAGATGGACGCCGAGTCCGCACATATTTTCCAGACGTCTAAAGATGGACTATATTTTTTCGGATGACCATTACTGACCAAGACTTTAATCTGGTGTTAGCAGAAACTGCGAGAACGAAAGGAATATTGGCGTTCAATTTGAAAATTCTAGTTTAGTCGAGACTAATCGACTTAGAAGGCCTACCAACTGATCTGCAACGTGGCGATTTGTGGGCAGTGAAGACCAATAGTTCGTTGCCACGTCACAGGTAAGTACGACGTGGCATCGAGCTATTGGTTGTACAAGTCGTATAGAGAAAGTATTGTCTTTTTAAAAAAAAAGAATTTTATATTTCAAAAAATTTCGCAATTTGAGCATTTTTGCACATTTGTTATCTGCTAAGAAGTGTCTTTTATTTTATATTTAATCAACGTGAGCTTGGTATCATTTCAGAGTACATCCATCTGATATGATGGTTCATAGTCCAAAGCGATAGTATTATAGACAAAGAAAAAAGAGAGAGAGAGAGAGAGAGAGAGAGAAAGAGAAAGAGAGTGGGGAAGGGGAGAGGGAGACAAAAAAAAAGAGAGACAAAAAAAAGATTCCTCTATTGCCAATGCTTTTTCTTCTCCTCTATCCCCATAAGGCAACTGATTGTGCGTCACTAAACAGTTCCCCTGGTATTTCATTATTTCAATTTAAAGCATTAAAGTACATATATCACTATACAAAAGTACGTCACAGAATTAATTGATGGAAAGCTTTACTAAATGCATTACTGTTAGACCTCGATGTATATTTGTTGTAGATGTTTACAATAATGGTTGGTAACAATGACATGTTGATCTTTCTTCTCACACTTTTTTGTGCTGTAAACTTTTTTTTTATATCAATCTTCTAATCTATTGACAATAAAAATTGAGAGATTTTCTCTACTTTTTTAAAATTTTTATGTAACTGATTCAGGGAGAAAAAAATGTTTGACTATGTTTATATTTAATAAGATTAGAATTAATTAAGTAGTAATTCTAAAAGATAAAAATTATTTTATCAAAAAAATGAAAGTTGCGTAGACCTGCGCAGTAGAGCAGATGCTCTCAAAATGTTTTGACACGGGGGACCCCATTACAAAGTCGAAACTTGCTTAAGGATCACTCAGTTGAAAAGTAAAGGCAGAGTATATAAATTACAAATGTAGAATAACACTTGTAGGAAATTTCTTTATTGAAATTCTAACATTTGTTTAAAATACAGCTTATGTTATAAAGTTAATGTTTTGGGTGACGTTGATGAGATGTCATGAGTATATTTAAATCCGACTCAATGTTTTTAAGTAACAAAAGGAAATCTCCACCCGCAGCAATTTCTAGTCGGTTTCTCTTATTTAAGATGAGGTTATTTATGAGCTGCATCCACATACTACCAAATAGGAAGATGAAAAGACTGTCTCGAATGATTGTACATAAACCCACAAGTCTGGATATAACAAGATTACAAAGAGAGTTTGTGTGATACACAAACTCAGAGGCGGCCCCTGTCGGAGTCGGATCCCTGTCAGATCCGCCTATTCGCAAGATGTTTCGGATGTTCCTTCTAAGTTGAAAATAATTAACTTCTCGCTGGACGACGGAGGATGGCGAGCAGGGTATAAACCTTCCTTATCTTGATGTTTGCGCACTAGACTGATGTTCGGATTTATCGTTGGTCCCTGGCTCAATTCCTGCATGCTCCCATCCTTAAACTATCGCAATATTTCTGAAAGAACAGTAAAGGTTAAATTATATTTTCAAAAGCCTTTAGTGTTTTTTTTTATCTATCCGTGACGGACAGACCAACCAACAGATAAAACGCCCAAAAATATACTTCTTTCATTCTAATGAGGGCACTAAACAATTTTTTTTTAATCTGATTTTTTAAAAAGTTTAAGAAATTAGTTTAGAATTATGTCATTGCCGGGCTTTACGCTAGTACACGAAAGTCGCTGCTAAAAGTTCATTTTAAACAAGATTACAAAGAGAGTTTGTGTGATACACAAACTCAGAGGCGGCCCCCGTCGGAGTCGGATCCCTGTCAGATCCGCCTATTCGCAAGATGTTTCGGATGTTCCTTCAAAGTTGAAAATAATTAACTTCTCGCTAAATGACGGAGGATGGCGAGCAGGGTATAAACCTGCCTTATCTTGGTGTTTCCGCACTAGACTGTAGTTCGGATTTATCGTTGGTCCCTGGCTCAATTACTGCATGCTCCCATCCCCTCCTGTGGAAGGTTTGAAATAGGAAGTAAACTATCTTTAACTCTGAAGAAACAATCGAAACATGTAAAACAAACAGACACATAACACGGGAGCGTCGAGATAATCAGTTCAGCATGCTAACTGGTTACAAACTAATAGCCTGATATATACAATATGTCACACGAGCGATTTTAAATAATCTTTCAGCATTGATCTGTAGAGATGTAGATGTACATAAACTAAACTTCTGATTTACAACTCTTAATATTTATCTTATTAATTATTATTATTAATAATTTGGATGTAATTTAGATAAAATTTAGGTAAAATTAAAATAAAAAGCCCAGATAATCAATAGAATGAATGCAATATTAAATTTAAAAATAGAAGATTAGTTTTAGTTTATTATAACATTTCAATGTAGATCTAGACATAAATATCCGGAACAATCTATTATAGGTATTTTAAACTATCGCAATATTTCTGAATGAAAAGTAAAGGTTAAATATTATTTTCAAAAGCCTTTAGTTGTTTTTTTTTTTTATCTAACCGTGACGGACAGACCAACAAACAGCTAAAACGCACAAAAATATGCTTCTTTCATTCTAATGTTGGCAATAAAAAAACATTTTTTTTAAATGTGATTTTTAAAAAAGTTTAAGAAATTAGTTTAGAATCATGTCATATCCGGGCTTTACGCTAGTACACGAAAGTCGCTGCTAAAAGTTCATTAAAAAAATATATATATATCAAAGGTAAACGACAGATCTTATTTAATGCCCCAGCGGTCAAAATATACATCTTCCATGCTTTGATCTCTCAACGTTTGCCTTGTAAAGCTGATGTTCAAGGCAACTGCCATACTTTTTTTTAATTACTTAAATAGTGAATACTCATAGGTTAGAACAAAATAAAACTTGAAATATTTTGCATTATGTTAGATTATTAATTGTATTAAATTAGGTTTCATTTATATTGCATACTAATTAGGTTTTTTCTCTTTAAATACTGCTTGCATAAAATATTTTTAAAAATTAGATTTTGAGCTTTTTTTTTTAAAAAAAAAGTAGCCGTTGCATCAGAACTTTGAATGATCTATATTATCGTGATGTCAGATTTTCGTTATCTCTTCTATTTTCTGAGCACTAAACGGGACGGACGGACAGACAGACAGACAGACAGACAGACGGACAGACAGGCCACACAAAACTAATAGCGTCTTTTCCCCTTTCGGGGGCCTCTAAAAATTTGCGTGATGTCCAGGTATAATTAACATTTCGTATAGTAACATTTCCTCCCTTACATTTACGTAATTGTTTTAGAATTGGTGTTTTGTTATTAAAAAATCGCTTGCATAATTAATTTTATAAATTAAACGGTTGGCTTTTAGAAAACTAAAAGTAGCCGTTGCACCTAAACTTTTCAAGCCGCATTTAATGGTGAAATAATATAATAATATATCATCTCTTCTAGTTTTGGCGCCCTAAGTGTGTGACAGACGGACATTTTGCACAAACCTAATAGCGGCTTTTCCCCTTACGGGGGCCGCTAAAAAAGTAATTAGTTTGTGTAACTTGTATTTGTGGATATTGCAATCAGCTACTTTTTGTGTGTATGTTGATTTATGTTTTTGAAATCTGTGCCAACGCAGAATAGAGTCCAAGTAAAGATATCTTCCAATCTTTAATCTTTAGGTCGTCAACTAGAGTAAGTAAAAAAAAAAGTTTAGCTCGTGGTCTTTTAAACAATTCTTTAGCTCTGTTTAGGAAGAGATAAATAATGACTTTTAATAGATTGAGTTTCCAGAAGTGTTTTCGATAGATATTTCGAATAGATTCTGGAATTAAAGTTTTCCCTTGACATGTTTCAATAAATAAAAGATTTCGTTGAAGTCAATGTAAATGGAGTTTTAATAACAAACAATGTAGCTAAGGATTTATGTTGCCTGTGTAGGATGTAGTGGCTGAGTGATAAAGAGCTTAACTTCCTAACCGGAAGGTCCTGGGTTCCAATCTAGGTAAAGAAAGGGATTTTGAATTACTGATAACTGAGAGAGAGAGATAGAGATAGATAGATAGATAGATAGATAGATAGATAGATAGATAGATAGAGAGAGAGAGAGATAGATAGATAGATAGATAGATTGATTGAATGATAGTTAGATAGATAGATAGATAGATAAACAGATAGATAGAAATGGAGTTATAATGCAAATCCTGACATTTTTAGCGGCCCCCGTAAGGGGAAAAAGCCGCTATTAGGTTTGTGCAAAATGTCCGTCTGTCCGTCTGTCACACTCAGGGCGCCGAAAGTAGAAGAGATACGAAAAATATTTTTTCACCGTTAAATGCGGCTTGAAAAGTTTAGGTGCAACGGCTACTTTTAGTTTTCTAAAAGCAAACCGTTTAATTTATAAAAATTATTATGCAAGCGATTTTTTAATAATAAAACACCAATTGTGAAGCAATTACGTAAATCTAAGGGGGGAAATGTTACTATATGAAATGCTCTTGGCATGTAGATATCACGCACATTTTTTAAAATGAATTTATGTCTGTCTGTCCTTCTGTCCGTCTGTCAGACTTAGAGCGCCAAAACTAGAAGAGATACGAAAAATATTTTTTCACCATTAAATGCGGCTTGAAAAGTTTAGGTGCAATGGCTACTTTTAGTTTTCTAAACGCAAACCATTTAATTTATAAAATTAATTATTCAAGCGATTTTTTAATAACAAAACACCAATTCTAAAACAATTACGTAAATGTAAGGGAGGAAATGTTACTATAAGAAATGCTCTAGGCATGTAGATGTCAGGCACATTTTTTTAAAATGATTTTTTAGCAGCGGCTTTCGTGTACTAGCGTAAAGACCGGAAATGACATGATTCTAAACTAATTTCTTAAATTTTTTTAAAAATCAGATTTTTTAAAATAAAATTGTATAATGCCCCCATTAAAATGAAACTAACATATTTTTGTGCATTTTGTCTGTTGGTTGGTCTGTCCGTCACGGTTAGAAAAAAACACTAAAGGCTTTTGAAAATATGATTTAACATTTACTGTTCTTTCAGAAATATTGCGATAGTTTAAGGATGGGAGCATACAGGAATTGAGCCAGGGACTTAGAAGGAACATCCGAAACATCTTGCGAATAGGCGGATCTGACAGGGACAGACTCCGACGGGGGCCGCCTCTGAGTTTGTGTATCACACAAACTCTCTTTGTAATCTTGTTTCATTTCTAATTTTCTCACTTGCGTTTGGCGAATAAATTCGTTAATTTAATCTGTTCTTATTTACCATGTCCATAGAGCGACAAAGACATTTTCAGGTTTACAAATCGCAGTGGCTACATTAACAAAAAGAACAAAAGGTTTTTTATTCGCGATTTCAATCCAAATTTTTTTTTTAAGTCGAAATTTCATAAAGTTATAGAAAATACTTACTTCACTTTTTAAGCACTATTTAAAATATTCTTTGGCACGTAGCTTGCTTTTGTGGACATTGTATAAAAACTATATGTCTTTATTTGGTCAGCCAAAACTGGGACAGAGAAAAATCATTATGAAGAGCCTACGCCTACTGGAGACGTGCCTTTGTGTTAAAATGTAACAAAAAAACAACAACAACAACATGAAATATAGATATACTTATATTATTTTGTGTGTGGGGGCCAAACAAAAGATAAGAGAAATGAGTGATAATCGACATTCTCGAGCAAATAAATTAATGTTTAGAAATGGGGCGTTATAAGGCGGGCTGTTCCAATGCGACATATCAGATACCCACCTTTTTCTTCTTCCTTCTCATTGTTTGTTTATGTTTGAGAGTTCAGACTAATAGTTCTATATGGGTTCAGACAAGTAGTCCTATTCCTGAAACCAATTTCGCAGTGGCGCAGGCAGCCATATAGTTTTTATTCTGTAGAAGAGTTTAGGGCCTGTCGATAGAGTGTGCGCCTTTGAATAACATGATCGGCATTCTCTGGTGACTCTCCACAATGGCAAATCTCACGTATCTGTTTTTTTTTTCTGAATCATATGTTGTCTTATTCTGTTGTTTTCGGTTTTAAGACGAAATATTATCGTTATGAGATGTCGGGAGAGCTTGTATTAGGAACTGTTTTTCTAGAAATCTCGATGAGAGCTGGTCCATTTCTCGTTTGTTCTACTCGGCTAGTTAGGTAGGCATTGTGTAAGAGAAAAAAAAAGGTTTACACTAGATTGTAGCTTTGCCCGCAGGTTTTAACTAGATGTATTGTTGGAATTTCATGGATTCAAGGATACATTACACATTACTTGTAGTCAACAGTTACTCGACAAAATAGCGCTGAAAAAATAGCTCCGACTAAATAGCACAAAAGTTCCCGACAAAATAGCGCTGACCTATTTAAACTATGTTTAATAAGTACCAGATACAAGCAAGTTACGTTCCTGGATAGAATTATTGTTTAGGTCTCCACCTCAGTTATTACAGACTTATTCGTTTATAGTATATTCAAGGTTGCGCATGAGTTACTCTTGCAGGTATATGCCCTGATTGATTATTGTGCCGTGTGTCTCTAATATACACTACCGCCATCACTATTCACGGCGACCAGCTGTGCCAGTTGAGAATTCCATGTTGAAAAAAGTCTCTGGCGTCAAAAAAACTTTAAAATGTTGTAGCAATGCAGTTATAAAAGTTCCCCTTTCAGACCTAGTGGTCTATAGGGCAGATGATGTAAAGGTCATCTGATTCTGTGGCCCACGGTTAACAAGGGTGTCATGTGGCCAGCACGACGACCAACCGCCTTTACTTTTCCCCAACTAATGTCAGGTACCCATTAGAGCTGGGTGGACTCAAGGGCGCCCGAAAATCCCGAAATAAAAATCCCAGTCTTCACCAGGATTTGAACCCGGGACCTCCAGTACGGAAGCTAAGCGCTAAAGGGAACTTTACTTTACTAGTTGATATTCATAATACCTAGATACTCTGTTGAAGAAGTAATTTCTGCACTTAAGCTGTACCACATATACTACACTAGTGGGTTCTTGACGTCCTCCATCTGACGCATAGCCGTGCCTACATCAGACGAGCTAATTACCTGGCCATGAATGTCAACAAGATATTTCAGTGAACTTCACTCAGCATGAGAAAAAATTAATTAGTTTGCCCACTCCATCACTCACAAACATCAACACACACACACACACACACACACGCTCACCACAAACACTCCCTCGTAACCTTTTTCCATCTCTGATTTCCCGTCCTCAGTAGCTAGTTAAATCTTCATTGCATGTTAGGTCAATATTTACAAGGGAGACAAAACTATCCTTCCATTGTTTTCTAGCAGAAGTTAATGAGTTCATCTTGAGTAGAACTACGAGTTTTCGATGCCACGTTATTCTGGAATTGTCTTAAAGTGTTCAGACTCCTGGAACACGAGGCTCCCCTCCAGTGGGCTGTCTAAACAACTGTTCTGTCTGGAAAGGATCCAAGCAGATGTAAATTCGTTACATCCCTTTTACCAATGGCTCGTATTTCAAGACGTTCGGGCTATATGCGAGGTCGAAGACCGAACACACAATGCGGTCTTTCCCATATGCTGCGCAGGTGTACGGTATAAAACTGCCCATTGAGTAAAATGTGTTTGTATAGAGACATAGTTGTTGTGGTTGTCTTTCATCCTCGCTAGAGCAAAGAACGCTATCCTAATGCAGCGCCTACGAGGAAGAGGGTAGTAAGAATGTGGCTTAATCGTCTCCACTAACGACCATTTGTATCCAGGCGCCACGTTGAGGCTGAGAAACATTGCCCGAGGGGTGTCATATTCACACATAGCTCTAGAATATAACTTGCCAACTAAACAGCGAGATAGCAATGGTCTCAGGAGACTAAGAAAAACGACTCTTACAAAAAAGGGTCCTCCAGCATATAGCTAATCGCTACATTTTCGTGCCATGTAATTTGTGCGAGCAAGAATGGCTCTCCAAAATCTAATCACAAAGGGAAAATCCTTTAAAAGATAAGGAATAGTCGTTTAAGCGTTTTGAAAAATTGAGTAGCTATAATTTCTTCTATTACAAAGCTTATATCAATACACTCTGTCTGTCGTTTAATCGCTACTATCAATGTCTTGTATTTCAAGAAGCTGGGTTTAGAGGTGAGGTGTTTGCAAACGCTAATTCTCCCACACCCAACCTCTATCAAGCTAAAATGTTGCACAAGTATTTCTTTTAACTGACAACACGTGAATTATTGTGGAAATTAACCAATATGTTAATTGGTAATTAATTATTTTGTTTGGTATCTCAAATATTGTACTTGACGGAAGTGGAGGCTCAATTAGATCCCAGTGTGGGTAGCCGCTTGAAAGTAATTTTGTAACAAACAATAGATAACTATACAATCTTCTACTTTCAGAGGCATCTCACTAGCTGAGTAGCAGAGTGGTTAGGACGTCGCCTTGAGGCTTGAGTGCGAATACAAGGCGTTTACCCCTACCCCTTTTTTTTTTAACAAATCCTTGAAATTAGCGAATGCGGTAATTCATCCAGATATCACTTTCTTCCCCCCCCCCCTCTCCCTTTCCAATTTCGGAACAGTTCCAGATTTGTGATAGGATCAGAGCGTAAGAAAGCTAAAAGTATAAAATAGCGATAAATAAAAACAATTATTTAAAAAAATATTTCAATTCACACAGATTCATTATTATTAGTTTAACTCTTTCTCTCCTAACTGACGATAGCAACGTTGATTCCACCAGAATGTGGTAAATAATTACGGAGAGAAAGAGTTAAAACTGTAGATCTGTTATACATTTTATTACATTACTGATCCGAATTAATTGATACAATTATACCAACCTTGACATTTGTTGTTGTTTTTTTTAAGCATTTTTAGGTTGTTGTTTTTTTAAGATGCAACACTAACATATGTTTAAGACGTGAAATCTGTGCCAGCTAGAATATATTCATGTAAAGTATTCATGGGCTACTGGCTAAACAAACAATTTTTTGTCATCATTTGTTAATATACTCTTTATGGAAATTAAATATCATTGTGTCTAGACACTATATAAATGTTTATTTCAGTAGGTATGTGATCAGGCCGAGGGATGAATGTCTGGGGACCTATAATTTTGTCGGAAAGTCTACTATTGGGACCCAAATTAATTGTCTGCCCTAATATCACTAACAAGACGCTTCATATACCAATTGTTCTCAACATTGGAGGCGGTTTCCTGGCCACCGTCTCTTACACTTTATTTTTGTAAACTTTTGTATTGGAGATGATTTCTATTTACAAATAGAATTTAATCTAGAAACAATAAAACTGGAGCTAGTTCTACTTACAAAGAGTTAATTTCATCTAGTAACGTTAACAATAAGAAATCTTCTGATTTTTAAAACAAATATAAAGAAATATTCTATTTTGTATTAACCAAATATATTTTGTTAAATATTTTATGAAAATGAATGGAAGCTGTATTGTCTATCACACTGATTTACATATTTCATCTATTTTTCTCTGATTTTATTACAGGTAGTACTGCAGTCAAATATGAATATTCATTTGTTATGAATCTCACTGCTCTATTTTGTGTCTATTCCAGTTTCTTAATGTTTTCTTGAGTTGAGGGGTCCCAAACAGAAAATATATATTCTTTTATTGGCATAACCAAAGTTAAATGTAAACAGCTATTTAAATTTACTATATGGCTGGTTTCTAAATTTGATATAAAGTTAAAATGAGTTGGATGTCCTTCTTGGCACTGGCTCTTAACTCTCAAGTATACTAGTAAACTCTGGTGTCCAAGAAAACGTTATTGAACTCAATGTTTTATGGTGACCAATTATGCAATGGCAGTATAAAATATTGATCTTTTTAATGCCCTTAGAGGTGAGACATTTACAAAGAATTCCGTTAACAGGTAAAAGTCTTTCGGTTGTGTAACTTGTATTACAGATTAGCACATCACGATAGTAATATTTTTTTTGGTTATGTTATATTTAAATTGCCTCCTAAATCTAGTAGACGCCAACATAACCATGAAAGTGATCGAGAATCAGCTCCGAGATGTTAATCTTGACAAGATCAAGGGTGTAATTCTACGTCTTAGACAAGACGTTGACACGCGCCCCCCCCCATTCTTCGTTATAATTTACTTCAATTATACCGTGGGCTCATTTGATGTGACTTAATCAGCTGATGTGTCAGGGAATGGGGGAGGGGGGCAGGTTGAGTGATGGTGTGGGGAGAGAGTTGGGGGAAGTAGTAAACATACCTGTTACAAACATCCAATCAGAGATGCCGTTGTGTCCACGTGACTCCGCTACCTGATCAAATGTAATTCCTCTTGTTGAGCCTGTTGGTGTACGTTGTTCCCCTCAATGTTTCAGAGTTATTGCCCCCCGACAGTTAGCTCGTGTCACGGAAAAAAAGCAAAAATAATTTATCGACTGACTTGGATTACGTCATTGACTGTGGGAATAAAGAGTCAACACTCAGTTTAGTGTACATTGTTCTGGGGAGCTTTCTTCACTTTGGATACACTTTGGTGTTTGAGACCCCGTTTAAGTTGTTCAAATCAGTATGAAAGAAAAATCTTTAAAAACAAGGTTACAAAGACAAAGGCAGGTTTCAATTTTTTCAGAAAGAACATCAGAATGAAATTCTATCAAAGACAAACGACAGAGTGGAATAGAGAAAGAAGGTTGACAGATCTTGTATGGTGCCCCAGCGTTCCAGTAGATGTGAACCTTGCCTAACTGATGGCTTCTAATGAATATCTAATTGATCTAATCCGTTTTGTAAATCCTATTCAAATCCTGAAGAATAAAACCTTTCCGTACAAAAATAGTTAAGCGTACTGTATATATATTGACGTAGTAATACACTGCAGTTCAATCGGTAATATGATAAACTACTTATTAATTGTTGTTTTAAATTATTTCCAATTTACATGCATACGAAATAGTTTATTTTCTTAACAAAAAGTAAACTTTTTTTGTGTGTAAATGAGCAGCTAGTATGATAGAATTAGCAATGCGGATGTATTTTTTATATAAAAAATCTAAAACCATTTGCGTAAATGAGAACTATGGTACGTTTTGTTATCCTCCCTTCCAAAGAGCCTTCAGTTTTTATTACTATTTGTAGTGAATAGTTGTAAAAGTAGTGTATTGTTTAATATTTGTTAAGAAAAAACTGTTTGCATAAGTGATTTAACAAATTAAAGTTTTCGCTTTCAGAAAAAAAAAAGTAACCGTTGCATCAGAACTTTGAATGGTCAAAAATATTAAGATGTCGGATTTAATTATCTTTTCTAGTTTACGAGATCTAAACGGGACGGACGGACGGACAGATATTCCACACAAATTTAATAGAGTCTTTTCCCCTTTCGGGGGCCGCTAAATAAAAACAAAGCTTTTACTAAGGGAAACAGCTCCGCTTTACAACTATATATCTTAATAAGGTAGAAGTTATTTCCCTTATTTATATAAAAAAAATATTTCGAATAATTTATTGAATAAGTGATTAATTTTTAAATTGATTCATGTTTTGTAAGGTGCAATAAATATTTGTTTAAGTTTCAATTAATGTTGTTTGGAGATTTAAATTGGTCTATTTTCTAAGTAGACGAAACCCTATATATTTAGCCATATCTGTGAATACTGAAAGATTAACTTCCCTTGTTCTATTCAAACTAAATAATTAATTACCAGTAATCAAGTTAATAATTGGCTAAAAAAATTATTTGATCACGAATAATTGTGCACTCTTTGAATTTGATTTGAGAATGGGTGTTGTAGAAATAACATGTACAAACTTTTACCAGATGGAAAGACAGACAAGAGTTTATATAAGCTATGCAAAAAAAAGAAGATAAAACGATCTGAAGAAATGTGAGGCGATGCAATGGAACATAAAGAAAAGCTCAAGGAAATTAAAAGAAGATGGCCATGAAAGATTTTGAAAGAAATAAGTCAAAAAATGTCAAAGAGCGCCTTATTAACGGATCACTATTGCCAGAACTAAGTGCTAAATAATTATTTGTACTATAATGGAAAGTGCTGCAAAGTGCCCTACAATTCTAAGATGGTACATTAAAATAGTTCGCTGATTAATACTTCCGTACTGTGTACACCAGGCACGACAAAACTAATTGATGTAAATAAGTGAGAATACATTTTATGAATACAGAACATCATAAACATTTTACCCAGGACTAGCTATGATAACCCTAACCCTGTCTTGAAAAGGCAGGGAATCTCTTCCTTTCTGTGACTGATGATCAACCTTTAATATTAATTCAAGAAGGGCTTTTGTTCTATTAAGTTGATTTTTTTTTTCTTTTTTCGTTTTCAACTCACATTAAGAATGTTGACCAATCTTTCTTCTCTGATCTCTTTACGTGTTAGTGGCAACAATTGAAGAGACGTTTACCTTTACTGTTTATTATTCACAGAGGCAGTGGCGTAGCTAGCCTTCTCTTGCCGTCCTGTGCGTTTCCTAGGTGATGGTGAATATCAGTTAAGCGATTGGATGGTGGCTGTGCACGTGAGGATGGTGAAATTATAATAGGGTCTAGCCTCAGTCTAGCGTTATGCAAATGTAAAACGACAGACGATCCAGAAACATGAGAGAGTAAACCCGTGTTTTTGTTGTGAGTTAGATTTTGTTTAAATATCCTTTTATATCATTACTATAAGATCTAGATATTAAGTTTAATCTGCGAATATTTTAATAGACGTTATATAGAGTTTTTTGTTCACAGGAGAAGTTTATTTAATTTTACATTAATTCAGTTGTACTAGCTGTTTAGGACCGACATACACCATCCTGAAAGAGGTTTGGGTTATGACGTAAGAATGATCATTTTGAATGAACGTCTGAGAATGTACACAAGTCAAAGTGTGTACGCGGTTTTTGGAAAAAAAATGTTTAAGTAGGCACTATCACAGAAGCCAACTTTGTGAACTTACTATTTATCCAATCTTTCTCCAGCATTCAGCGAAGAAGCTTTATAACATTATGTTTTTCTGAGTCTAGAGAGAAGATGATATATATCCTTAAAACTTGGCCCTTAACTCGTACCATTTAAATAATTGTATGATCACGAGACCTGTTTACTGTAAACTGGAAGGTCGAAACAAATGATTTCATTAACCTTCCCATTACGAGTTGCTTGACCTTAGAGAAGATGCTCTGACCGTAACATCTTTTTTTGTGTGTGTGCTACTTTGTGTTATTACCATATTATGAATAGCCGGGTAGAGTAGAGAAGTAAGCCCTGCTGTAGTGATCAGGCCAGCCTAACTACAGAGACGTGACCTAGTGTAGAAGTAGAATGCTCATTACTTCAGAGACCTGGTGTAACGTGGATGATGGATCATATGTTTCTTTCCTAATTAGACTAATGCCAGAAGTGAATATGCACCAGGATGTTAGTGTATATGTGCTTAAAAGAGAGAGAGAGAGAGAGAGAGAGAGAGGATAGAGAGAGAGAGAGAGAGAGAGAGAGAGTGAGAGAGAGAGAATAATCGGTGAAAAATAAGTATTACTTTTTTTCATACCTCGTTCCTTTGCAGATATTGTGGCCGCCTGTGAGTGTGTGTGTATGTGTGTGTGTGCTCTCTGACCAGGTCATGGACTCATGACTCCCAAGACAACAAATGTATAAATCAATGACTTCGCATTAGTATATTAGTCTTATGTCTCCGTAATGTAATATGATGATCTAATAAACAGACGGTATGACGATCTATGTTCGTGGAGAGATCCATGGCCAGGTCTAGACGTAGACACACGGTTGTTAGTATTTTATCTTCGCGATGTTCGATATCCCTTTTAGCCCTCTGTTACACACACAGACACTCGTTGAGTCATGCAAATATATACATGCCAAGACTAATCAACAAACCATTCTCTGTACTTTAGTAGCCAGCTGAAAAACAAAGTGCTATTGTATAGCGCTAATTTCATGCTTTTAGAATTCTCAGTGTCGTAAGGTCACTTTTGTGGACCACTGGGGGAAGAGGAAATATGGGAGTCTCATTGCTGCCTCTATGTTTATGTTTATGTAACTCACTTTTAGTAGAAAGATAAATAGAGTTTGAAGCTTTTAGTACTGAAACAAGTGACGAGTTTTTATGACACGTCATGCAGGTTTAATCTTACTTGACAGACATTTTTTAAAATTAGGAGCCAACCTTTACCATTCCCTGTTGGACCGTTGGAGCAGCACACAAGATCTGGCGACAGCCTTTCTCCATTTCACTCTTGTCTCTGTCACTTAGCTGCTACTTAATGAGAAAGTAATAGATGATCTATTCTGGTATTTCAAAATACAAGGGAAACCGCGAGGTCTGGTTGACTTGTTTAACAGTAATATTGTCCATGTGACTGGTCTAAATGTAACTTTGTCCACGCTACCGGTTTACAGTTAAAGAGAGACAGTGGTCTACTTTTTTTTTTATCTTGTACATAGAAAGAGGCAAGGAAAGAAATCTAGTTCTTTTTAAAAACAAGTATCGTTACAATTTTGTCGAACGTTTACTGCCTCTTGCATAGGTCATCCTCCAAAACATATTAATGTGTTTGTTCCGGTCGTGTCCCCTGTTCAGAGCACCCTGGACCGTGAGCTTTTCCCGTGGCCTGTGTGACTCTGTGAATGAGCCAAGTCAGCCCCTCCCTGCCCCTAAAGCTCTCTCGTTTCATCTTTCTGTCTTTGATCTGCCACGAGCCGAGCACGTGGGTTCATTTTAGTCGGAAGTGGGGACTCCCCAAAAAGCAACAGTTGTCTGTTGGCATGCAGGTACTCAGGGGCGTGATACCCTGGCTGAACGTGAAGTCCCCTTAGAAAATTTATTTTGTGTTGAGGAGAGGGGTGGAATTATCGATGAGAAAAGAAGAGGGGCCCTTGGGGCTAATTGATAGGATAAAGGACTGTGTTGGTTCGAAGGTGTGTACATGATGAATCCCATGGGAACTGAAAGTCTATAGTCACTAACGTAATAAACAAGAGATCATTCAAATAGAAATGGAGTAGCATTGAATGGTAGATAGTGTAGGGTTAGGTCAGGCAGAAATAGATAGAGGAATTGGAAGTGGGAGTTGGCAAGGGAGAGAGAGAGAGAGAGAGAGCAGGATAGTGAATTGAATGAAAGAGAGAAGAGGAGAAAAGTAGAGAAATAATAAAGGAGAAGAGAATGGGAGAGAGAGAGAGGAAGGAAGTGATATGTAGAGAGATGAAAACAGACTACAGAAAGAATGAAAAAGATAAGAAGGAAGACGAGAGATGGAGATATAGCATGAGAGTGAAATAGGAAGAGAGATTAATTGAAGAGATTGGTAGATACAGATATTGAGAGAGGGGAGATTCTGCTGTGTGGTATTCACTTGCTATGACTGTGTGGAATCGGTTTACACATTTGTGTCAAACATTTGTAACAAACCTAAGTACACTAAACTCTGCGATACCTTTTAAATCTTATTCATTACAGTCATAGCTTAAAAAAATAAGAAAATTACCATGCATCCACGCGTT
Source organism: Biomphalaria straminea (assembly GCA_021533235.1). Lineage (NCBI taxonomy): Eukaryota > Metazoa > Mollusca > Gastropoda > Planorbidae > Biomphalaria > Biomphalaria straminea. The sequence goes on from JADKLZ010081101.1 coordinate 15,902,728, forward strand.
AATATGGTCATGCAATTAATTAGTGTCTTAAATTCTGCTAAGTCATTGGTTTTTCTGGCTGATTCAGGCAACCCCTTGTCTAACGGCACTAAGAAAGAATAAGCTTTAACGAGTAACCTACCCTTGTTTCGTCACTTGCATGGAGTACTAGCCTGGCTTTTCCCCCCTTAGTTCACCCAGTTAGATTCCAGTACAGTCTTAAGTAGATATCTCACCCCAGGTCACTAGATACTAATACTGTTGAAGACAGATCACATTTTAATCATCTCATATTTGGAAAGCTGGCCAGATAACCCAGCTTGCGGACATACATCTATCTTCTCAGCGTATTAAAATACTTCTCTGGTTTATGTAGTTCTTCCTTAAACAATAAGGCGTTCTTTTATTTAAACTGTTTCTTATGTTTCTGGGCATATTATTACATTTTTAGTATTAAACAAAAAAAGCACAGGTGTCAGCTAGTCTATATATATATATAT
>JADKLZ010081101.1:15903606-15920843 GCA_021533235.1 Biomphalaria straminea
GGAGAAAGATGGTCCACAAGTCTTGCTTGGTGCCCCAACGGTCCACCAGACTAAGGGATAGGTAACAGGTAACAGGGAAAGACTCATAGAATTTAAGAGCTAGAAAATTGTGTAGGGGTTGGGGAGCGTTGCAATGCAGGCAGATTTATTGATGGGTTTAAGTGTGTTCGGGCAAAATAAACATATTGTTGTAAACTTTGCCCCCCCCCTTTCCCAGGCTGACCATTTTTTTCTACGTGAACAACTTTTTAAGTTCTGTTTTGTGCTTAGAGAGAAACTGACCAGAGGAGTGTGTTGATGTGTTAACAAGAGAGTTACGAGTTTGGATTTCTTGAATAAGAATTGTATTCTATTTCTATTGTGATGGTAATGCGGGATATGTACATTGATTTTGATATTGTGACATTATTTCTTTTTATTGGATATATTAATTGATCATAGTTGGATTGTGGTTCTGCAATCTCAGAAGGATATCTGCGACCTGTCAGTCGGTGAGTTAACTTTCTTTAGCCTACTCCAAAGGCGTAACAATATAAACAAACGTTTCTTTCATCCTACGCAAACCCCTATTATGGAGTAAACACAAAATTGTAGTCTTACCTGGCTGCATTAAAATGCCCCCACTTAATGAAACACCCCTCCTCCAATTTTTTTTAATTTGCATTTTCTACCCCCCCCCCCACACACACACAGAAGAAAAAAACCTGATAATAGGCCCTTATTTTCACTGTGACACTTTTTAGGAACTTTAATTTTTACTTTAAAATAATTTCTCACATTCACTTTGACAATTATCTATTCCTTAGACGGACAGACAGACATACAGATAGATTAGATTAGATGTAGATGTAGATTTGGATTTGGATGGTGCTGTATTCAGTATGACCTTTGATATTTCGTTATTCAATAAAAACAACCCATTTAATCTGTCATTTGTAAGGAATATTCAAGCCGTTGATTGTCTAAAGTAATAAAATGTATATAATTTTTGACGTTGCTTAAAACTTGACAACAAACTTTTAATTTTGGCTTTTGGCTCATTAGGGGATTTAAATATTGACTTTGCTAAATAGTTACTTTGCTACAAGTATACTTGTCACACAAATAGTAACACTTAATACTTAATATACTTGAACTCCAACTTCAGTCTGAATGACTCAATACTTTAATAAACTATTAAGCACACAATGAAATAACTCCATAAACGTATAAATACATAAACACCAGTCCAGGAAGTACACGTCCAACCTTCCTGGACCGGGAGCAAAACCTCCCTTACTAAAACATTCTCTCGCACATTCAACGAAGACTTAATCGTTCATTCATAACACGTGAAAAAGACTATTCACATTCACAACAACGGGATATAAAAACTATCATACCAAAATAACAAAGTAACATTCATTCTCGCCATACCTCCCCCTGACACTGAATAACCTATAACCTAAAATCTTTTTGTTGCAAGAAAACAAAAATTAGTATCAATTATGAAATTTCTGCGTTTAGATTTATTTTTTTTCTTTTCAATTTTTTTTTTTTTTTTACAAATCTAAACCTGACGGGTATCATTCTTAAAGACACATTCAATATGGGCTTTTCATACGAGGGCCGCTAAAAAAATACGATTTATTGAATTATTATTTTTTTCGGAGAGGGGGGGGTGAAAGTTAAGCATAGATTCCTGTGTACACACAGGGCACACCGCTGCACAATCTGTTAGGCAATACATTTTGGGAAAATATTTCCATTCAGAAGAAGAAAAAACTTCTGCTCGACACGAGTTTTGAACTCGTACTCGACTCCAGACACACGAAGTAGCAACAGAGAAAAAAACTGAGCCAAAGTTAAGTTCCTAAACTTGTTGACTTTGGTTGACCTACTAATTAATTTCAATAAACGCAAATTAAAACTCTATTGTCATATCTCAAGGTCCTAAGTGCTCTCAAAAACCTTCCTTCATTAAACAATAACAGGATTTAAAAAATAAGACGAACAGAAAAGAAATACATTAAAAGAGATTCTATCAAAGGCAAAAGAGAGGAATGGAGACAGATCTTATGTGGTTCCCCAACGGTCCAAGAAATAGGTGAAGGTCAGGGTTAAATCTATACATAATTGGGCTCAACCTTGTCCAATTTAGATCGTCATCAGGTGTATAATGAGGATATGTCAAGTCTGGACGTTATAAAATAGTCAAAAAATTTTTTGCTTTTTGAAAAAAAAAAACAAGGTTACTAATACTGTATGTGTAGAAACTCAAAAAAGTTCCCCAAAGTGGTCCATTCAGGTAAAAAAAAGCAGGTTTCAATATATTTAGAAAGATACCTGAATGAAATTCTAACAAAGACAAATGTCAGAGAAGAATGGAAAAAGAAGTTGATATTATGTGGTGAGCCAACAGTCCAGCAGACCTATTGATAAGTGAAAGTAAAAAAGTTCGATGTGAACTTGGCTTAACTATTGTAATTTTATGATTATAATTGATCTCAATGTTCTGTAAATACTCAATCTCTTATTCAATTCATCAAGAAAAAAAATTCCGTAAAAAAAAAACAATAACAAATTCTCAACTTCTTTTAGGTGTGTTCCATGAGCATGCACATTCTGTCGTTCACGCAATAATATGAAAAACTTCTTATCGATTTGTTGTATTAAATTATGTTCTATTTATATGCATTCTAAATAGATTTTTTCTCTTTAAAAATGAAAGCAATTTTTTTTTTAAAATATAGTAGTTAGTATGACAGAACTTATTTCACTTAACAAATCATTTGTACAAAATTGTTTTTTTTTTTTTAACACAGATCTAAAATCGTTTGTATAAATGTATTATGAATATAGTATATCGTTGTTTCCCATACTAATTAATCCCCAGTGTTTGTCACTATTAATAGTGAATTTTTTAATGAAAAAACTGCTTTCATAGTTGATTTTAAAGATCAAATTTTTCTCTTTTAGAAAAGAAAAAAAGTAGCTGTTACATCAGAACTTTGAATGGTTTAAAATATCATGATGTCAAATTTTCAATATCTTTTCTAGTTTACAAGATCTCAACGGGACGGACGGACAGACAGACACACCACACAAAACTGATAGCGTCTATTCCCCTTTTGATGGCCGCTAAAAATAAAACGCATTTGTATGAGTATTTTATTTATAAGTTAGTTAATAAATGGAAACATTATTAATAATGAACCATTAATATTGTTTGCATATTGACCTTAGATCAACATTTTTTTTGTACCGATGCTCGAGTCTATTAATGAAACTTGAGTTATTAGTGAAGAAGTCTGTGGTGTGACCTTTTTTAAAAAACTTATTTTCTATGAAATTTATTTAAAAGTGATGTATTTTTGCAAAAAAAAAAAAAAATACTTTCATAGTTAATTTTTAGAAATTAAATGCTTTTCTTAAAGAAAATAAAAAAAAGTAGCCGCTCCATCGGAAATTTTGAAGAATCTAAGACATCACGATGTTTTAATAGGATCTAATGTAGTTTGGCTTTGGCTCTAGCTTCTAAATGTTTTGACTGATCTTATTATTTTGATGAGGCTAACCTCTTCACCTCCTACCATAAAAAGACCTACACCCATAGTTTTTACAAGAGGAGCGACCAAGAGCAATGCTAACGTTTCCAGGTCATCGCATTACTTTAATGCAGGGGTGGGCAAATTACGGTCTTCAGGCCACATGCGGCCTGCCACAGTGTTTTATGTGGCCCGTGAAAACCTAAATCAATCAAGTGTACCTAAACATTACACATATTTAATTAAAATATATATTAAAAAGAAATATTTGTAAATATCTATTAAGATTATTGAAATATATATATATATATATATGTGTGTGTGTTTGTATGCAGCCCGCCTAGTCCCCAAATTTTATTAATGCTGCCCTCGGTTGAAAAAGATTGCCCACCCCTGCTTTAGGGCTCTCTTCAAGGTATCTTTATATTAGTCTTTATATCAGTAACACTTTCAGTAAGATAATAAGTAATATCAGTAGTGCCACGATCAACAATGTCTTCAGTAAGTCTCAAATCGTTATCATTGACACCTAAAAGAATGAAATATGTCGGTCATGATTGCACAAACCTTCGAAGCATAATTACACTTATTTGACCAATATTGGAAAAAAAAAGTCCAACAAAATTTAATTATTCAATTCGTGTAAACCTTGTCACGTGATATAAAAAAAAAGATGATTAAACATTTTTTATACGAATTTTTTTTCTATTATTCTTTTTATTAACTTTTTTTTTCTGTTAGTTAATGGCCTGCCATTACTAATGACATATCGTGCTAACACTGACAGTTTGTCAGACTCCACTACGAAATATATAAATAACCTAAACAGAGTAACCGTCAAGACCAACCATTAGAAATAGACTAAAAAAAACTAATTAAATTGACTTTACAATGAAAGTCGAAAGAAAAGATAATAAAAAAAAAACTACAAAAGAAAGAGACAAGCCTAATATCAAAAATGTTTGTTTGTATGTGTGTGAAAGAGAGACAAGATAGGACCTTTGCCAGGGTTGTTGCCGCCTGCGTGAAAACGTCAAAAAAATATCGTCCTTAATTTTTCTACATGGAAAACAAAAACAATCTTTTTTCTTTTCGTATAAAGATACAGTATACAGCATGTCGAGGGGCCTGTGTAAACAGTTGAATCTTACAGCCTATCATTTAAATAGTCTAACTAAAAGTTTTAGCAGTAAATATTTTTAATTAAAAGCATATTTATAACATGTTCACTAGAAATTTTCATCAAAGAAAACATTGCAATGTTTTATTTAATATAAAATGTTAATTGAAAATCAGAATTTAAGATACCGTCTGCAATATTTTCAGCGTCGCGTTTTTAAAAATACCAATATTTAATGTATTAAGGAACATTCGGGAGTTTGGATACAAGAACATTGAAAAATGATCTCCAAAACGACTCCAATGATTTTCCTAGAAATTTAATGGTTTAATATATCGCTGAGAAAAGAATTACTTGCTCATTGGCCACATATGGAAACTTCTAGTTAGGTCGTTATAAATTTTCAAAGTAAAAAGTAAATAAATGTAAATTTAGTTTTAAAACTGGGCTTTGATCTAGGGTCCACATGCACATCGGTTTTGAAAGGACTATCGCGTTCTTGAAATGACAATTGCGTTTGGGAAATTCCTAATGTTGTAAGGCATTATTGATTCAACAGTTTAATCAATAAAAGTTAATTGTTCAGGAAACTTTTCGGTCTGGATTGAAATGACATTGGAATTATTAAATTAAATAATTATTAAATTTAAAATTGCTTAACTTTTATTGATAGATTATATAATCTTTCCTAATATTTTTACGTTCCAACAAAATAGATTACGTCTAGATTCAATATTTAGAAGTTAATGGGTCAGATCTTGAAAAGTCCCTACTAACCCTAAGTCCCAAACCTTATTGAGCCAAAATTAAATATGGTATCCTGTGGCCAGCACAAGTACAAATATTCAAAACCTACATGTCAAAATATAGATTTCTAGGTGAATAGAATCGAATCAAATCAATTAAGCAAAAATCGTAGGTTACAAGAAAGTTGAACGAGTTGTTTATGTAGTAGTGACGCCAAATGTTTTGATCAGCTCACGTCTGCTAAGATCTCTTATCTACAGGCGCCAATGTCTGCTGGTAGAATTGCCTTAAAAATAGTTTTCTAGAGCTGTGTGAGAATACTAGGCTTGAAAGAGTTATCCCAGAGTGCACTAGACAGGAATGTGACTAAGGGAGCATAAAAATGTGTACATTTCAAATTAACAGAGTTTTGTATGGAATGTATATATATATTTATAATAAGGACTTTTCAAAATCTGATCCACTAACAAAGGGAGTATTGGCATTAGTACCAACGTTCAGTCGGATGACGCCAAATCGGTCAATGGATCCAGAATGTGCTAACTTGAGTGACAGTTAAAGTAATCAAAACTCAGATTTCCACCTGAAATCAAGAAGCAAAGGGGAAGACGTGATGACCCAGAATTCCTTTGAGCCAAGATTCAAAAGCAGAGGATAAGCAGGTGGGGACAGACTAGCCAAAACCTAGATGCCCGGAGAAACCATGTTGGTGGACAAAGATGACATAGGATGAGATGGAATATCATAAAAGATTTAAACGATTTTAAAATATATAATTATTACTGAGGATTGTAATCGAAAAACAGTTATAAAAGCCCTGTCAGTGAGTAGTTTATTGATGATGGATTTTTAAAGTTGTGAATGTGAGAATGTTAATGCATTCAAGTATTCTACTTGGCTCTATTAGATGCATTCAATAATTTCAAAAGTAATAAAGCTAGAATAGTTTTGTATCAAGCCAATTGCAAACGATATAGCCCCTTACTGTTTGGAATATCGCTCACATTTTATTGTCAGCTCTCCCTACCCATTCTTCATTTAACTTACACTCTTCTTCCGTTGACAAATGATTCTCTGCAAACGCAAAACTGCATATCTCGTAAGTTCAGAATCCTAGCAAATGCTATTTCTTGGGGCTCTTTCTTTGTGTGTGATTTATATGTTTTGAGTTTTCTTGAAAGATATTCCCACCCACATGTATCGCAGGTTAAGGTGGCATTCATTTAGAATGCTTTTCTTCCAGAACTGAAGTCAACGCTTTTTTTACGCTGTCCATATCCACATAATGATGCCTAGGGCAGTAGTCAGCATCAATTGCCATAAAGGATGACTTTCAAGATATGATAGACCTCCGTTGGACGGATATGATTAAGCCAGTACAAGCAGCGATTTGTTGAGCATTTCAAAGATTCTGTGAAGATGCTGTGAAGATGTTGGCAAAATACTCGCGAGATGCTGGGAAAACCTGTTCGAACAAGTATCTCTCTTGCCATATGATTTTCAAGAACCTTCGGAGGCAGCCAAGGAAATGATTTTCTTTGTTGTGATTTGCAGTTGTATTCCATTACTCACCGCTCAAAACACTTACATTGCATATCTCCTATTTGTTCTTTGTAGCAAGATTCCGGTTTTCCGAAACTCTTGGTCTAAGTCTAGCGAATGTCATCTCAGACTTTCCTATGCATTTTTTTAATAATTTCCTCTTCTAGAGACAGGTCATCGGATAATTTGTCGATCCCATATAGCAGAATACATGTATGGCTTCTAGTTTGTTTTCATCAATGAGGATAAAAAAGGTGTCTTAGCAGGTGGCCCCATCAGGTTAGTTTTCTTCGTGCTTATTGTAAGCCCATACTCTCTGCAGGTCCGAGAGAACCAGGACCTTAGTGACTGAAGCTCCTCCTGTGTGTGTGTGCCACTACTGCTGCGTCATCAGCGAATGGCAAATATTTTACAAATGTGATTCTGATTTTCGTTTTTGCAATCGGTCTGGCAATACTCAAAATTTTGCCAACGAAATTGGAATGCAGATAAGTGCCTTCGGTGGATTTGTCAAATGTATGGTGGATTAACAATATAAAGAGTTTTCCGAAGATGATCCTCTTTTTAAGCTAAAACTTTTGAAGCAGGGGCCATCAAACTGCAGTGCCCATCCATCATATTTTTCATTTTTTCTTTTCACTTAAAGTCATAACCTAAACATGACCAACATGTCAGTGGACAGGGCTCACTGGGAGACATAACTAGGCCCTGGCATTGTCTTACAACCAGCAATACTATCCGCGTTCCTTACGATGGGTATTCATTGGCATGGTATTTGTCCCCATGATATGCATGCTAAGATTTACGTAACAACATATTGTATGTCTATATGTAGATAACACAAGATAACACAAGATTACAAAGAGAGTTTGTGTGATACACAAACTCAGAGGCGGCCCCCGTCGGAGTCGGATCCCTGTCAGATCCGCCTATTTGCAAGATGTTTCGGATGTTCCTTCTATGTCCCTGGCTCAATTCCTGTATGCTCCCATCCTTAAACTATCGCAATATTTCTGAAAGAACATTAAAGTTTAAATTATATTTTCAAAAGCCTTTAGTGTTTTTTTCTAACCGTGACGGACAGACCAACCATCAGACAAAACGCACAAAAATATGCTTGTTTCATTCTAATGGGGGCACTAAACAATATTTTTTTTAAAAAATCAGATTTTTAAAAAAACTAAGAAATTAGTTTAGAATCATGTCATTTCCGTGCTTTACGCTAGTACACGAAATCCGCTGCTAAAAGTTCATTTTAAAAAATGTGCGTTATATCTACATGTCAAAAGCATTTCTTATAGTAACATTTCCTCCCTTACATTTTCGTAATTGTTTTAGAATTGGTGTTTTGTTATTAAAAAATCGCTTGCATAATTAATTTTATAAATTAAACGGTTTGCTTTTAGAAAACTAAAAGTAGCCGTTGCACCTAAACTTTTCAAGCCGCATTTGATGGTTAAATAATATTTTTCGTATCTCTTCTAGTTTAAGCGCTCTGAGTCTGACAGACGGACAGACAGACAGAAATTCATTTTAAAAAATGTGCGTGATATCTACATGCCAAGAGCATTTCTTATAGTACCGGTAACATTTCCTCCCTTAGATTTACGTAATTGCTTCACAATTGATATTTTATTATTAAAAAATCGCTTGCATTATAATTTTTAATAAATTAAACGGTTTGCTTTTAGAAAACTAAAAGTAGCCGTTGCACCTAAACTTTTCAAGCTGCATTTAATGGTGAAATAATATTTTCGTATCTTTTCTAGTTTTGGCGCCCTGAGTATGACAGACGGACAGACGGACATTTTGCACAAACCTAATAGCGGCTTTTTCCCCTTACGGGGGCCGCTAATAAATACAAAAGATTGTTTGTCCATGGGGAAAAAAAGGCGGAATTTTCTATCCTCTTCTAAAAACTCCCACTGTGAATAGCACGCTCCCTCCCATTCCAGTTTGAGAAACGCCTCTGTGTTACCTGATATTTTAATGGCACCTAGTTACTTTGTTAATTTCCATTCAGTCGTTGTTTTATTTTTTAAGCTAATTGTTTTGAAACTTACCTGGCGAGCTTACATAATTTGCTAATCTGTTGCATCACGGGATAAATACACCAGCAGACTATATACCCAGCGTGCCGAGGTAAGGCTCAAGTAATTGTAAGTGAACTGTTCTGTGAGCGCGATCCCATTCAGGGACAGGTACTCACATTGAACTGTACTCAGGATAGTGGAGTCGACTACATAGACCTTAGGAGGAGCTCAGATTTCATTAAATGTGGAGTGTATGTAGTCAAATTAGAGAGGCATCTGCTAGGTACTGGGATATTCAACGATAATACTACTAGCTGTAACTAGCAGGAAAACGATTGCACAATAGGTTAGAATTAAGTCATCATTGGCTAAATGTGCCTAAAATAAGGGTTCTCATGATGCATTTTGTATGGCTCATTCAAATTCAGGTACACACAAAATTGAATTAAAATAATAATAGAGAAATGCATGCAAAGCATTAGATGCTTAGCCTCTATATCTATATCTCTTTATTGCAAGCACACGTGTACATTCTAATAGATATACTTACGGAACAAAATACCAAGTAAGTATAGTTTTTTAGGCTTCACGTACATAGAGCGAAGCAAGGCTTCAATTGAACACAGAAGACTGAAGTTTAGTCAAGCATATCCACATGACCACTATGACCTGATGTGCAATGTGTGCGGCCATATTTGGAAAGGGGGGAAAAATATTCCAAGGCTACTTTTTTGTTTTGAAAGTATTAGTTGAGTGAAAAGAAGAAAAGCATCAAAATACATTTATCATTCCTGTGCTATGTGGCATCAGTTTGGCTGTCTAATTGTTATGTGAAAACTAATTTCCATATACTGGAATCATAAAGGAAAGGTGGATAGATTATTCCTGTATGTGCCTAAACGAATATTATTAAAATGATCAAATTAGGTTGAGCAGTTTCTTCAGTGTTTAAGTCATTGATAAATCCTCGTCGTGCATTCGTGTATTTGTCATAGATATACAAAAACTAAATAAAAAATAGTACTAAAGTCACAATCCTAGTGTAACTCCTCGTAACAAGCTTGGACCTAAATATTAGGGCCTATCGGCACAATGGGCTATAAGCTTTCTCCATAGAAATTAAAAGTACAAGAAGTAAAGTTCCCTTTCAGATCTATGGGGCAGATGATGTAGAGATAATCAATTTCTGTTACCTTAATTTACGAGGGTGAAATGTAGACAGCACAACGACCAACCGCCTTTACTTTTACCCAAACTAATGTCAGGTGCCAATTAGAGCTGGGTGGACTCAAAGCCACCCTAAAAATCAAAAATTGAAAATCAAGATTGGAGCCCTGGACTCCCGCACTTCCTTTCATAGAAATTGGCGAAGTCTGCAGACTCTTCCCAGTTGGTGTTGCAATTTTATACAAAGACGTCCCTGGTTGTGTTTTCCTAATAGTGTCGTCTTTAATGCAACCATTCAAACACAAGTTAGAGGATATGTCCTGTAAACCTCTTTAGATGTAAGGTCACAATCTCATTTATACTATGCATATAAATCGAACCCAAAATATTGCAAAATTGTTTCTCTACTTATTTTAGTCCATATTACATTTTGTCATTAATTACATAGGAAAACCACACTTTAAGTTCTCGTTGGGATAGCATTGGCCTAACCAACGAAACAATAAACAACTGTATATTAGTTTAGCTCAGTTCCTTCACTAGCAAAATACTATATAATAAATGACACCTTTATTTTTTGCTGTTTCTTTTTCCCTCATTACAAAGTAGTTCATCAAAATGCTATAATGTAAACTAATAATCAGGAAAAGCGAGGAAAGTTACCTAAAAATTCCTAATCCAGCACATTTCAAACTTCGAAAAAGTTCTGAGTAACTAGATGTGTTATCTTTCAAAAAAAGTAATTCTAAGGTCTCTTCCTCTGTTTACTCTTCTTAACAAGATCAAGTAATACACCTGTATTTAAATTCAACGATGGAACCTTGTCTGCAAGTAAACAACAGTGTTGACATGTAGACATTCTTGGAGATCCTTCGTTTTCTTTCAAAGCATAGTGAACAAGTTGAGGAAGTATTGAAAGGACAAAAAAAATCAAGAAATCAAGGCAATGTCTTGGAGTTAAAGAAATTATACTATTACTGTTAGTTACTCCAGACATAACAAAAACTTCGAACCTAGCTCCACACGAAATACGTAAATTTCCATGAAAATACGAAATGAATATATTAAAACATTCTCAAACTTTTTTTCCTCATCGAAACATCCCGTACTTTCTTAGTATTTAGAGAAACACTTTATATATATATTTTTAGAGAGATTAATTCATGTGGTGGTTAACCTAATTATTCCTGTAGTTTGCGGAGCATATATTCAGGTCTCGAGGAACACTTGGGTACCCATAGGGACAGTCTGGGAAACACTGTATTAAAATCAGTAGCGTAGCTACCAATGTGCGGGTGGTGCGGGCCGCACAGGGCACCAACTGGAGAGGGGCCCCAAAATCCCCACCGTGTGTATTAATTTCCTATTTCCCTGAGCTTTTCAGTAAAAACGACTAATTGTATGGACACGAACAAACATAAACTACTGTATTTTAAACAAGAGCTAACGCTTTATAAACTAGTCATGTCGCTATTTTGTTTCATTTCCTTAATGGTAATCATTGAATCCAGAATAAATGATGAGGCCGACATACAAATGATGAAAAAAGAAGAAAATACTTCAATACTGCAGGCTTTTCCGGCAAATGTCTTGTTCTTAGAAAGTGGATGTGTTATTCGCCAAAAAAAAAAAAAGAATCCTTATTTTGCTTCCCCTGCATACTCTTCTCAACAAGATCAAGTAGGCTACCAAATCTTCATTTAAATCCAAAGATGGATTTAATAAGTGGTTATCCGTGAAATAGAAAAACATGAGACCAGCAGAGCTCACATTCAGTCATCGCTTGTTTGGAGGGAACTTGAAGTTTGCCTGAGAGTAGGGGTCAGTATTGACAACAAGGCCCAAGATTTGATTATACAAGAGACGAAAACCGGGAGAGACTACCTGAAGAGAATCTTGGACATCATTCGTTTTTTCTCAAAGCTAAATCTGGCACCTCGTGGACATCGCGAGCGAGCTGAAGAAGTGTTGGAAAGGCAAAATCAATGCGATTTCTTGGAGTTAATAAAATTACTATCAAAGTACAATAATTGGCGATCACGTTAAAAACAAATCATACAGCAAGTAAAACAAGCCAAATATTTCTCTATTATTTTTGACAGTACACATGACATCTCAAAGCTGGATCAAATTTCTCAAATTTTAAGGTACGTTGTCATGGATAATGACGGGGTGCAGGTTCGTGAGTCTTTTATTGACTTCATCGACACAAAGGACAAGCATGCTGCTGGAATCGCTGAGATGATTCTAGAGAAACTGTGTTCGGATGGCTTAGACATAATGGAATGCAGGGGTCAAGGCTATGATAATGCTGCGGTCATGCAAAGTCAAAACTACGGTGTACAAAAACGTATTCTAGAAGTCAATCCCAAAGCACTATTCATTGCCTGCTCAAATTGTTCTCTTAATTTAGCAGGAATTCGAGCTGCAGAAGCTCAAGTCAATTCGGTAATATTTTGGTACACTAGACCGTTTACACGCCTTTTTCTCAACTTCAACACACCTCTGGGATATCCTTATCAAAATAATCGGAACTAGCCTTAAACGTTTAGTTGAGACCCGCTGGAGCACCAGGGGAGAAGCCGTCAAGATAGTTAGGGATACATTTTCTAAAATTGAAGAAACTGGAGACATTAACTAGCAGAGATGAAAATTCATCGACTATATCTGAAGCAGTTGAATTATTAGTTGCTATTCATTCTTTTAATTTTCTCACCTATCTTGGATTTTGGGCTCCTGTATTAACTGAAATTAATGATGTGCAAGTCTACCTTCAAAAACAGGGATTCTCTTTTCGAGACTGCTTATTCAAACTAAAAACAGAGACATTTTTTAAGTAGTAATCGAGAGGACATCGCTGAAGCCAGCATTACCTTTGCCAAGAGCGTGTGCTCAGATATGAGAATCAGTACAGAACCTCAAAAACGTATTGGCCATAAGAAAAATATACCTGGTGAGAAAAGTGACGACACAAAGAAGAGCTACGAAAGGAAATTTATTATAGGCCTACCTCGGACAGGATTGGTCAAGAAATAGTCACCCGATTCGAGCACCTTCATGATGTAGCAGATAGATATGAATTTTTGTCGCCTCCCCCCCCCCAGCTATTAAATCCTCGGGTCGAAATCAATCTCAATAGTACTCCTAGCGACATTGATAAAAACGAATTTCTGCTGGAGCGAAAGAGGCTTCAACGGTTTGTCACAGTTTCATTAGAAGCCTCGGAATGTTCAAAACAAGGACCCGTTGAGCTCTTGAATTTTATAAAAAAAATATTAGCTAGATGATTTAGTCCCGAATATCGTCATCATGATTCGCATGTTTTTTTTTACTATTGCGGTAAGAGTCGCTACATACAAGTATTTCCAAACTCAAACTGATCAAGAATTACATGCAACGATAACAAATTTACGACTTACTAATTTGGCCATTTTGTCCATTGAACAAGAGCTGGTGGAAAAAATAGATTTCGATAAAATGATTGGTACTTTTGCCAAACAAGAAAGCGCGTAAAATTCACTTGTAGTATGTTTATGTCAAAGTGATTTTTTTTTATTTGATTAATTATTTAGTTCGTCCTTTTTTTTTTGGGGGGGGGGGGGCACCAAGATGAGGTACCGCACCAGGCACCATATACTCTAGCTACGCCACTGATTAAAATATTGTGTGATCGTGAAAACAAAATCAACAGCAAGTTATAGAAGCCCAAATACACCTCCATTGTTTTCGGCAGTTCACTGACCTGACATCTCAATGCTGGATCAAACTTCCAAAATCGTAGGGTGTGTTGGCATTGATTATTGATCCATGTATGTGATTACTGGTTCTGTTGATTTAAATGAGCTCCGCCACTTGCTTGATATGCGAAGCATCTTTGGCTACTCCCCGTCTCCTATTACCCTCTGATTAACTCCAATTCAAAGAAGTGAAAGAATTATCTCAGTTTCATCGTATGCAGCAAAACATTTTATGACGAAGTTGATTTCAATCATTTGAATCTTTCAAGCAACTCATTCGTTCTATTGAGTGCAGCACCTATTTATATCCTTTGTTTATTTCATTTTATCTCGCTCCTCCCTTTTCAACACCTCATCCCCCTTATCCCCCCACTACACACACACACACACACACTTTACCCATCCATCTCCGAAGCCTTGTCCTTACAACGATAATAGCAGAAGATTGATTTCTAATAAAAAAGTGTTAATACACAAGAGAACGCGCGTAGAATTAAAAAATAAAAATAAAAAAACAACTCGTTGACAGATGTAAGCTTGCCGTCTGCTCATAAAGCACTCATATAATTATGAATCTTTCCACGAAAGCACTCCGCGCCATTTCGAATTCCCTCTAATCCAAATAGTTCGCCCTTGGTAACTCGCTGCAAGAAGATTGATGTCATTCAAAGATAGAGTGATGCCCCTTTTCTGATTTAACTTTCCCGCGCACTGCTTCTCATAACATACACTTTGAATATATTTTGTTCCCCTCGGGGTTAATTTACTTTAAATAAGCTTTGTTTTATAAACTAAAACATCACAGTTATTTATAGATTTGTAGAGAGATTATTCGAGATCGATTTGTGAGTATTCAATGATATTAAATAGAATATCTTATATAATATAGACGTTACTTCAACAAAAAAAAAAAAAAAAGAATACTATTACGTCCTACGCATGTCCCTAGTTCAATCTAGTCATTCATGTTTATCAATGACTTACATTCTGCACATTCCATGTTTTTCCTGGCTGATTCAGGCAACTGTTGTGGTCCGTTGTTAGAGGGAAATTGTTTGAAAAACTCTAACAAAAGTTTGTTCTTTTTATGGCCCGAAACTTTTAATTACCAAACGTTTTTTTTTTAAAATCACAGCCTTACAAAACTTTGTACACATTTTTTTGAAAAGTCCTTTCTCTCTAGTCACACATAATGAGTACAGTCAGTCTGATTCAGTATTATTGTAAGTCCGTTGCTTCCATCCTGTTTAGAATCCAGTGACGTGCAAGCTGGTCAACTGACCACATGATTTATTTATTTATTTTAGGAGAAAAACTCGTGCGTCTTTGAACGAGCACATTTGGAGTGTGTAGTAGGACAGGAAGAAGGAGTGAGACAAAGAGAGAAGTATAGAACTGTGTTAGTGATATAGGTTAAATGGAAGAATAAAGTTAAGGTATATTTCACTGGATTATTATCTACATTGGACTCAAATAGATCTGGATTTAGTATTAGTTGTTCCTGTGAGACTGGATGTTCCCAAGAGAACGGCAATAGGATAATTGCAATAGGATAATTGCAATAGGATAATTGCAATAGGATAATTGCAATAGGATAATTGCAATAGGATAATTGCAATAGGATAATTGCAATAGGATAATAAGATAACATAACAAATGGCAAGCAGGTAAACAAATATTTTATCTTACTTTTAATACAGGGGTGTGTTGCTGAGATAACCGCTTAGCTTCGGGTTGGCGTCCTAACAAGAGGGCTCGAGTTTGAATCCCGACTCCAGCAGTTGTGTTTGCTGAGCGCCTAAAGGCAGCTCGGATCCCTTCGCCCAGATAACCCCTACCCCACATTGGCCCACTAGAGAGATTGGACCTTAGTGTACAAGCAGTTAAATACATACAAATAATGACCCAAATTCTTACTTTAATTAAATGATTCAATTGACGGATCTCTTCATCTTGTTCTGAAATTTGACCCACACTCATCCAAGCCACGCTCTATTTCAATTTCGGGGTGAAATTTATGTCACTTCAAGATGTCTTATGTCTGTAACGCCTTACTAATGCTTTGATTTCACTTATTTTTAACGTCTACAAAAAAAAGTTATATATTCAACGTTTTGGTAATGTGTGTCTTCAGTATATAGAATATAAGCATTATGGATAATTCTTTATGGCTTTTAATTTATGTCTAACCGAGGCCTTCGTTATTAAAGGCCTCAGTACTGACCTGTGACATGGCAACCTTTGGAAAGTTTAGACCAATAAATCATTGACACGTCACAGGTCTGACGTCACGGTAAGACCAAGAGGAAAAAAAAAACAATTGAGAAACATTGGTTTAGAGTCTGGTCTATTCTCTTACTTTCTTTGTTTCATTGTCCGAAACTATTCGTTGCCTTTCACGAGTGATAAGACGAAATATTGAATATTGTAACGAGCGATTAGTTCAAACTTTTGTAGGACCACGAGAGACCCAATACTATAGATACGTCGTGTACATCCCAGGGCTTTGAGCTTTGGGTTAATTGATTTCTTGTCATTGAATGTTTTCCTGACATCTAATGAAATCTAATGAAAAGATTTTTTTTTTCATTTTTTCCTTATTTTCATTGATAAAAAGTTCTTTCCCTTCACCTATCCCTTAGTCCAGTGGTTCCCAAACTTTTTTTTAACGGAACACTTCGCACATTCTGAGTATTGAGCGACAAACTTTGCTTATTTTCATGAGGTGGTCTACTAGTTAATTATTTGAGTAGTTAGAGGAACACGTTTTACAACATCGCGGAACACAAGGGTTCTGCGAAACACAGTTTGAGAAACACTGTCGACCGTCTTTCTCTGTCTATTGCCTTAAATAGAATTCCTTTCAATGATAGGTTCATTCATAAACCTCTCTGTCTATTGCCTTAAATAGAATTCTTTTCAATAATTAGCTCATTCATAAACCTCTCTGTCTATTGCCTTAAATAGAATTCCTTTTAATGATAGGCTCATTCATAAACCTCTCTGTCTATTGCCTTAAATAGACTTCCTTTCAATGATAGGCTCATTCATAAACCTCTCTGTCTATTGCCTTAAATAGAATTCCTTTTATGATAGGCTCTCATGTATAAACCTCTCTGTCTATTGCCTTAAATAGACTTCCTTTCAATGATAGGCTCATTCATCATCTGCCCCATAGATCGCAAGGTCCGATAGGGACACTTCCTATATATGACACTCGCAAATCTGCTAAGTGACTCTGATTGTTATTATTATGTTGGTAATTAGTAAACAATGAAGTGATTGTTTTAAAGAGTGTGGAGAATTACCTAAGGATGGGGTGACATAGATATAAAGAATATGCTCCATAACATTTATATATATG
>JADKLZ010081101.1:15920943-15936014 GCA_021533235.1 Biomphalaria straminea
TATGTATGTATGTATGTATGTATGTATCGAATGGAAATCAAAACCGCGTGACCAATTTTCATTAAACTTGGCAGAAATGTTCCTTGGGTACCAACTTAGGCCGTAGTGTATGTATTGTAGTCCTAAAACAAACTTAAGACCCTCAAAAAAAAATAAAGTTGACCAACTCTATTAGACTATTGTATCTAACAAAAACTAGGTCACAAGCCATGTCTAGATCTACAAGTGTCGCGCAGTGGTACAAATGAAATGAACGTCATAGGTCATAATTATAATATCGCGCATTATAAATGCATATTATTTAAGTAATAAACTATATACATAATACAATTTACTTTTTATTGTATTTTTTCATAACATTTAAACCTACAACTACCGATTTGGTTTAATTTTAAATCTTTATTTTTAATTTACTTTTTTTTTCTTTCAGATTTACTTACTTATGCGCATTTAGACCTGATAACACCGTTATTGTATCTAGATCTAGGTCAAATCTTAGATGCTAATGTGTCACACAAGTTTTTATTTATTGACTAGATTGCTGTGGCATTCAAATTGTTAGGATTCAAGAGCTATACAAAATTAAACTAACAATATTACATAAACAATTACATTCACGCGTATGATTTGCTTTTAAAATATAGGCTAGATCTATTGTATTGTTGTTGTATCGTTGCTTATTGAGGTCACCAAGGAGACGCGTCAAGGGGTCATGAACTTACATAGCTACACAAAAATAAAAACAGATGTTGACCTTTGAACAATAAATTGAATAATTAAGCTCTATTTTGCGTTATTTTTTATTTTAAATTAATGAGAATTCAATATAGACTACTCTCTTATATACATGACTATACTTTTAATTAACAATAACTATTTTAAAATTAGATCTAAAAGCTTTCATTTCATTCATGACCTAGATATAATAAACTACTTTCTTCTCATTTGGAGGCTTGAACTCTATATTTCTAAAGATAACTTTTCAGTTTCAGACGTGAGTGTATTCAATAATTTATAAAACGTAAATAAACAAGACAGCGAGCTCAATATCTTTACTGATTGTAGATCTACAATATTCTTCAGTAAAACATTTAAACTACTATTGGTAGGAACAATAAGGCCACTTATTAGGCCTACTTCATATAGCTTAAATAGTTGAATAAAAGAAACATATGTAAATCTATAGAGAGAGTGAGATATCTACTTTTTATCAAAGTTAATGGCTTTACGTTAGCGTGTTGATCTACGTCAACACAAACTCAAAAGTGTTTTAGTCATTGTGATTGACTAATTTGATCACAAGCTATTACATGGATCTGTCTCTCTCGAAAGAAATATAACGTTCAACTATTATACATTTTTGTATAGGAAAAAGGGAAAAATGTGCAGATATCTTTGGGAAATTAGCAATGAATATAAACTTTTACTAAACATCGTCTGCATGTGACAATGTTCTCACTGGGATAGTAAGAATCTACCATAAGCTATTAATCTACTCGGCTATGGAAAGACACGGGCCATCACGTGAATGTATTATGCTATTATTGCTAAATTGTGTATATTTCCGTCTGAAAAAAAAAGGTTTATCATTGCTTTTTATAATGAGATCAGCTGTTGACATCGAGAAGTACATAGAAGTCAAATTCATAAAGCGCTGGTTGTGAATGTGTATGTGTTTCGTATGTTAAAATTAATGTTGTTCGAATTTTTCATCAATATTGTTTTTTGTATAGTAGTTACGCTGAGGTTGTCAATTGTAATCAAAATGAATTTCCATTAAATTGGATCAATAAAAATTATCTTATCTTATCTTTATTATTATTATTATTTGAAACATATGTGGTTTCTCCAAACGTTGTAGCCTACCTTTTGGACTGGTAAAAAATAAAATGGGTATTGAGAAAACTATTTGTGTTAACAGGTTATGCAATAAAACGTCACCTATTCAACTTTTTACTTTTATTTTTTTTTAGATTCATTATGCCACCAAAAAAAAGATGTAGGCCCTATTGGAAAAATTACACCTGGGGCGAAAAAAATTGATTATTCAAAGGGACTTCATGTATGCTAATTGTAGAAAGAAAAACCCGAGCAAAGCCGGGTAAAATTTAGCTAGTATATATATATATCTTTAACCTACAGATGTACCTAAGGGAGATTACTCAGGTTAAATTATGGTCATAGCTACGATGCCAGTTGATACATTATGTAGGGGCATACAATTAGCAGAACACGGACAATGAACAAACGATAATGATCAACAAGGAATTGTGGGATAAGATGGCGTACATATTTTAAGTTTAATAATGCAGATATTTAGTATTAGTTCAGTGTTTATTTAGATAAAGAAGTTATATATGGAAATTAATATTTATATCATTATACGCGCATTTAAAATAAGAATTGTATTGTTATCTGAATTTCACTTGAATGTGTGCAGGAATAAAATACAAAACGAGCCTCTGGGTCACTGCACACAATCCTCCAACCATCTTTCTCCATTCCTGCCTTTTGCTTTACATAGAATTCCTTTCAATGACAGGCCATTACATTCCTTTACGTGCTCTTCCCATCAGCTATGATCGTGAGTTTTCTTTCACCGCGACATCTCTTCACTAATTGAGGGAGCTAAAAGGAGCAAACTATAAAGAAAACTTTTATTTTCAGACGTGAATTTTTGACTAGATGTGTACACACCTTGGTAACAAAACATACAAATATTAGTCATAAAAAAAATTAAAATATTTAAAACCATCATTGACACACTCACAAACAGACATATTGACTTGTTTCTCCTGATCTTTACTGTAAGCCTATTGTGTAGATTCCTTCAAATCCATCTCTAATGCTATAAACATAATATAATTAAATCGTTTTGAAACACACCAACGCGTCTGAGTTTTTAAACCACAGAGCAAAATCACTTAATGCAGCAAATATTATGTAATCTCCATGGCAACACAGATAAAGTTTGAAGCATTTTTTTTCTAATTGAACGGTTTGAGTCTCTTCTTGTGTGAGTCTTTGATGCAAACCAAGGTTTCTTTTGTGCCGTGTTATTGGGTTTTGGTATATATGTGAATGTGCTATAGGAGTGTGTTCCTGAAATATGCTATTTCAGTGTGCTTTGAGGTGTATTATTGATGTGTGTTAATAGAGTGTGTAACTGGAGCTTGCTTCGGAGTGTGTTATTGGAATGATTTATTGCAAGGCATCGCTATTAATTTTGCTAGCTTTCTAGCCCCTCTCTCCTCTTTTATTTTAAAGTCAAAAAGTATTTTAAAAAACAGTATATTAACGACATCACTGACTGTACGAGCGTGTAAGAATATAGTCGATCTGCTCTTAAAATCCTTTAAGCCCTTTGCAAAACTCTATTGCGATTTCAAAGTAACTACTTACATTTGTTTATCTCCGCGACTTATCTTTGGTCTCTGCAACTATCTCCCTTCTGTACCCCCCACACACAGCACTTGAGACTTGAGTGGAATGCCCTCCGGCAGACAACAAAATTACAATCCATTCAGCGGAGAACAACTTCTACACAATCTTCGTCAATAACTCACAATCTCAGTACACAACCGTTGTCTTTACGTTCAATTTTTGTTTCGTTATTTGTTAATTCCTTTTTTTTAATCTATTAAATTTTTTTTTCCTATCTTTTGTTTATTTTAATAACGATGAAAAAAAGAAAAAAAAAACTAATAATTTCTTCTGGATTTGTTTCTTATGCTTTGGTTTGTTTGTGGAGGAAAAGCCCCACCGCTGTGATTGTAAAGCAGTAAAAAGAAAAGTAGTCTGTGACTACCTCGAGCGTGTAAATAGCACCCCGCAAGTAAATTGGAATTTGAATTTTGAAACGATAGCGTCTCTTGTATTTTTTCTCTTTATCTATCTTTATCGTCATCTTATTTTATACATTATAGATATTTTTTTAAAATGAGGTAGTTACATCCTACATGTATTCCTTTGTTGATCTAGTCGTTCTTGTTAATTGGACAGTAGAGACATTGGTTTCTCTGGCGCATTTAGGCAGATGGTTGGCTAGCGAAAAAGGACCACTTGCATGAATATGTCTTAGCATACAAAATAAGAAATGTGCTTTTTTTAGGGGCCCATGAAAGGGGAAAAGATGCTATTAGTTTGGTGTGGAATGTCTGTCAAATTGTCCGTCCGTCCCGTTTAGATCTCGTAAACTAGAAAAGATAGTGAAAATCCGACATCATAATATTTTAGACCAGTCATGTCAAACTGGGTGTTTGGGGGCCGCATGCGGCCCGCGACCACCTTGCATGCGGCCCCTCTGGCCACCTTAAAAAATTAAAAAAATAATGTTAAACTATTACGCTGGAAAACAAGAGATGACAAGCTATTTGAATTGAAAAAATAGTATTTTTAAACTGAACAACGAGGGTGAGTCTGCAGTGAAAGCAAGCTACATTTTGTCAAACTTCATTGTAAGCCATTGCAAAACATTTAACAAATGTGATTTTATGAAGGAGTGTGTTTTTAAAACCGAAGTAATTTGTAAGTAATTTGTCCTAAAAAGTTGAAAGCATTCAAAGAAATAGCGTTAACTAGTGACACTGTGGCAGATAGAATAAATGACATGCCAGTCATGTTGTGTGAACAATTAAAGAACAAAATATCTGATTTTGAATTATTTTCATTGGCTCTGAGTCAACCGATGTAAAGGGTATAGCACATAAGGACCAGTGAGTGTGACAGGAATTTTGACATACACGAGGAACTACTTGAGCTCTGTTCTATGCATACCACCACAACAAGCTAGGATGTTTTTGTGAAATAACAGAAAGTGATAATGCAGTACAATTTACCTTTGTAAAGCTAGATAGTCTAACAACGGATGGAGCACCAACCATGAAATGAAATGGTTTTTGATGCAAAGTTACTTGCAAAAATAAGAGAGACTGATAGTACTTTTAAATTTGCTCATTTTCAGTGCATCATTCACCAAGAAACATTCTGCGCACAGCAATTACAGTTTCAACATGTCATAAGACCTGTTTCAGTTGCTTCTCAATTTTATTCGTGCCAGTGGTTTTAATGCTCGCCAAATTTTAATGTTTCTGGATGACATTGAACATGAATTTGATTGTGTTCCCTACTACACAGAAGTCCGCTGGTTCTATTGACATATAATATTGAAGAGATTGTTTGCACTGCGTGAGGAAATCGTATTGTTTCTGAACATGAAAGGAGAACCTGTAGAACATTTCCAAACTGACGAATGTGTTTAGGATTTGGCATTAGCAGTTGATCTCACTGGTCACCAGCAAGACTAGAATTTGAAACTTCAAAGTAAAGACAAAATTGTCACAACTGGGTGTAATCAAGTGAAATATATTTTTAAGCAAAATTAGGACTTGGATAAACCAAATATGAAGTGAAAATCTTGTTCACTTCTCAACGTGTCAGGAACTTAAAAGATTAAATACGGTTGCGAAATTTGGTGAATGGCTTTTATCTAGAATCGTTAGTAGATGCTTTCAATTACCGTTTTCGCGACTTCGTTACATAAGTGCAAGAATTTTCGTGTTTTGTATCTCCATTCTTATTTGATTCTGAAAATGCTGTTGGAAATGTGCAACTCGAGCTGATAGAATAGCTGTCAGATTCTTAGTTGAAATCGAAGTATATTGAAATAGCTGTGACAAAATAGTAGTTTTTTACCCTGAACGGTATGTTGAATTGCGGAAATATGCTGCCAGAATTCTAGATATGTTTGCATGCACTGGTCTCTGTGAGCAGTTCTTATCCATAATAAAAGCTATTAAAACACCTCACCGTTCGAGATTATCTGATCAAAATTTGCCATCTGTAATGAAAGCGTCAGTGGCAAACAAATTTCAACCTGACATTAATAAAATGGTATCCCAAAAAAGATGTCAAGCATCAGGACAAAAAAAATAATGCGTAACCATAGTAGTTTTTAATTAGAAAATAGTACTACAAATTTAGCTAAGGGACAGGTATGCCATTAATTATTGTATTCTATTGTATTGTTTCTAATTTACAAAATAAAAACTAGTAGGCTGTTTTGCAACTGATTTTTTGCTGCGGCCCCTCAGGTCACAGTAAGTTGTTTATGCGGCCCATATACCTTAATGAGTTTGACATGCCTGTTTTAGACCATTCAAAGTTCTGATGCAACGGCTTCTATTTTTCTTTTCTGAAAGCGAAAAATCTAATTTTTAAAATCACTTATGCAAGCAGTTTTTTCATAAAAACTTTTAAAACTATTCACTATTAAATAAGTTCTGTCATAATACCTACTACAGCGGCCCCCTAACTATTCTTCCTTTTTAAAGAGAAAAAATATATTTATTATGCATATAAGTTGAACATAATTTAAAACAACAATTAATACTTAATTTTTCATAAGTATCACGTGAACTGCAGAGCAGCATAACAAATATAAAACACTTAATTAAAGGAATTTTTTTTAAGGAAATTTTTATATGAGGATTTGAATAAGAGGTTGTTCCATTACAAAGCAATGAGATCAATTACATATTCATTATAAAACATCAGTTAGGCCAGGTTCACATCAAACGTCACATTCACTTTCACCTATCCTTTGGTCTGCTGGACCGCTGCGGCACCCCACAAGATATAAGAACCTTCTTTCTCCATGCTTCTGTCCTTAGTCTTGGATAGAATTTCATTCTGGTTTTCTTTCTGAAAATATTGAAACCTGCTATTTTACCTGCAAGGGTGGACCAATTTTTCTGTTCTGGGGTGTCTCTAAATTTTACTAAGTATGTTTCTCGAGTCAAATGTAAATATTTGTCAGTAGTCAATCTCACAGCTTTCTTTTGAGTCTCTTGTTGACCAAAACATCGGACGCATGTACTAATACTGGTATAACAAAGGTTAAATAGCATTTTGTTATATTTTCTTCTTGATTTGTAAACATTTCTCTTTGATGGTTTCTTCAAATTTTTAAATGTTCCATGAGAATGAGAATTGCATTATAACTTTTCTTTAATATAATACCTGCATATTTCGAACTTATAATTTGTGTAACTGTTTTATCAAGAATGAGTTCTGCATTTGTTTTTTGTTTGTTTTGTTTTTTAAACTCATAATAGTTTGCATTTAATTAACATGAATAAGGGAAAATAACTATTTTAATATCAACAAACATTAAGCTAGTACTTTTTTTTTGCGATTTGCCTCAGGAAGGACTAGCCCACAAACAATGAGATGATTATATTTATCTAAAACAGATTCTCGTGAAATGGACAATTCTAGACTGTACTACACATTACGCTGTCAGATCGAAAAATTGAGGTCGTTTTGTTTTGTTGTTTCGAATATTCCTTCACATTTAAAGATTATCACATCCTAACCATAACTTTCAGCAAAAATACAGGGGATTATAGATTTCGTGATTATGTTTATTGTTATGTACACCAGAGTCCAGGTCGCATACCGCAAGACCAGCGGAAATAATCATAAATGAAGAGAATGGACACTTAGTTGTCTAGGCCCGTGATATCTAAAAACATAATGTCTAAACCAGTGTTGCCCAAACCAGTGCAGCCTAATCCAATAATGTCTAAACCAGTACTGCCTAATCCAATGATGTCTAAACCAGTAATGTTTGAAGAGGCCTAAACTATTAATGTCTAATGAAGAACCCAGTAAGGCGTAAACCAGCTCTGTCTAAATCTGGTGGTGTTTAAACCAGTAATGTGTTAACCAGTAATGTCTAATTAAACCATTGAAGTTAAAATCAGTGATGTCTATACCAACGATGAATCCTAAACCAGTAATGCGTAAACCAGTGATGTCTAAACAGGTGATGTTTAAACCAGTAATGTGTTGACCAGTAATGTCTAATTAAACCAGTGAAGTTTAAATCAGTGATGTCTATACTAGCAATGTCTAAATCCGTGATGACTAACCTGAGATGAACTCCTTTTGAAAAACAGGGCGAGGAGACCTCAAGTCTCCCGTACTGCCCTGGAAATGAACTCTGCTGTGCGGCGTAGTGCCTCATAGCCTCCATACAAAGTGAGTTGACCATTTGATACGTCTCCCCGCAGCTCGCGAAGCTGCAGACGCTCTTGCAAGACGTGCACCACCGTCTCTTCTGAATCCCCGCAGTGTCGGCAACGGGCATCAAAATTTGGCCGGAACCGAGCGAAGTACGCACCTATGGGGCAGTGATGACTAACCGGTTATGTCTAAGCCTATGGTGACTAAGCTAGTGATGTCCATATTTTAGACTCTTCTAACACTCTTGCCCCTATTAAAAAGTCAGATGGAACCGATGAATTGTGTCTTCATTATGTATTGTGTTCAGAAATTTTCTGGGGAAGGCTAGTACACCAATAAGGGTCGGATGAAGCCAGCAGGCCATAGTTTGGGCATCATTGGTCTAAACTATATTCTGTTTCATGAAACCATTCTTGTGATCTCCCTCCTTTGAACGCATCCAACTTAACCCGCGTGAGATCCACTGCTCAGCCAAGTCAGTCAGTATGCACAGTATTCATGTTTCTAATTCAAAGCTTTCAATTTCCCTTTAGTCTTTCAACTTGGGTTTGTTACCAATCACTCATAAACACATCATTCAGAACAGTTGCCCCTGCTAGTATGTTTTTCATCTTGACGAGATGGCGTCTGACGAATGCAGGTATAAAGAAATATCAATCTGAAAAATATTTGCGTCTTTCTTACATCATCTTTCCAAAGAACAGCCACCCGTCGAGTTCAAGGCAGCCTTGACACAACAAGTGTTTACGCAATCCATAGGTGTCTCTGTTGGATCTGGCTTCAGATATTGAAAGTCTACATTGTAAGCATACATAGATCAAAATGCTCTCTTTGAGAATAAGAATTACATGAAGTTCAATCTCATCAAGTTTTCCAATACACAATAATTTGTGCCAGTCGTTTGCAGGATGAATCAATCATTTCGATCTCACCAGGGCTGAGCATAAGGACTAGTCCATAATACGTTGCGGTGATCTCACAATCTCGAGTATATCTGGTTAGTATTACGTAAGTTAATGTTTCAATACATTTTTTAAAAAGTTGATAAAGTAGTTTTAATATGTTTTAAACGTTGTCTTTCACATTGGTTAACTTTTTAGCTTTTTTTTTTTAAATAACTTTTAATTTTAAATAATATAATATTCGTTATATCCAAAAATAGATCTTCATTATATAGAAGGATGTTCATGAATCTCACAGGTCTATATGATATTAACAGGTCGACGTCTTCTAGTACTTCAGCAACTTTTGTTATTGTTTGTTTGATGATGCTCATTAAAATAACATTTGTTATGTTTGTACAACTGGGGGAGGGGGTGGAGGCTATTCTGGTTGACTTTTGGTACATTGTTCATTCAGGCATGAGCCATATATGCGTGGGGAGGGAGGTGGTTTCTTTCTCACTGTATTATCTTTGGGGCTGGGGCCAAGATGGTAGTGCTGTTTGTAGTTCCTCCAGAGACGCGAACTGAATAGGAATAATGTCCCTTATTTCCATTTTTGTAATTTAATAAAACATCCAACTGATGAACAAATTAAGGGTAGAAAAGTCAAAGTCCTATCCACAGACAGGAAGGACTAAGCAATGGGGTGAGATGGAAGCAGAAGAATGTGCTTAATTAAAACAAGAAGTATCGAACAAAGCATTAACATAACGTTTGTCTATCTATCCAGTCTGTCTGTCTCTTTCTTTTTCTCTCTTTCTTTCTCTCTCTCTTTCTCTCTCTCTCTCTCTCCCTCTCTCTATCTATCTATCCATATGTCAGTCAGTTAGTCTGTCTGTCTATCTCTATCCTAAACAAACACCTCTTATAGTGAGCTGTTTAGACCGTGTCTTAATGTCTAGACTCTAGGGCAGCACTTTACATCATAATTCTGATCTCTAACGTTGGGTGAAGTTACACACATGACAACTTACTTACTCTTAGTTGGAGACACTCTTGTACGAACTGAAATCAAGATAAAGCGGCAATGAGGCTTAGAGAGAATAAAAGAGAGACTGAGTACGGGTGATTGGGAAATGGAGCAGAGACGAAGAATGAAGAGATAGAAAGAAATCTTTATAGAAAAAGAGAAATAGAAAGAGAGAGAGCAAAAGAGAGAATGAGAATGATAGAGATAGAAAAAAAAGAAACAAAAGGATGTTTACTTGTGATAGAGAGAGAAAGGAAAGAGAAAAGTGTTGAAAAAGACGAGAGACACCGACAGAGAGAGGTAGAGACAGAGATAGGCAGAGGCAAGGAAAGGCAGTGACAGAGAAAAGCAGATACAGGGTTAGGCAGAGACAGCGATAGACAAAGATATGGAGATAGGTAGAGACAGGGAGAGAGACATAAAGAGGTAGGCAGATACGGAGAGATAGGCAGAGGCAGATGGGCCGAGATAGAGAGAGGTAGAGATTGAGGTATAGACAGAAAGAGGCAGAGACAGAGAAAGGTAGAGACTAAGAGATAGAGAGATGAAGAGGCAGAGAAAGGGAGAAAAAGAGAGAGAGATTAGCTGAAAGAAACAGATATAAGGAATTAACAAAGAAAACGAGATAGAGAGAGAGATGAATAGAAACATACAAAGATAGACACAGAGTTAATAAGATGGAATAGATGTATACGTCGCAAGTCTTCGAAGTGGGACAAGTGTAGTATATCAGAGTGTAACACTAATGCGTCTTATACATTGAACAGTTGTATATTCTGTCCCTCTGTGCACTGAAGTGCAGGTTGTGTAGATGTAGATGTAAATGGGTTGAAAACTTCAAGCATCTGAATTGAAAAACTACAAGTACGTTCCTATGGCAACAAAACAATTAGTAAACAAATTTTATTGGAAACATAGCTACAAAACACAATTAGTCCGATAATAAGTTTATTTATTCCTAACGAGAGAGAGAGAGAGAGAAAGAGAAAGAGATAGAAACCGAGTGAAAGGAAAAGGAAGTATCACAAAAGAAATTAAAAAGATAGATAATGTTAATAACATTAATAAATAATGAAGTCATCATGAAAGACATCCTCTTTTTTATTTGTAGGGTAAAGTTTTAGATTTATTTGTATATAATAAAAAAAATAGATGAGCTGATGTGAAGTATATTGTATATCATATTTTACTAATTCGCAGCACATCTTAACAGTTACAGAATACAGATACATATTGGTGATGTGTATATCGATCAACGTTATTGACTACCATAGTTTCCCCTGACCTTTTACCCCAACCCACCTCTACCCATAACTATCACACTACCACTTCCTCTCCGCCAGTGTCTAGAAATTACTGATGAATCGTCACAATGATAACCCTTTTGTTATGCTCGAGTCTCCCCCCCCCCCCCAATCCATCTGATATTTTCCCCTTTCACACACAAGTACTTTTAAACTGTACAAAGCAACAGTAAAAGTTTACACCTAGCTACACATGTGATAGAAATGTATTATAGAATAGGTTTGATCGGTTTATGCCTTTCAAAAATAGCCCGCCCCCTACACACATTTAAGAATTCAAAAGTTCAAAAAATCATTCTGAATTGGGGTTGACTTTAGAAAGAGGAGGCCAATTCAAGGATAGACTAAAATGAGGAAAAGATTAAGAAATAATACACATTTTATATGGAGTTAAACATAAGATCTGCCTGAATTCACAAACTTTCTCTCTCTCTCTCTCTCTCTCTCTGTCTCTCTCTCTCTCTCTTTTACTCTTTTCCATTCCCACACAATTCGCAGATATCTAAGACTTTCCGTTGTAAAAAAAGAATTGCTTTATGGTTATTTAAAAATCACATGACGGGAAAAGAAAGAAAATAAAAAGCACAACTTCTGGAAACGAAACAATCGTTTCAGGAAACACGTGATTTGTGGATTTATTCAGACTTTCACTTATTGATTTGACGTATCGATTCCTCGCTGAATGATTGGCGCAGAACTTTGTCACCGTGAACTGCTCGATGATTGATTCCGATCCAAGGGTTAACGAGCTTACGTTTGAAAACTTCATAAATACATTCAGTAAGTAAGGCACGATTCAGTCAGGCGTGTCCACAAAACGCTAATCACAAGGTCACGTAATCAGGTCAGAAAAAACCAGGTGAACATTGGGCTTGGGCTCATTATTATGCACATTTAAAATGACGTGATAGAGACATTCAAAAGACTCTACAGCTGATCTATCGTCTTTAAAAAGTAATATATTGTGTTTAAATATTTTATCAAATTATTCCAAATGGATGAAATGAATGGCGACCTCGTCTTTTGGAATGCATCTTGAGCTGTCCACACGATGATCATCATCCTGTGCAGCTCTGCATGAGACTTGTGCTCTGAACGAATGTTTGAAACTTTCTGAAAAATAATATAATATTACAATGACCACTACCCATTCTATAAACCTCTTCAGCAATGGTTCTCCAACTGTAATCTGTGGGATACGCGACAAGACCAAAGGGAGTTTGCAGAATAAAGAAAATTGTATACAATTGAAATTGGAGTCGTAGTTGGTCGGTATCCGAATTTAATCTTTATATATATAATGTTATTCAATAGTTCAACTGTACTTTAAAAAGCTATAAATAGTAAAAATTTATGTTTAAAAACTGTTTTTGCATAAACTTGATATTCAACTAGAAGGCCTTTTGAATTAAACGTTAATACTTTTATTAGTTATTTAATTTTAAGTTGGTGAAAAATAAAAAATAAATACTTTTACTGCACAGTTAGTTTTGTAGTTCTTAATGTACTGGATGAGTCACTACGGTATTTAAACTTTTGTGTCACTCTTCTTAGTGAGATTTTCTCTTATGCATCTATCAGTAAATGTTAATAAAAATTAAAATGTACCGTCACAATTTTCATTTTGTTTTTCGTATTTACGAAATGAACTCCAATCAGCACGGTGCTGACAGCACCACTAGGATTGGGTCAGATCTCTAGGAGTTAGTAGGTGAAACTAAAAAGGAGCTTTACAGCGTTGAAACTCAAATACTATCAAAGATCATAAATGGCTAATACCATCACGTTACTCGTATACCATCATGGTAATCGTACTAATCCTATATAGACTTGTATCATCTCGGGATTCTACCATCACGAGACTCGTACGCCATCCTAAAGCCAATGTGCAGTTATGGAATTTATGTAACATATTTGAACCCTTTGTCTCCGTATAATGCAAATGTTTTTATTATAGAAATGGTGGATTTACAATACGGTGGTACTTATAGATAAATATAGTGTTCTGTGAAAGGAATAGTACCTCTGTCAACTGGGCTGTCGGACTACTTGACCCCGCTCATTGACCTTGGTCTCCACTCAAAACCCAACTTTCACCTGTGACTTGAAGTAGTTGTTAGCATACCACATCGGCCCCACCCCGGCAGACCGTCTCGACTGACGGGCTAAACCAGGTGAGGCTTAGCTAATGCTAGTAACTAGGGAAACCAGTGGCAGAGCTAGGGTATTTGATTCCGGGTGAGGCAGCTTTTTGTGATGCCCTCTCCAAAAAAAAAAAATAAAGAAATATTACAGGAAAAATACTTTTCCCCCCAAATAATGTCTACTAATTGCTAAAATATTGCTAATCGCCAAAATAAATTTTACACAAATAAAAAATAAAACTAATTTCTTACATGCTTTCTTTCTGCCTGTACCACCAACAAATTTATTTAAATATTTTCCCCACCAATCCTTGTTCATTAAACATTTCTGTATAAGTGAATTGTAAATTAGTCATCGTACTTCAGTTTTAATCCTTGATCAACTTAAGTTAA
The DNA here is from genome assembly GCA_021533235.1 of Biomphalaria straminea. NCBI lineage: Eukaryota > Metazoa > Mollusca > Gastropoda > Planorbidae > Biomphalaria > Biomphalaria straminea. The sequence continues at coordinate 15,934,727 of JADKLZ010081101.1, forward strand.
GGTTGAAAGAAATTACCTAGTATGTAGGCCTGGTCGAGCGGTTTGCACGCTGGACTGTCGTTTCGATTTACCGATGGTCCCGGGTTCAAACCCTGCCCGCTCTAATCCCCCGTAGTCCTACGGGAGATTTGGACTAGTAAGTAACTATCTTCAATTCTGAAGGAACTTCCGAAACATGTAAAACATTTTACAAAACATTTTAATCGACAGAAATATGATAATCAAGATGATGATATTTGGAACTGAGAAATCAAGCTAATAGAAACAAAAACTCAAGATCTCTTATTTTCATTTGTTTCAGAAAGTTTGAGGCTGAAGAGACTTAGATAAACATTTGAAGCCTCTTTTTGCTTTAGACAAAATTCGCTTTTGTTAATGTCGCTAGTAGCACTGTCGATATATGTTTTAATCTGAGGATTCCATAGATGGAATGGCGCAAAATATAACATTTATCAAATTCTTTATTATTTAAACAATTTGGTCATATCAGAATATATCTCCTTTCTCTTTTTCGCCTAGCATCTTTTTCTTTTGGCCAATACGTCATTCTGCGCTAATTCCCAGATCTGAGACATCACATGATTTCCATAGGGTAATTCTGGCTTCAGTGATGTTTTCACAAATAGTTTTTAAGAATGATTGTAATATTTTCTGTTTTAGTTCGAAGTTTTAAATTGACAAATCTTGTTTTTAAAAGTAGACTTGTGTTTTATTTAATTCAGTTTATAGAGCATCCAAATCCCAAGGTAGATGATATAATTAAAATATTTCGTAACAAAAATCAGTCTGCTTCAGATCTAATAGAATATTTTGTAACTGTTCTTGTCAAAGTCTTCAAAGTGTCTATATTTTTTTGAAATGTATTCCTAACCTATAGTACTCCAAAGGGTTTATCCAAGCGCTTAAAGCTAGTTCCGGTTATTTTAATAAGGACAATCTAGTTGTGTGCTGACGTTAAAAAAAATGATGTGTAAACGGTAGAGTTTAAACAAGTTTATTACATTTAATTCAAGTTAGTCTTCAGTTTAAAATTTATGTTAGAAAGAATAGAGGAAATTAATTAATTAGCTAAATAAATTTATGTTTCAAATAGAGTGGCTTGTGTTTGCATAATGTGCAGTTTTTACTAAGAAAGCTGGCCCTCAGTTTTGGTGCCCTTCTTTACTTGATGTCCCGTGCGGTCCTCACAACCTGCACAGCTACGCCTCTAAGTGAAGTCTAGTTATGGCTGCATGTAGCACTGTGGGACATGTAGAGCACACTGGTCATCCACTGCACCAGCCCCAGT
>JADKLZ010081101.1:15936024-15946652 GCA_021533235.1 Biomphalaria straminea
GGGACATGTAGGGCACACTGGTCATCCACTGCACCAGCCCCAGTTGTTAGACCCTGTTGTGTCAAGGGAAGTAGCTGGCAAGGTTCCAGAGCAGCGGTTCTCAACCTTTTAAGCACGGCGACCCCAATTTTGCTATCCCCCCATTCTGTCGCAACCCCCCCCCCCCGCACACATACATACAGCTATAGAAGAATAGACAAAAAAATTCCAGATTTCGATGGTCTTAGGCGAGCCCTGGCAAATCGTCAATCGACCCACAAGGGGGTCGCGATCCACAGGTTGAGAATCCCTGTATTACAGAGTGAGGCTGGGGCAGCACAAAACTTCTTCACTATTTTCATCGCGCAAAGTACATTGTCATCCCATTTCTAATAACCATCACTAGGTTTGTATAACATCCTGGATGTCATATACCATCGAGGAACTGATACCTTTATGGAACTCTCATACCATTATAAACATCACATAGCATCTAAAAATCATATACCATCATGAAATCTGTATTCTCCAACGGCACTTTGATTCAATTTTTTATAAATCGTATACCATTATGGAAATCATTTACGATCATGGAACTCTACATCATCTTTAAACTCATATAGTGAAGTAAAAAGTAAAGTTCCCCTTTCAGACCCTGTGGTCGGTCTTTAGAGCAGATAATGTATAGGTCATCATATTCTGTGGCCTACGGTTAACTATGGTGTCATGTAGCCAGCACAACGACCAACCGCCTTTACTTTTCCCCAACTAATGTCAGGTACCCACTAGAGCTGGGTGGACTCAGAGGCGCCCAAAGATCTGGAAATAAAAATCCCAGTCTTCACCAGGAATCGAACCCGGGACCCTCGGTTCAGTAGCCAAGCGCTTTTACCGCTCAGCCGCCGCGCCTTCTCTTAAACTCATATACCATCATAAAAAGTCTATATCATCATGGTATCTATATGCCATAATAAATGCTGTATACATAAAACTGACATACCATGCTGGAGATATGGGACATGTTGATGTTTTCTTTGATGTGAATGGTTTCTTAACACTTACGACTCCCCCCCCCTCTCCCCAAGCGTCACTCTCTCTTATTTCACTTCTCCATCTCCTTCTCCATCTTTTTATCTTTCCAAACCTCCTCCGCCTTATTCGCCGTACAAGGTACGCCGAGGAGTTAGCGCGCGTGCGAAAGAAGCACCCCCCCTCTTTTTTTTTTTTCATTTCGTTCTGTTGAAGCTCTTCCAGCAGAAGTCGCGGGCATTCGCGGAGTGCTCACCACGCGGACTAACCGTGTGGACTTAAGCTGGTCACGGACCTGGCGGACGAAAGGGAAAAAAAAAAAGGAGGGTCTGTCATGGGGACGCGTATCTCCTGCGGTGACAATCGAAACAAACCGACTCGATTCTTTCACTTGAATTTGGTGAATTCCATTTAGTGAATTCTATTGAGTTGCATAGTCTTTTAATTGCATTTAAAACCACATAAGACATTTTGTTTTTTAGGATAGTATGCAACTTTCATCGTATCCTACCTAATCAGTGTAACAAAATCAAAACAAAAAATATTTACAATGGTGCTGATATAGCAATTTTGTCGGATTAAGCTACATAGATCTATACAATAAATGTTCTATTTTCGGGCTTAATATATCAAAAATGATATATGTAGACTGCTTTATGCACATTTCGTAGCAATAACCTTGTATCGTTGATTTTAATAGAAGAGTAAATTAGGTCTAGGTCATGTTACATAAAATGTGGTTTTAAAGAGGATTACGTCCAGCTTCGACAGTCCTTGGACTATTCAGTAAAAGATTCTCCAAGCTTGGAAAAAGAAAACAATGTATGCTTGAGTATTTGGCTTGGAGCCGATTTCTACTCTCTGGACCTGTACGGAAATTCTACGCTTACACGAATGTAAGGTAATTCATAGATTAAATACTTTAATTTGGTGGTAGATAAAATAGCATTAAGTTGTGAGAGGTATTGGAACAGAGATTCGTCTTATGTTGAATTAAAGTGCTTTAACGTCTACTGTCGAATTTAGGTGTATTAACGTCTTCTTGGTGATCTTCTTCTTCTAGTCAGTGTTATGCTGTTGAGCTGTAAGCTTTTTTTTTATCAGTCTGTGCCATGAAAAAGTAGCGCTGAGCTTTTCTTCTGAGTTGTTCCTCTGAGCTGTTCCGCAATAGTAGTAATATATAAATATATAGATTTTAGGAATAAAACATATTGAGAGACTATCACGGCTATTTTGTGTGCGTGTGTTTTGAGGTGAGAATATACGGGTCAAATCTCCAGGCGTAGGAAAACACTAGTAGCTGCAATATGGAACTCAAAGTAATAACTTTTTGTAAGAGTTGCTTTTTTTAATAATAAAAAAAAAAACTCTTTCTTTCTCCTAAATACTTGTACAATATTTGCTAAGGTTTAAATCAGTTCTTTATTTTAATCCTTTAGATCCTAATTGCATTCTTCTTCAAATACCACATATACATATATATATATGTCCCGTATATATATATATATAGATTCAATGCGAATTTGACTTAGTTGAACTTATATTATTTCTGAATTGATTCTTTGAAAAAAGTAGATTATTAATGTCAGATTACTTACAAAAAAAAATGATTCAAAGAATAGAAAGGTTAAATTGGATTTATAAACTTAATTTAAAGTGATGTGTTCAAGTAAAAAATAGTTGTGTAAATTTCTTTTAAAAACTTTTTGTTCTTGAAACCAGAAAATAGGAGAAGATCAAATGTCACGAACTGAATTAATTTCTCATGAAAGTCTGGCCTTTGAAATTCCTAAAACAGATTTACATTTTTCTCTATTTCCTTTCCTAATTGAAAATATAAAAAAACAACACACAAGATGCTTGGGATAGAGTTACAGCTGCCAACTTTAAACAGACCAGGAAGTAGAACCATGGGACAGAAATAAGTATAAGGCATATTAAAAGATAAACTTTGTTTTAAGTTGAAGAGAATATTTACTGAACATTATATTGTTTTTCCCATTTTATCAGTGACTTTTTAGCTTGTCTACTTGTGCACAGATTGTATACTGATGTGCCAAATTACTATCATCAGCTTCATTATTCTTTATGTTTGGCTTATCAACATTTTAGAATGTTTTGAAAATAGTGACACTTGTTTGAAATGTGTACTTCTATGTAAATGTTTTTCAAATCAACATTAACGTAAACTATGATTTGTAACATTTATCGGTGCAATTCCACAATGTCATTGGCGATCGTGTAGCTTGTATTCAGAAGCGGCCAGTCTGTTAAGCCTTACTGTTAACGTCTTTTGAAACCCAAAATATCATGCTAAGAGCTTTCATACAGTATCAGACCAGACTCAATCTGGTCTATGTGTACACACAATGCTAGAAAATGATATCAAAACTTTATTTTTTTTTTCGCAAAAAAATATGAGCCAGAAAACAAACAAATATGGCCAGATAATGTTTTTCTAATTAAATAGCACGATGTTTTGGCTTATTGTCCACTTATTTTTTGTTTGACATTTTTAAAATGTTTTCATCCTGTCACGTGTGTCAAAAATCTGCTTAGGCTAATGTTGTTGTTTTGACCTGATTGGATGATCTATTTATTCCAGAGACAAACCAGCTGTAGGGAGACAAAGTGTCAGGTAGTTTGGTGTCTCAGTATTGTTTGAAATTTCTTGTTGAATCGAGTGAAAAAAAGAATATTTTTAATAACACTTTTAAAAGTATGTCTTTCTAAGATTTGGATGTCTTTTTGGGACTTCTAGAATTTCGGAGAATTAAAAGTTGAAGCGAAATTTGTGTCTTTATTTCTTATTGCTGGACAAATATTTTTATTAACTAGACGATGTCTTGTATGTTCAACATCCTGCTGTAGATCTGGTCAACGTACTATCTCTATCTCTCTCTCTCTCTGTTTTAAATACACTTGTAGGTAGATCTTGTAAATGCTACCAATAATAAGCCATTGACTTGCGGCTACATCAATGACTTAAATAAGATTAATACTTGTGTAGAGATGCGATTTCAAACAATGAAATTACATCTGGAATGAACATGAATGACCGCTTTGACAAACATTATTTATATGCGGCATAAGCCTTATTTGTGACAGTTCGTATTGTAAGAACAGTTGTTCAGGGGCTTACTTTTAAACAAAAAAAATACTTTGAAAATACGCAATCTAAATATTAAAAACAAAAATGAAATGATTACATTTCTTTCAAGGAGAATCTAGTACCTCCAAAAAAAAAAATAGGAGTAGCCTCACTTAAATCATACCTTGGCTATAATAGGAAATTGGAAATTCTTTGACTGGGAACTAGCTTCTATTCAGAAAATACTTTCTTTTTGTTCAGTGGAATATCTTGTCTCCATTCTGACTTAACCATCTAAGACATTCCATCAGTTAAAACAATATTCAATTAACAAGAAAGCTATTTTAAGTAGGTCAACAGTGTCAAGTTGTAGAGTGAGTCTCACAGCGGGAGCAAGTGGATGACGAACAGCCCAGGTAAAAAATAAAATAAACAATGCATGACAACTATTATTTCTGCACGCGTACTCTCAAAACGAGTAGAAATACATCTCGACCAGATCTGCTCTTTTTCTACAAAGACATAGGGATCAGAGATTATAAAACGGAGAAGGTCTGTGTTATGAAAAGAACGTTTTGAGAATCCCTGACGTTGAGCAGGTGCTGAAATAGTTCTGGTCCAAGACATTTCCTCGCTTTAATTTTTTTGTTCTCGCTTGTCAGATTGTGGGATTTAAGTTTCTTTAATTTTGTTTTATACCAAGAAGCGGCTATATTTTTACTAAGAGTATATCGACTCACTCTGTCAGTCTGATAAAACGTTTATACACGTAATTTCTAAAAAACAGCCAATCTCAAATCAAGCTGAACATTTGCACTGTTACCTTCTGGAGGCGCGGCGGCTGAACGATAAATCGCTTGGCTTCTGAACCGGGTGTCCCGGGTACGAATCCCGGTGAAGACTGGGATTTTTATTTCGGGATCTTTGGGCCCCTCTGAGTCCACCCAGCTCTAATGGGAAACTGACATTAGTTGGGGAAAAAGTAAAGGCGGTTGGTCGTTGTGCTGGCCACATGACACCCTCGTTAACCGTAGGCCGCAGAATCAGATGACCTTCACATCATCTGCCCTATAGACCACAAGGTCTGAAAGGAGAACTTTTCATTTACCTCACAAAACAAGAATGGAAAAAAAAATTAGTTAATTGACTATTGGTAATTAATTATTTTGTTATGTATCTCGAATGAGGGAAAGAAATTGTACTTGACTGAAGTAGTTGTATAAGCTGAATAAGTGTCCTTTGAAGGTCGTCGTCTTAACGCTGCTTTATTGATCCTTATGTTGTGATTACAAGGACTCTTTTCTTATATACAGACAACACAACAGAATCATACACATAAATAGGACACAACATAAAGAGGACATTCAGCGACTACACACAGACAACTCAGTCCTTTTCATGTTTCCTGATCAACGAGTGGCGTTGATAAAGTCTGACCGAGAAAGGCACGAACGAGTTTTTGTACCGCTCTATTCTTGTCTTGATTGACAGAAGTCGCCCACATCGCGACGACTTCAAGTAGTTATGATGGAGCGGATGGCTGTTGTCTTTCAAGATTTTAGTGAACAGAAACATGAAAAAATATTATGAGACTATAGACACAATAAATAACTATACAAACTTATATGTTCATAAGAGCTTCATTAGCAGAGTGGTTAGGAAGTCGGCTTGTAGAGGTTTGTGGCATGAGTTCCAACGCAGATCGTTATCTACCTTCCTCTTTTATTTTAAATTATAAATTGCTTCTCTTAATGTTAGTCTAGATCTATTATAAGATTAATAACATGGCTGATACAAACTAATTGATAAAGCTACACCTAGTATAAGATTTTTTTTTTTAAAAAGTATTGTTGTATTTAGTTCATTTGATTCGATTAAAATATTTAATTATTCATTTATAATCTGATTATCTCCCCTCGTTATATCTACACCCCCACTGGAGGCGGAGCGGCACCTTCGACACAGAGGTCACGCTTGAGCTGCCGCTCACAAGTCGTACATCTACATTAAAGCATATTTATAATAGTTGGATATCATCTTCGACCTAATTTTTAAACGCATTAGAAATCGCATAATTATAATCTAACTCGAAAGTTACTGCCTCCTTTCAATGCTAAACCTAGTTGAAAACATATTTCTATCGTCTGCTAGCACAAAGAATTAGCCAGTGCTACATAAGATATTGTTAAAGCGAGCTTTCATATCTACTTAAAGTCAATGTTTCAATGTTTCTAGCATTCAAATTGTAAACAAATGTATCGTCTTCCCCCTTTTTTTTTAAATTTTTTATTAAGACTGCAAACTTATTTAGAGTTAACTGCCCTTTGTTTTCAATGGACTTTTCTGTGCTAAAAATAGGTGCACAAATATATGGATTTTAAAATGTTGACTTTACCAGTACCTCCGAAAGCTGTACCCCAGATACACCAAAAAAGTTGCTATTTTGGGATTCGCCTCCATTTTGTGAAATTCTGCAATAATGGAACTGTATTGCTTTTTGAAGAAACGTAGCAACCAATATAACTTTATCGACCATATGTAGTTATTTTAAATCTGGTAATGGGGTCTTAACTAGCATATAAATTTGTATATGATTGTCATGTAGACTTTTCTTTCTAGTTCATCTCACGCTGACCTGTTGACCTTTTTTTTTATTCACGTAAAGTTATTCACGTAAAGTTATAGTCCACTTAACAAGATCGCCACATTTTGCAAAGGACAATGACAGAGCTAAGGCATTACAGAAGTAGGGAAGACAACCTCAGTGAAGACCGTCTAGACGTGCACATAGATATACTACGTAATAGCCTCCCCTTGCAAAGCAGCCTCATTGTTTGCACCGACTGGGTGAGAGTGTTTATGGGTGGGCGTGAACCCAGGCAGACCGCAGATGCCGTGAGATCACTTATCAGATAAAGAGACCATCTCTGCAGCAGTACCGACACGACCTTTTCCTTTCTAGAAATTGTTGTTCCCCAACAGGCCGATGGCTGTAAATCTAACACTAAGACAGAAATAAAACAAAGATTAATAACGTAGAAGGAACACGTGACTTGAAGACCTTTGAAAAATTTGCAGTAATATCATTTATACATTGTGACGCTTGAGGCTAATCAGGCAACATTTTCTCTCCTAACTGACGATACCAATGTTGATTCCACTGGAATGTGGTAAATAATTACGGAGAGAGAGAGTTAAGGAACAAAATGTGGCAAATATAATATCTCGTTTCATTTTTCGCTGTCATTTGACTTTCGTCGTAGGGGCTCTGTGACAGTTAGCGTGACTAAATCTCTTCCCGGACAGACGTATATCAAGTCAGGCTATCTATTCTTGTAAGTTGTCCAGCCACAGATATTCTTGGCTCAACCCTTTCTTCCTGCTTCTTCTACTGTTCTTGAAGTATGACTTTTTCAAGGGAGTGCTGACTTACAACATTACAACATTAACTCTTTTTCTCCGTAATTATTTACCACACTATGGTAGAATCAACGTTGGTATCGTCAGTTCGGAGAGAAAGAGTTAAATATAGATTGTAATAACTGAATGGAGGCAACACAACGATGCAGCGATATTTATTTACATAATGACATCACAAATACAGAGACAACGTCTGCATTGAGCACAGCTTCTTCATGAGCTCTAGACTTGGGCGGAACTTGTTCTCTTATTTGTAATGTACAACAGCCTTCTCAGTCTCGTCTCTAGCAGTGCGCACCTTCTGCACTAGCCTGGATGGCGGTGTGCACGTTTCTCATTTTCTATGAGCTCGAAGATGGCTATAAAGTTCAATCCTGTTTTTAAAAAGCAGGCCAACTTACATAGTATTGGTAAGTTGGGTCTACTGCAGATAAGGCCTGACTCTTCTCTTCCAGCCCTATGTTGGCTCTGCGCTCTTTCATGCTGGCCGCTCGTATCTTTAGACATGGACATGAAGAACGATGGATAATGTTTCCCAGCAGTATGTATGGGATGTATGGAGGCTCTGTGGGAGGATTAGCAGCTCTGTCAACTAGGTAGTCGGCTTCCTTAAGCTATTTGAATTCGTTTAGCTCCTACCTGTGACTCCAGGCAGTTGTCAGCAATGAACACACAAAGGTAAAAACAAAATATAGACGTATAGAATTTCATTTCATCCACTCTTAAAGGACCTTTAAACCCTGAAGTAATCAGCTTTACAAATATTTTCTATAGAAACAATTTTCAGGCGGTCATTGTATTTATTCCATAGCTATTGCCTATAATGAAACAATATTATCATGATGCAGCCTGTAAAATGTGGCCAAATGACATACACCACTTCACACCCTTAAAATGGGGTCGAGTTCGAATCCCGATGTAAACCTGGAATTTTAGTTGGGCATCTGACACGAGCTAAGTTTTGCTGAGCCCCCAAATGCGGCACGAAAGCATTCTTCAATATACCGACTGACCCAACACGTCAACTTAAGTGAATGCACGATAATGCTCTGAACACGCTATAAGCAATATTTTAAAATCACAAATATCAGTGCAATGAAACAAAAAAGGTCGACACTTTCTTTACAACCGTAGATTGAAACCAATAGTAGATAATAAGTAAATATTGGTCCACTCTACTTTGGTCAAAATAATTCCTTTTATCAAATGTCACGCTAACAAATGTGATATGCGTGTCAGAAGATTATATACCCCCCTCCCCTCACCCAAAACCGAACCGAAAACGTCATCTACGAATATATAAAGTTATAACTATAGTTAGGTGGGCCATATATAGTATTGTTACCAAATACATGATGCAGGTATCTTTTTGTTATTTGAATGAGACATGGAATACGCCAAGAGGCGATATTGTATTACCTCAGCGGTCCAAACTTTTATTTCGGCTTATGGATATTTCCGACATCATGTCGAAAAAAAAAAGTCGTTACGCTTCAAATGAACTTAGCCTCTGATACTTCGTAATTCACGGTAGACAAGTTGCTACTTTACTGACTAGTTTAGAATCAATCTTAATTCCATTTTGAAAGAGATCAATCTAGCGATAAAACTTTCATGCTTGTCCCTTTGCATATTTTTTTTTCTAGATTGTCCTTTAAAAAATGAGAAAAAAAAATAGAACTGCATTTCTTGGATATTGTTGAATCACTTTAAAGTCTATTATAAAGAAGTCAAGTCTAATTGTCAGAAACGTCTAGCAAATATTAAGTCATACTTCATCTTTGTACATTTCCTACGACTTCCAAGTTATTTGGTTTGAAAGTCAGTGTTTAAGTTGCGCTGATTAGAAGTGCTAAGCCAGCAAAGTATCAGAAATACTTATGAAATTATTAAAGAAACAGTATTGTCTAAGGGGAAGAACTCTATATTTCAACCATATATTTCAATACTGTAAGATTTATTTTATTTTCTAGATGTAAAAAAAACAAAAAAAAAACATTAATTTTTTTATTACAGTAATTTAATTAGTAATTTTTTTTATTCATTTATCTTTTGTTAGGGACTATGAATAAGTGTGCAACGTTTCAACCTGATTCGAGAATGTCAAGGGAGAGTAATAAAGTATACAATATCTGTTCCAAACAGACGGAGTGAGTTCCTATAAGTATAGGAAAAGAATTGTAATAAAAATAAGCATTCTCACGTGATCTGTATTGACCAATCCCACATTGCTACGCCTTGATTGTTTAGTTGAGTCTAGTTATAAGTCCAGTATGACACAAATGACCGTTGACCTAGGCCAGCCAGCATGTGTTAATGTTGGCCTTTCTCCCCTCCCCCCAAAAAAAAACAAAACAAAACAAAACAACAAAAACAACACATAATTTATTTTTTTTTTAAATGAAAACTACTTATTATTGCGTTACGTATTCTTGTCAGAGCCCGTCACCCACTTCAGGGTGAAGTAGTCAAACTTTATAACATGAATAGCTTTTCGGTCTAATTCTTCCAGAATCTGTTATTTTTGGACTCATCTCTATTGTAGCCGTCCTAAATTATAGACATGTTTTACCACCAAGCCGTCTTTCTAATAAATCTTTATAACATAGACATTGTTTGATCTTACAGATGGACAGAACAGTATAAAGAGGAATTATTTCTCTGTTAATGCTTGGGGTGTCTGGCTAAAGAGGTGAAATAAAGGGAAGGGAGGATTGTGGGGGAAGTGGGAATCAATTATCTTCTGTTCGGCTCCAACTAAACATGAAGATTGATACAGATTTGATGTTCCTAACAAGAAAGTTGATAATTTGGGGAAACAGGGAAAGAGATGTGTGTGTGTGTTGAAGGTTGCCCAGGAGTAGACATCGTCTGCTGTGTTAGAGATGTGACACTATCTGGTACCATCGTCTGCAATCAAGGTAGAAGAAAAACAAAAGCTTTCCAGCGCTAAAAGTAACAAAAAAGTCGTTTAGGCCATAGTAAAAATCAACGAGAGTTTATGTATGAGGTTATATGTGTAGATGTGTGAGGTGATGTGTGTAGATATGGGACATAATTTGTGTAGATGTGTGAGGTGATGTGTGTAGATGTGTGACATAATATGTGT
>JADKLZ010081101.1:15947930-15963506 GCA_021533235.1 Biomphalaria straminea
ACTCTCGTGTTTGTCTCGTTTGCCAGTGTGACTGTCTCGTTTGCCAGTGTGACTCTCGTGTTTGTCTCGTTTGCCAGTGTGACTGTCTCGTTTGCCAGTGTGACTCTCGTGTTTGTCTCGTTTGATTGACACATTTACATGGGTGTTCCTTCAGATTTCAACAAAACTACTTCCCAGTCTAAGCCTCCCTTATGACTGCTGGGGATGGCGGAAACCAGAATCATAGTGACCATTGAACAACAGTCCAGAGCGCATATTTACAAGAACATGTTCTCATAGCGCCTTGAGCCTGCATTATGTATGTTGAAAGTGCTATACAAATTAAATAATTAAATAATAATTATAATTATTAAGAACGTTATAAAAAAAATGAAAACATCCATTCTGTGGTATTTTATGTTCTTGGTAGGCAAATCTCTCCCATTGCTATTTCTTAGGTGACTAAATAGGCCAATTCTTGATACACAACTGCGATCACAGGTTAAACACAGGTTAAACATAGGTTAAACACAGGTTAAACATCTGTAATCCCCATCTGACACATCTACACACATCATTTTTACCCTTCTTTCCATGTCTGTAGTGTGCACCATCCGCCATCCAGGACCTTTATGTTTTCTCTTCATTCTGTCCATTGCTACTTTCTACCAATTGATGATGTCGACTCCAAACAGTGGCGTAGCTAGGGTGGGGGGAGGAGGGGGAGAATTTGAACAAGCCCCCGGGCCTCCACTTGAGGGGGGCCCCAAATGAGGGATTTTAATATTAAAAATAAAACATTACACAAAATGCAGTGGCCCTCAAAAGGTCAAGCCCCCCCCGGGCCCCCAAACGATAGAAAATTCCTATCTACGCCACTGTCCAACAGCTGTGTGAAGAGTCTAGTGTGAGAGCGTTATCTGTGAATGGGTTAGAAATAATTACAAACACCTCAATTTGCATGCGTGTTTGAAGCATTTTTCTGCTAATAAACGCAGATTTAAATATAAATACACACATACACAGAATTACTCACACACAGACTGATGACGACGTTACTTTTGGTGTTCATTGGCTTTATGTTATTGTCATGTTTCTCTCTCTCTCTCTCTCTCTCTCTCTCACCAGAGCTCTTTTTTTATCAAACTCTCTCTTTCTCTCTCTCTCACTCTCACACACAGACTTATGTTTAAGAACAGAATGTCAATTTTGAAATGTCAGCGGCCTCATCCAAGTGATAACTGGCTCTAAAAGTAGAGACTCCATTCCTTCTTTTCAGACGGACGGATTAAGTTCTGATCACGTGTTTGTTATTGGCTAAGTTTTGTTTGAAAATGTTGAAATTGAAACCGCATCGTTCTTACACAAACAATAACATGATCTTTTATTTTTCGTTTCTATATTATCCCTATATCTAATAGCACACTTGTCTTACAAAACAAAAAAACTTTTGATACTTATTTCCAATACATTCCTGCACAACTGACTATTATTGCTTTTTAAAATGAAGAGACAAGAATTTTAAAGACAGTAGACACGTACAGTGTTTGATAATTTTTGAAGTAGCTTTAAATTTCTACATGTAACATTCTAAATGTAACTTAATTAAAAGCATCCATCTTAATTTAATCTAATACAATTTTCTTATTATACAATTTGACGTACAATTTTGTTATAGCTTTCTATTTTTAGCACTCTATTTGTAACATTCTTTTAGTAACATTCTAAGGAATGCATTTTACTTGTAATGTTTTACGTATAATTTTCTATTTCGTTACGTTTAATTTATTGTATTCCTGTCTTCTTGTCTGTTGGAGCGTAGGAGCTTAATGAAATAGCTGTTGACATGGGCGTAGCTAAGGAAGGGGACGTTCAACCCACTACTCCTCAAAATGAAATTCCTCCTGCAAGGGGGAGGTGTTTGATTTTCGGCTTTGATTTTTATAGTTATTTTCAGCCATGGGGGTTTTGTGTTTAACATCCCCCCCAGGGTTGTTGTTTTGTAGGTTAACCCCCCCCCCTTTTCTATAAAATAAGAAGTAATGTAAAGGACAGTCACCAAATTCCAAGGGGGTTTTGAGTTTAAAAGCCCCCCCCCCCAAATTTTGTTTTACGATACAACCCCCTCTTCAATAAAAGACTGAACCATACAAGAGTCACCAGATTCTATGAGCGTAGTTAAGAGGGGGTATTGATTTTAAAAACCTCATTCATAAGGGTTTAGGTTACCCCCACCCCCAAAGAGGGTTTTGAGTTTAAAAACCCCTTCCAACATACATACATTTATATACATATATATATGTATATATTAGATATTTGCATGTTTAGGCAAAGCATACTCAATCAATATGTTCTTTTTACTATAACTCTTTACACTTTGAGTATGTGGGACTATTGTCTAATTGCTGGAGAAAACGAATGACCAGACGCTGGAAAAGTCGCGTATGTCCTAGCCCACAGGAACTGGTTAGATTCAACAGCCCTAGGGACCGTCACTCAAGACTAGAACTGTACTGAGTGGTCTTAGACATTAGGTGCCGTTGGTACCTCCAGTGTCACATGACCGTAAGTCATTGTCCAGCAGATATCAGATGACCGTCAAAGTAAATTGCGCGCCTGTTCCCCAGCCAAGGGCTTAAGTCTAGAAGTCTCTGAGTAGCAAGAGAGAGAGAGAAAGAGAAGAGTGAGAGAGAGAGAAGATAGAGAGAGAGAGTCACTAAAAGATACGCACGCACGCAAGTTTGGAAACGGAAACAGTCGTGGAAGATAAAGGTGGAATGGTAGAAGAGAGAGAGAGAGAGAGAGAGAGAGAGAGAGAGAGATAGAGAAGAGATGGAGCAATAAATAAATATCTTTATGTCTTTACCTTCCGTAGCTACGCCCTTAAACTGCATCCTGGATGACAAGTGTATTACTTTCAGTGTACTTTCAATTAGCGCTAGAGATATTACAAATCTGGTCTTTGTGTGTGTGTGTGTGTGTATGTGTGAGTGCGCGTGTGTGTATAGTGATAGTGTGTGAGTGTGACAGTGTGTGACATGTATGTTAATTGTCAATGACGCTCAATGAAACTTTACAATGGCCAACTAACTATAAGTCACAAGTAGCAAAGCTTTAAAATGAATTGATTTTGCACTGCTAAAATGTGCACACAAATAATTATGTAATTTCTGACAGTGCTAGCTTATCAACACTTTATTTTGGACACGGGATACACAAAAAAAACACGTACTGTTTATTAGTGTTTAAAGTTTTTCCGACATGTTTGAAACTCTTCAGTATTTGTAAAGTGTATAGGTCTAACTACATACGATGAGACATACGATGAAAAATATGTACATATTTGTAACATTTTTCGTTTTGCATGGAATTGTAGTACTTTGCCAATATCTTTATTAGTTACAAAGAGGGAGAACATTAAACAACATGGAGGAGAGGAAATCTTACTAGATGTAATGTTTCTTTTCTGAAATTGTGATTTTATTTTTTATCACTCAGAATTTATAAACTTGAATTCTGAAATTTGTCCAAGAAACAATTACTGTATTGAGCCCTTTGTGGGCAGTTTGTAGTGTTAAAGCGTGTTTAAAGAGAACATGTAGGAGATGTAGTGTAAGCCAGGCAACTGCCTACGTCATTGTGGCCACTGATTAATCTTTATGTGAAATCTTTATAATCCAGTTAATCGGACCATACCTATTCGCGACTGTATTAGTCCTAATAATTGGCTCATACGATAGATTTGATTCTACTCTACTGTGTTACAGTCTTTATATTGTTACTTATAGATATATAAGTGGCTGGTTTAAGCAAAGAAAAGTTGAAATAAGAAGAAGTATAATTGTCAGTGAATAAGACGCTTAAATTTATGTTTCATGACAACTTCTGCAAGGGATGAATATAAACGTGTGACTGCTGACCTTTTGTGTTACCCAAGTCAGGACATAACAATCAAAATCACAAGACTTCAAAGAAACGCAGCCACGTGATGTAATGTTCACCACCTCTACTTTAAGTACCTACAGTCAGCAAACTTGCTAGTATCATCTTATATTATGAACGCAATTATCTCCACCAACTAACCATCGATTTGCTTGCTACGAGATACTTAAGATCAAAAACATAAGTCTCCTATGATTCAGACATCCTCCCCCTTGACTTCCCTAAGGCTTTCCACCAGCCTTCAAAGACAACTTCAGCTCTGTTGATTCCATCAACACTAGAACATTAAATATAATTGTATTTTTTTAAAACTCATCTCAACTTCGCCTCGGGTCTCCAAACGTCAAAGAGTTCAAGTACATTGATTTGTTTTAGACTTTTTTTTATTTTGTTTCATTTGTTTTTACATATATTTTTTTCATATTTTCATTTAGGTTGTCTTTTTGTTTTAACCCTTAAATCTCAGACCAATTAAATGTTCAGTTTTCAGACTTTGTTATTTTGATTGATAAAAGTAGAAAGGTAGAAGTATAAAATAATGGTCAAATTGTTATGTTTATGCTTTTCAAGTTTATTAAGTTACTAAGTTCGAGATGTAGCCTAAACGATTTCCATTTACAGCTTTTTATGATGAAAGAAATGACAATTAATGACGTTAAATTTTTTAAAAATATTTTTTTTAACTTCTGGGTGTTTACATTACTAAAACAATATCTAAAGATTAGATTTGCCAAGTGAAAATATTATCATTTATTTTTCATTCAAAAACACATCCGCCACTAAGAAAACACCATGATTGAGTTTCAACATTGACCTCCCAACAATCGTATCCTCTCCTAACTTTCTCAAGATGATATTCTCAACATGTGACTTCAACAAATAGATTAACCCCCCCCCCACCCCCTCTCCACAAGCACAAACATTAGTCATGAAAATTCCAAAACAAATTTTCATTGCGACTCCAAAACATTATTTTACGACCATGTATTTGCGTAATTGCCTTTTCCTCTAATCTAAAACTAGGACAGATGTACTACAGGTTTTTTTCTTCTTAAAACTAAGTATGTCCATGTCTGTAGATTTAATGGAATCTTTCAATTCTTCTAGGACTTCAAAGAGAATGTACTTTAATGAGGTTCTTGATATATAATTATTGCTTGATATCAAAGCGTTAGATACACTGGTGACTGATAAGGTTTTTTTTTTAACGTTGTAACTAATAGCGAATTTTTAATAAAGAAAAAGTGAGTTGTAGACTTAGGTAGACGAAAGAACAATGAATTTCAGAAAATTACACTGAAGGAAAACTCTTGGCCCAGGGGCTTCACACCGTACGCCACTGGGGAATGTAGAGCACTCTCCGAATCAGATACCCCATTTGAAATAAACCGTGCTGAGATTACTCCCTTAGAGCACGGAAGAGGAAGCGTGCAGTGAGTTGTAGGGTCGCCTTATCCCCGTACAAGGACAGACCCTTTGCCACACATGGACCAGTTATCTCTCTCTCATTACCTTGTCCCGATCGTTCTTCTTGCAGAGCGCGACATTCGTAGAGAATGTGCTCTATTGTCTCATCGTCCTCGAAGCAATGGCGGCACCGTGTGTCGAAATTTTCCCTCCACCGCCCAAAGTATGCACCAATTGGGCAGTGTCCGACTCGGAACTGGGCTAGGACTGCCTGTTCCGCACGGCAGAGCGTCCACCATGCGTCCTTTCGGTCTGGTCTACTCATCTGCTTGTGAAGCTCTCGGCCTTTCTCGGAAGCGTCCCAGCTAGCGTACCACTGTGCCAACAATCTGTTGTCGGCTAGGGATCGTACGGTCGCGAGACTGTACGGTTCATCATTTAAGGTGCTCGTTGCTGCCGCGGACTTCGCTAAAAAGTCAGCCCTCTGATGACTGACCAGACCACAATGGGATGGAACCCACTGTATAAAACTATGTACATTGAGCTGCAGAAGGCGCTCCACTAGAGCTAGGAGCGCTTCTGTCTGTCCGACACCTGCGAGCTGCCCTTCAAGGGCATCGAGGGCAGAGATTGAATCAGTAAAGATGACCACGTCCGCTGGGGGCGAGGATCCATCTTCGACTCTTTCCGCTACCCACGCCAATGCTGCGAGCATTGCTTCGAGCTCCGCTTCTGTGCTGCTCTTGCCTCTGCAGGGCCCACTCAGCTCCACACTTTCGGGATTGCCGGAGAGTCGGACCACCGCCCCATACCCAGCTTGTGGGGTGCCCTCGAGCATCTTCACGGAGCCGTCCGCAAAGATAGTGGTCACCCCGGCCGGGTACGATGCGATGGTGTCTCTGGCAGTTTGAAGTAGCCGTTTAGGATCGCACCGTTTCGTGACTTCCGGGTCAATCAAGCTCCTTTGCACCGTCGGCATGCAGAAAACTTTGTCAGGGGGGAAGGCACCGGTCGGGGAAAGAGCAGCCCGCTCTACCGGTAGATTCATCTCTCTGACCAGCCCACGCGCCACGTGCATGAAGCAGGGCCGGTTTTTGAGACGTCTCTTACCCTCCCAGTTGTCGACCAGACTTCTGAGAGGGCATCCCTCCTCCAACCGTCCGTATCTCTCGTGAGCAAGTAGGACAGCTCGTTCTCTTCGCAACTTCAACGGCGGCACATTGGCCATGATCTCGCCAGCGTCGATTGGTGTGGTGCGAAACGTACCGCATATGAGTCGTATGGCGTGGTTCTGGACCGCATCGAGCTTCGCTAGAGACGTTTGCGAAGCCCAAACTTGAACTGGGAGACTGTAATCCAAATGAGACCGAACTGCACCCATGTACAGTGATCTCAGTACACCCGCATTCGCCCCCCACTTCGTTCCAGCTAGCTTCTTTACGATGTTCAACCTCTCGGAGGCTGTTTCGCGTACATGCTGAATGTGGTCGCACAGTGTCAATTTCTGATCGAGGATAACCCCTAGGTATTTAGGCTTTTTGTCCCATGCCAGAATCTTGCCGTCCATCCGTAGCTCAACTGGTTCTTTGATAATATCACGTCCTAGTGTGAACCAAGAGTAAACACATTTCGAGTGGTTCACCTCAAGGCCCCATAGCTTGGCGAAACAGGACACTGTCGTCAGTGCCTGTTGCAGGGAGCCAATCAGCTGCTGGCGTTCCCTGCCCGACTCCCACAACACAATATCGTCTGCAAACAGAAGTTTCTGACATCGTAAGAGGCCCGGTAAGTCGTTTATGAACACTAAAAATAGTGAACAACTGAGCGCCGACCCTTGCGGCACTCCCTGCTCTAGCGGAAGTTTCCTCGACACGTTTTTACCAACACGTGTTTGTACCGTTCTCTCCGTGAGGAAATTTTGTATCCACCTAAGCATATTAGAACCCACTCCAAGGTTCATAAGTTTTAACAATAGGCCGGGCCGCCAAACTCTGTCACTCTCCAGATCCCTAGATAGCTAACGAGGTGTCGCGAACGAAATTCGGGGCTTTATGGCACCATGAAAAAAAGAGTGCGAAACACTGAATTCTTGGCTTTACCATGAAATTCTAAAAAATGTTTTGCCACTAGTTGATTAAACACAAAAACAGAGCAATAACTTTAAATCAATTTAAAGACATAAATATTTCGATTTTTGCACCATTTTAAATGTATGGCTATTTTTACATGACTGTGTAAGAGAAGATATTGTATAATTGAAAGCAGTAACTTTAGCAACTAATATTTATAGAAATATATTTTTAAATTTTGGACACCTTTCTATTCTGGACTTTAAAAAAAAAAAACGCATCTTTTTCATCGATTCTGTCTGCTTTAGAAGTTTTAAAAAAATACTTTTAATGATTTCAGGCTTTTTGCATCGATAAGCATTTTTCTTTTTCAGAAGAACTCTTAAAAGTGAATAACACAACACGCTGGAGGTTTGAGCACAAGAGTTAACGCAATTGTTCACAAATTAGCATAAGAGTAATACGCCTTTAGCGCCGCGTATCAGAAGTTCGTATTGTGTTGTGTTTTTAGCAAATGAAGAAATAAAGTCTTTGAAAGAATCCACTTTTAGGTAATACGTATCCATTTGTACAGTCTATTGCCATTTTTATTATATTCTTATTATTGAAAACGTTTTGTTTAATTTATTAGTGAGTTGATTCTGGAAAAAAAAATGTGTGCAGGAGGGGCGTCAATGCCGTGCACTGGGTGCCAGATAATATACTCGCTACGCCTCTGTGTCCACTTAGTTTTTCTTATGATATGACAGAACAGCAGCAGTATCGCCTTCTGGCTAATAACGAAAATCTTCCTACGAAAGTTCAGGGTCACGAAGATGTCTTCAAGGTCATTAATCACTTGCCCTTCCGCTGAAATCACAACTGGAAATATTGTAACTCTATTTAAATATTAGTAGTAGTAGTAGTATTGGTGTTAATTATATTGCTTGCATTGATTGATTGATTGTACTTTTTTTTTCATACAATTCCTGGCAAAGTTGCTTGCGTGACTACAGACTCTTTCTAGTGTGTGTGTGTCTGTGTATGTATATGTGTCTATGTTTGTAGGCTTGTATGTGTGTCTGCCTTTCATTAAGACTCTGCTCGGTGTCGAGCGGTAATTCCCGTAAAATGGATGTTATTTGGTCACGCCATGGTGTGTCTCGCTCTCCATATGGCCAATAGTTTTTATTCTGATAGAATGCAGAAGGTTAGAAGGGTTGCAGCCTGTGTACTCGTACAAGACACGAAAACGAGACAGCAAGCCACGAGAACGAGACAGCAATACACGACAACGAGACAGCAATACACGAGAACGAGGCATCAAGAAACGAGAACGAGGCAGGACGTTATTCAGATTGGGGATTAATAAAGTACATCTAGTTTTCTTTGTTTTTGAGTCTGTGTCCGTCTGAGTGTGTTCGCCTAAGGGTGTCTGCCTGAGTGAGCCCGCCCGGCTGTGTAAATGTGCAACTAAGTTGAAGGAATCGAATTTGCAAGCGAAGATTTGTGAGCGTGACACGGGAGATAACTCAAACAAAAACTTTCTACTGGAGAAGAGCCACTAATACTTCGAGCTATTTATGTCCAGATCTGGTCTGATTGATGCATCGGGTGGAGGCGAGATTCTGATTCGCAGTGACAGTCCTTCTGCGTGGGTGGTCAAAAGAGGAGAGTAGGCGGGTGAGGATTTTTCTTAATGCCTGGACATAAACAAAGTATAAAAAGAAAAAAAAAAAACAGTTAACAATTTAAAGAGCTGCACTTCATGCTCGTTCAGCTATACAAAGTGCATAGATGATTTATCCTTTACAGATATAGGGTGTAGAAACAGAAGAAAGGCCAAAATATCTACTTTTCCTGATAACGTAACACATTGGTGGTAATGCTATTTGCTTTTTTTTTTAAGCTAAAGCAAAATTTCGAAAAGTTAAGTTCCCCTTTTAGATCAAGCGGTCGATAGGGCAGATAACGTTAAGGTCATCTGTTTCTTTGGCCACCGGTTAACGAGCAGGGTGTCATGTGGTCAGCACAACGACCAAACGCCTATACTTTCCCCAACTAAAGTAAGTTACAGCGCCCTAAAAATCCTGAAGTCTTCACCGAGATTCGAACCCAGGACAATAGGTTTGGACGCCAAGTGCTTAACCACTCAGCCACCGCCCCGCCCCCTTTTTTAAACTGAGAGGTTTATTTCCATAAAGTCTACTTACTTGTTCATATCTTCTCTTTAAGTCAACTGCGTACATAAGACGAGAGATGGAAGGGACGAACAAAGGATGTGAGGAGTACATTGAGAATAACGGAAGTAGTGTGAACATTTGAATTCTGGGAAAACTTATCTTTTTTTTTACAATTTTTGTAAATGTTTGACCTCGATGTAGTTTTAAAAGTTGCGCTTTCATGGACCTTTTTTTTCATTTATACTCTTACAGTTACTTCCGTAAGGGCCTCACATTTGCACCTTTATGATTAGTTAATTCATTATTTCTAATTAATCATTTTGGATTGGCATTAAACAAGGGAAATAAATCTTACTTGACGGATTTGGTGATATAAGCTGAATTAGTTTCTTTGGGTAGGCTCGAGCCCTGAGTTAAAATTCAAGTCGTTCAACTTTTTTATGTATGTATTCTA
Source organism: Biomphalaria straminea (assembly GCA_021533235.1). NCBI lineage: Eukaryota > Metazoa > Mollusca > Gastropoda > Planorbidae > Biomphalaria > Biomphalaria straminea. The sequence goes on from JADKLZ010081101.1 coordinate 15,957,944, forward strand.
AAAGGGATCACGGTAACATTCACCTAAATGCTCCATTCTGTCACCACCACCTCCTCTCACCCCTGCCCAATAAGTGATAGGACCATAGGCATTAAGAAATTTAAAAGCATGAAATTGCGCTAAACAGAGTTAATTGGCAAAAGTACTTCTAATCGCACAGATTTATTATTGTTAGTCTACATTTGTTTATTAATAATATAATAAACTGATCCAAAATAAATGATACAATTTTCAAACATAATGTAAGCTTTTTTAAAAAGTATTTTTAGCGGCACCCGAAAGGGCAATAGACGCTATTAGTTTTGTGTAGTCTGTCTGTCCGTCCGTCCGTCCTGTTTAGATCACGTAAACTAGAAAAGATCTGATGCAACAGCTACTTTATTTTTCTTTTCGGAAAGGGAAAAATTTAATTTTTAAAATCAACTATGCAAGGTGTTTTTTTTTCATAAAAATTCACCATTTTGACAACTCTCTTTGTAATTTTTTTTTCAAAGACCTCAGTCAGAAAATACATGTTTTTGTAGTGAGTTGTATCTTATTTTAATTATAATTTTGCGTTTCTACATACATCTACTTTCAAGTTGAATCTATGTATATTGTAAATAAAATTTTTAATTAAGTTGTATATGATCCAAATGTTTGATCACCTCTATTTCAAGTACTGCATTATAAAATAGATCGGTTCAGTTGTATCGTTAACTTGTACCAACTGTTCGGGTCTACAAGCCAACGGCCGAGCAACAACAAGAACTTCTTAATTCTTACAAAGCTTATATCAACTCACTCTGTCTGTCTGGCCAAAAGTTTGTACACGTTATTTCGCCAACACCCAATCTCGGATCAAGCTGAAAGTTTTTGCACAATTATTTCTTTTACCTGTCAACTCATGAATCAATAAAAAAAAAAATAACCAATTAGTTAATTGACTGTTGGAAATAAATTACTTTGTTTGGTATCTCAAACAAGGGAAAGAAATAGTACTTGGCTAAAGTAGTGATATAAGCTGAATTAGTCTCGTTTCCAAGGGAAAGAAATAGTACTTTACTGAAGTGGTGGTGTAAGCTGAATTACTCACGTTTATAGATTGTCGTTTAAGGCTTATTACAAATTTAATTTCATGACTGATTATTATTATTATTGCTTTTATATAGCGTTACTTTCATGCTTATAGCATGCTCAGAGCGCTTTAATCCAATCTCATTTGTGGACCAGTGGGGGGAGGGGGTATCTAGGAATTGGTTTCCCGTGCTGCCTTTGGGCGCTCAGTAAACACAACTCTGCCCGAGTCGGGTGTCGAACCTTGAGCCCCCTTCTAGGTAGCCAAGCAAGCCAAGCTCAAGCCGCACTTGGCCTCTCGACCACGCTTCCCACCAAACAAATTGATGCAATGAATGCAATGCAGTGTTTTTTTTTAAAGTTTTTTTTTTAATTGTCTTTGTTCCCTTTATGTACTCAGACGCCAGAATAACCCATTTCAATTTTAAATTGTTTCCTATGAGCTGAGCACACCGCTGTTGGAAAATAGACGATTCAACACTTTTTAAAATCTTATTTCCTTAAAACCTGTTCTAGAGTCTTTAAGTCTGACCTGCCCCCATAGAGACAAGCCCACGCTGACATACCGTCACACACATTGAGTCCCCAGACAAACACACCCTCAGTCCACACAAACACACAGACTACGCATACACACACTCGTCAACTGGGAGTGAACGAAGAGAAAAAAAAAAGGGTCATGAGTGTCTTTTAGGACACAGTGTCCTAGTAATTGAATCAAGTAGTTGTTGAGTACTGCTCTGAAGTGAATGTTGGTCTAGGTGAGTGCTTTCTCTACTGTCTGGGAGGATGTCTAGCCAAGGACAACATTTAGTACAGAAGACAAACACGTTGAAGTCTGTCAATACACAATGCACCCGCGATCGGTCAGAGCTGGTACTACGCTGTATAAACATGATTTAAGTTGGTCAATACTTCACATTTTCGCAGTTAAACCTGGTACTACAAATTTATTTCACAGAACCCGATTAAGGCAATGTAAATCGATGTTATAGGTAATATTGCATCTTCTGTCTCCTAAGAAAACTTGCCCAGATGAATGACTGGTGTAGATTAATATGTTCTTATCTTATACATCATTGACGTTTCTTCAAAGATAATTACGTCCATGTATCCGTGTGTTAATCTAGACTTAGACTTAAGTCCTTCCGCGCCGTTCGGCACATTGGGCGGCAAGCTGTCTCCATAAAGATGTAATTGGCTATGTCTGCAACCTCCTCCCACCTGGTGTCCACTGTTCTGAGGTCCTCCATGAAGGTATGATGCCAAGTTATACGAGGACGTCCTTGTTTGCGTTTTCCTTGTATTGGCCTCCGTGTCATCGCTTTTCTTGGTATGCGTAGTTCATTTTGTCGTAGAACATGTCCCGCAAACCTCATGCGACGTTCTGTCACAACCTCACTGAGTGTTCGACTCCCAGTTCGGCATAGGATTTCCTTGTTTGAGACTTGATCTGTGTAACTGACTCTCAGAATCCGTCTCAGCCATTTTTGTTGAGCCACATTTAGTCTCTTCTCAATTTTGACTGATGACTTCCATGTCTCACATGCATATGTTACAGTTGGAATTACGATTGTGTTGAGAAGGTGTATTTTTGTCTCGAGTCAAATGGCTTGGCTTGTCCAAATAGGCTGCAGCCTTTGGAAAATGTTCCCTGCCTTTCCTATCTAAATGTGCATGCTAATTATAGATTTATTCTTTTCGAAGGCCTTGGCCAAATTTCTTCAGTATGGTCAGATTTTTTTCTGGACGTTCAGACTTCTGCTGTGTGGCCACATGTGTTGTATGGTGTAGTAACTTTTGGCTCTCTTAAAACTCTCCAGACCAACATAAAAAATAATTACGACTGCATTCTTCATTGCAGTATCGCTCTTTGACGTCAGGGACCCACTGCTAAATATTTAAAGATATCTCTTATCTACCATGCAAGTGGAGGACGCGTGGTGCTCCCTGTGTGTTTCCTGGCGCCCTCCCATCGCCCTCGATTACTCTTTAGATAAGTTTCATTCAATTGTTACGACTTACTTCTGCTCTCAGCTCAACAATACCGCAGGGCAAAGTATTCGATTCTGTTACACAAAAATGCTAAAAACTTTTATGGACTCGATTTTGATTTTCTATCGCCGCCATAGTCGTAATCGTATGTAACATTCTATATTTTAGTTTAAGGGGAGGTTTCATTGTTTTTGTTGATACAGACAAAGCCCCAAAAATGTTTCAACTAGTTTTTTAAATGTCCCCGAAAGAGGAATAGCAGCTATTAGTTTTGTGTGGTCTGTTTGTCCGCACCAATTAGATATCAGAAACTGGTAAATAAAATGAAAATCCGATATCATGATATTTGTTAAAGTTCTGATGCAACGACTACTTTTTTTTCTTTTCCGAAAGTGAATCATTGATTTTTTAAATTAACTATACCACCAATGTTTCGTCTCTTATCTTATCTTCTATAATACAGACGTTACTTCAAAAAAGAAGATGACTATATCCTACGCGTTATGCATTCAGTCATGCATATTTACCAGTGACTTAAATTCTGCCAAGTCACTGGTTTTTCTGGATAGCTCATGCAACCCATTTCATGCTCTAATGGCACTAGGGAAGAAAGAGCATTTGTACAGATTTGTCCTCGCATATGGGACGAGGAATGTGCCTTTTCATTAATATACTCCACTTTTAGCTCGAAGGTCAAAGTCTAAAATTAAGCGCTTAGCTCGAAGGTCAAAGTCCAAAATGTCTAACTCCAAGTTTGCTCTCTATTTCATTTGCTCTCAACTATACTTAAAATGTTGAAATGCTCATTTTATATTGACAGCTGAATCTTCGTAAATGAACCATGTTTATTCATTGTAAGTAATCTTTTAGATCGCACAGCGTAGTCCAAATGTATAAATGTCAGTATTATTGATGACATAATTATCAAAATAAAGGAAGTTTTAACTAGTATTAGTGTATTGGGCTAAGTTTAGGGAAGCCATAGCCTACACACTTGATCTTTGTGTGATAAATGTATAACTTAAAATTATCGCTGCAGAAAGCAAGCGTGCTTGTTTGACATCGATTACCTATCCCAAATGGCTAGGCGTTATCAGATCCAAATTGCCAGGTATTAGCAGACACCTTATTAAACTGTCAGCTACAGTTTGATCTTCTTTCCCCCCCCCCAGTGACGGCCCCATCTCTCAGGGAATGATTGAATCTCTTTAGTCCTTCAGATTCGCCATCTCGCTTGGCTCCGCGCTCTGGGACGAAGAGATCATTATCTACGGATCTACAGCCTTTATCCTGCTTTTAATGTGTGAGTGTGAGGCAGTGTGTGCGTGTGTGTGTGCTTGGAAGGTGTCTGTGAAGAACGAGATGTCAAGGGATTGGAAAGAAAACGAATGGATCTCAAGTTAATGGAAGGTAGACCGTGCTATTGCTGCCTGTTAGCCTAAGTCATGTGTATAGATTCCTCTTGTAGTGATGCATTTGAAGGGATAGCACATGCCAACTAGGTTCGTTGCACTTCATTGTCGGTGGAGTTTTTAGGACAATGACATCGCTTAGTACCCTTGACAAATGTGTGTGTGTGTGTTTGTGTGTGTGTCTGAGTGTGAGGTGTGCGCACTAACCTAGATCTAACTTGATCTACCTTTCAATCAGGAAAATGCTCTTTTATCTTTCTATTTTCATTAAGCGCTTAAGTCGAAGGTCAAAGTCTAAAATTAATCGCTTAGCTCGAAGGTAAAAGTCTAAAATTAAGCGCTTAGGTCGAAGGTCAAAGTCTAAAATTAAGCGCTTAGCTCGAAGGTCAAAGTCTAAAATTAAGCGCTTAGCTCGAAGGTCAAAGTCTAAAATTAAGCGCTTAGCTCGAAGGTCAAAGTCTAAAATTAAGCGCTTAGCTCGAAGATCAAAGTCCAAAATTAAGCGCTTAGGTCGAAGGTTAAAGTCTAAGATGACGCCATCTAGTTATTGTGCTAATGCCTTTGACAAGTTAAAAGTCTACATTAACATTCTGTAAACATAACTAGAATCAAAATCATCAGATTTAAGTTGAAATACAAAATCGAAATGAGCAACATTTAACCGCTTAAAAAAGACAAACGGCTTTGAGTTCTTTTTTCATGAATCTACGGATCATAAGAAATGAATCAAAAATTTATGCTCAATTCCACGCGCTGGTTTGCGCCTTTGATAAATTATGCACGCTCTGGAATGTCCGTTGAAAGAAGAAATAAACAAGTCGATAAATAACTCCATGTGTTTGTAAACGAGCGCCATCTGGTGGAAGCTTAGCAGACGTTATATGTAACTCTAGATCCATAACATGTATTCGGACAGAAAAAAAATGATGATGTTGAAAAAGATTTGTTACATTTTACAAAAGAATTGTCTTCAACTGTATCTATATATGGGAAGAAAAGGAAGTAGAATACGATACAACGGCCATGTATTATGTAAGTTACCACACAACAGCCATGTATTATGTAAGTTACACACAACAGTCATGTATTATGTAAGATAC
>JADKLZ010081101.1:15972236-15982591 GCA_021533235.1 Biomphalaria straminea
AAAACTTTGCCACAGGTATTCATTGTATCTGGCTAGACACAAATCAACAAAAAAAAACAACTATCAATTAGTTAATTATTGGTGAACAATTATTTTGTTTGACCTCGAAATAAGGAGAATAAATGCAACTTAATGAGAGATGTTTATGTGTAGCCTATATCGATTTAATCTACTTTCAAGTTTTGACACTACATACCACTTACCTACCATTCTCAGAGCAAGTTAAAAGTTAGTATTATTCATAGCCGTTGACAAGACATGAATCTATCCAAGAATTAACCAATTAGTAAATCAATTAATACTAATTAATTTTATTTACTTTATAAAGTAGAAAGGGAGCTAAGCCCTGTAATTTTCAGATAAATGACAGTAATTAACTGTTCATTCCCTTAGATAAGTTTTGTTTTTTAAAAAAGGTTTCCTTTTTTTTCTGTAGCTTTTTTTTTTGTGTGTGAAAATATTTGGGGCATAGGGTACAACTAGTGGCCGCTCAGCTAATCGAAATCTGGGAGCGAAATATTCTCAGTCTATCTCTGGTTTGAACTGTAGCTACTTCAAGTACAACAGCGTGCCACACATCTTTAGTTTTTCAATGCTAACTTATCAAAGTTCTAGTTGTTTTGTTTTTTTATTACCAAAGATATGAAGTGAGAAATTGTATTAACATCTTTCTCTCTCTGTCTGAACTACACCTACTGTTTTTTTTCTTCCATTTTTTTTTTGGTTTCCCTGATGAAGTCTATCAGTCATTGAAATAGAGTTTTTATCTTAATTCGACTAAGTTCATACTATCAATTCATGTGAACGTATGAAGCAAACCTTGGGGATACATGATAAAACATAGGTAGATCTAAATGCTGACCCACTTATTGGGTGGCCGACTGTTCGTGGTCATATCTATCTCATTCTTCTTTACAATAATTGAATCCGTTATGAATAGATAAAGCTTTCAAAGAAATTTGGACACTTGTATAATGTTTGCATTCAGCTAACATTTTTGTATCATTTTACTGAAACTAAAAGCATTTCACCTTTTGTCTGTTTCGATTGAATGCTTATATCAATAATATAAGTTGATGTTGCACAATCGAATGACTTGAAGACCATAATGCATGGTTGCACAATCGAATGGCTTTAAGACCATAATGCATGGTTGCACAATCGAATGGCTTTAAGACCATAATGCATGGTTGCAACAATCGAATGACTTTAAGACCATAATGCAACAATAACAATGAAAGGGTAAAAGTATTGCGAAGAAAACCAGGACGAATGTATCTTATAGATAAGTGTATGGGTAATATGCTAATGAGCAGGGAGAGTCTAATCTGTTTATAGGACTTGTACCTTTGAGGTTAGTTAGTAATTGCGATTTAATAGAGCTGTCTAATGTACTGGAGATACAACAAGTTGAATATCGTAATGAAGAGAGTTTTCTTGGCTATTTAAGAATTTAAAAAACTCGCACGTAGTGATAATGTAACATATTTGACAGATTAAAATAAGATAAGATAAGATAAGATAATTTTATTGATCCAATCTAATGGAAATTCAGTTTGATTACAACTTGACAACGTCAGCGTAACTGCTATACAAAAACAATGTTAATGAAAAATTCGAACAACATTCACATACAAACACACATGCACATTCACAACCAGCGCTTTATGAATTTGACTTCTATGTACTTCTCGATGACAGCTGATCTCGTAACACTCTGATCGAAAGTGGGACAAAGGAGTTTTTAAATCTTTCAGTTTTAGTCTTGATGGAAAGGAGACGACCACTTCGTTCAGATCTTTTGTAACAGTGGTTTAATGGGTGAAGGTTGTCTTTAAGAATCGTGAGTGATTTGGAAATGCATCTTTCTTGGAAAAGCTCTTCAAGAGATGGTAGCTGTGCTTGAGTAATATACGATGCTTTTTTAATTAGTCTATTTATTCTGAATCTTTGTGCCAGTGGAGTATTACCGTACCAGCAGGTGATGGCAAAGTTAATAAGGCTGCTGATGGTTGCTGTGTAGAAAATTCTGTAATTAATGAATAATTAACAATTATAATGGCATAGTTCTTACCAAAACAAAATAAACCCCCCAAGAAAAAAAAAATCAAAATTTATGTAGATATTTGTTAAAACGGCAAGGGTTCTAGGGCTTTCATGACAAAGAAAGTCAAACGAAAATTGTGTTTTCGTGTCAGAAACTCAAATCCGTCAGGTTTAAGAATCGATCGGTTTCAACCTAACACATTCCGTCACATTTCAATTTCCACAACCACTCTCAAGAACCTCCACCCTTAGATCCTCTCTCCTATTCCCGTTTTTTTTTCCTCCAAGAATTTATTTCTGCATTTTTTGTCTTTAAGTTAACCCATTTGTCCCAGAACTGAACACAATAAACTTAGCATGTAATACATAGTCTGAGAACGTTATTCGTGAAGAACAATTGAAGTTCTAAGAAGGCAAAGAAGAAAAAAAAAAGCTTTAAAAAAAAGATGTTAGAGAGGGATGGGGAGAACTCAAGTTAAAAATACACCCCCACTCAAAGAGATGCCTCCCTCTCTTCCTCTTGTTTGCCCTCCTCTTCTATTGAAAAGAGGGTGCACATTAAGCCCGTGCCTGCTCCTGCAACTATTGTGGTCTATTTGTTAGAACCAGGCCGGTGCCTTTCATCTTTCGGCCTCTTCAAAAGATAAGTGGACCGCCGGAGGTAGAGGCAATATTTGGACGAAGGAAATGTACAAGGGAGTTAGAACACAGGGCTAATAGATGGTGTAATGACGGAGAGGGGGGGGGAGGATTTATTGGTTCCTTTGAGTTTAAACCTGCACAGAATCTTTGAAAACTATGAGCTTAGAAAAAGTTACTCACGGTCGAAAATTCCTATGCAAACACTTCCTCCTTCCTTCCTCTCTTATTTTCCATTCAATCTCCTCCCTTTCTTCTCTATTTTCTCTTCTCTCCTCCCTTTCTTCTCTATTTTCTCTTCTCTCCTCCCTTTCTTCTCTCCTCCATGTCTCTCTATCTCTCTCTTTCCCTCCCTTTCTCTCCCGCTAATACACATGATCTCTCTTTATTCAATCCCCTTTTTTTTCTTTTCGTCTTTCTTTGTTACTTCTTTTGTTCTCTATCCTTTTTTTTTGAGCTTTCTCTCTTTTTTCCTCTTCTCTCTATCTCACACCTATCTCTTTCTCATCGCTTTTGTTTATTTTTCTCCTTCGCGCCATCTCTCATTTCTTTTCTCTTGTCATATCACTATATTATCTTCTCCTCTCGCTTTTTCTCTCTCGCTTCTCTTGTCTAGATATCTTCTCTTTCAATGTTTAGTCCTAATCCCTTACTCCCCCCTGTGAAACGCATAAATAATGAATATACATTAACATAGTGGTACAGTCCAAGGTAAATATAGGTCCCAATGATGCGTTTTATCAAAGTAAAATATACAAAAATATTTATGAAAAAAAAAATATTATTATTATTTATTATTATAAATTATAATAAATTACTAATACATTATTATTTTTAAAAAAATATTTCCGTTAATCGATATCAAACAAAATAAATAATAACAAATGATTAACGTGTTCTAAATGGACAAGACCCTACATATTTAGCCGTATCTGTGAGGATGACGATGATGATAATGATGAAGATGCTGACGATGATGAAGCTTTATGATGATGATCAAAATGCTGCTGTTTGATGATGATGATAAGAAATGAGTTTTTTTTTATGATGATCATGATGGTAATTGATGATGATGATCATAATGATGAAATTTCATCGTGATGATGATGATGTATTATGATGATGATCATAATGATGATGATTATTTTACTGTACAAATCTTAAAAACTCTCTGATAAAAACTAGCCACTTTAAAACAAAAAACTTAAATACATGAGTTGTATGGGTAACTTAAGATGATAATAAAATGGGTTTATCGGACGTTGAGAAATGAATGGAGAACTCAGTCTCAGCTCATCTTGTCCCTTGTGTGTGTGTGTGTGGGCAAGAGCGCCTGTAATCTGTAATTATATATTGTGAGAAAATGGAGATCGCTAATTGCTATTGATTGTGCTGTCTCTGTGTTTGAATGGACAATGGCCATCTTAAGAGAATGCACGCATTATTGACATTACTTATTTTTTTTTTTTTACTTTTTGTGATTTGTTGCAGCGAAATAAATTCTTGTGGAGTTTTATTTGAGTGAGTTGGACTAGAAGTAGAGAAGATTTCTCTGGGTAAGAGAGAAAGAGATAAAGTAAGAATAAGTGAGAAAAAGAAAGAGCGAAATAAGAGAGAGAAAGAGAGTGAGTGATAGAGAGAAAAAGAGAGAGAGAACGAAAGAGAGAGAGAGAGAGAGAGAGAACGAAAGAGAGAGAGAGAGAGCTAATTGAAATGAAAAGATAGAAACGTGAGAAAGATAAATATTTACAGGAGCCTGAAAGTGATGTGGAAAGAGACAGATGCGTTTCTTCAAATAAGAAAAGGGGGGTGGGCTGCTGTATTAAAAAAATATGCAATAGAGAGACATTGAAACATTAGCAATGTTATTCATCGTGTCCAATTTAACTACAAGGTGTATCTACAATATGTTACTACAATATACAAGAACGTGACAAATCAAGTATCAAAATTTCTAGAACTGCCCTTACAAATGCATCCAAATACAAGAGTATGGAGTTGTATTACAAAACTATACTGCACACTCTTTTAGAAACGGTTTTATATTCTTTTATTCAATGCAATGTATATTTCATATATTTTTTTTATTAGATTAGTGGATTAATTTTTTTTTTCGCTTTCTCTTTTACTTTTTCTCTGATATTACAACAATGAATACAATAGGTTTGAGACGAGAACAATTAAACAAGTTTCAGAGAAATCCCAGTCAATCCGAGGGTTATTACAAATTAGGTTGAAATATGTAGGCGCTAGAATTTTTTTTTTCTCTGTTTTATATTATTAGTATTATTATTATTGAGATAATTTTAAACAATTTGATACAAACCAAATTTAAGACTACAAAGAAACTTGATAAAGCAGGCATGCAATTAGTATGAAAATTCACGCAAGTACCGTAGGGCTACACTGAAACTTGATGAACCCAGGACATTCTGTGAACTCGAAATTTATCTTCTACTCATGCATGACCTCAGCCTATATGTTTGAAACATATCAAATCAATACACCAGACGGATCTGACGTCATATGCAGAGGTGCTTCTGCATTTTTGAGCAACAAAAAATTTCCAATTTCAGATCTTCTCGACTGAACTCTGAAACTAATTTGGAAGAAACGATGTCTACATATTATAGACTTTGATAATTATACAATTTAAAGTTAAAAAGACTGCGCTAACATGTGTTACCTGTCTTGATGGCCGCTCCATAATGAAACGAAGTTGAAAGAGTTTTCACTTAAATATAAAAGTTGGGGGGGGGGTGAAGGGAAGGGCGCTCCCCCCTCTCAAAGAAAAAAAAGAAAACCTCTGATGCACTTCAATATTTTATTTTATTACATTAGTGAAGCTTTAAATAAGGCTTTGATTCAAAATGTTCGTACCAAGATAATGGAAGAAAAATGTTGATAGAATCTTGGCATGTAACGTGATTTCAATTAACACAAAATAGAAGGGTACTTTCAATACAATCAGTGGCGTAACACTGGCGTAGGTAAGGGGGGAGGTAAATTCCAAATTTGAAAATCCCCCCTGGCCTCCACTTAAGTCCAAAATTAATTTTTACATTAAATATTACGCCATTATCTAATGTCATGATGTCGAAAGTCAAAATGCTGGAGCTCCTAAAGAGGTTAACCCCCCCCCCCCCCCCCCAATGTAGTCCTAAAGTTCCTCTTATTAGCTTGCAAACTCTTCATGGAAACTTGGTGGAACCTGGACACTTGACAGTTATTTCGAAAATGGCTCTAATGATTTTCTAGAAATTTGACAGTTGATATATATCCTGGAAGGGGGGGATAGGCTACTAACTATATGGCCACACCGTAGAAATGGTCGTTTGGCTGTTGTTTTTTTTTTATATAATAAATTTTAATTAAATTTTGCTATTTTAAACACAACTACAGCGTCTAATCCAATTTACACTAGACTCAAATGTTTCTTCGTATTCAGTACAGAGTTGGATAAATAAATATATACACATGAGCAATTTGCGACCGTTTTATGTAGAAATGAGATGGGCTGTTACTTGAAGACCTCTATCGTGCACTGTTCACTGGGTAGACTCCTTTAAATATTGAAGCATTAACAAATTTCCTTGGCAAAGTCTTCAAAAAGAGCTCACAGCTCAGCAGCAAAAAACTGAGAAGAAGATAGAAAAAGCTTTACAAAAATAAAAAGAATGAGAAATTATAGAGCTTCGTAAAGAAAGAAGTGATTTTAAAAAAATATATATATTAACGATACTTGGCTTTGTGTGTACTTCATGGACTAAAGTTGCTCAAAGTCCACTCTACTACATGCTCTTGTTGTTTGTAGTTGACCAATGACTGATAAAGCACAAATCATTCTCACCAAACACTGGGCTAATGTCACAAGTGCTGGGCAATACCCCAAATCCACACATGACAATAAAACTCGAGGTTGATCTCCGGTCTCGGGCGGTCTCGTGGAACACCAGCAGACGTGTTGACTGTCCGAGATCTCCCAGAAACAGTATTTCCTTGCTATGTCAACATGGGCTGGACATCTTCTATAAATAATTCCCTACTCAAAACAGTCGGACTGTAAGGGCCCCAGACATAGAAGATGGGAGAGGGGGGGGAGGTGGTGCGGGAAGAGAAGATAACTGATGGAGGGGGGTGGAAATGGCAACGAATGGAATCATAGCAAAAGAGAGTTTGGCGTAGCTCTAGACCAGGCATGTCAAACTCATTAAGGTATATGGGCCGCATAAACAACTTACTATGACCTGAGGGGCCGCAGCAAAAAATCAGCTGCAAAACAGTCTACTAGTTTTTTTGTAAATTAGAAACAATACAATAGAATACAATAATTAATGGCATACCTGTCTCTTAGCTAAATTTGTAGTACTATTTTGTAAATAAAAACTACTATGGTTACTCATTATTTTCTTTGTCCTGATGCTTGACATCATTTCTGGGATACCATTATATTAATGTCAGGTTGAAATTTGTTTGCCTCTGTCGCTTTCATCACAGATGGCAAATTTTGATCAGATCATCTCGAACGGTGATGTTTTTGTAGCTTTTATTATGCAAAAGAACTGCTCATAGAGACCAGTGCATGCAAACATAGCTATAATTCTGGCTGCAAATTTCCACAATTCAACATACCATTCAGGGTAAATAACTACATTTTGTCACAGCCATTTCAATATTCTTCGATTTCAACTAAGAATCTGACTGCTATTCTATCAGCTCTAGTTGCACATTTCCAGAAGCATTTTCAGAATAAATGAGAATGGAGATACAAAACACGAAAATTCTTGCTCTTATGTAACGAAGTCGCGAAAACGGTATTGAAAGCATCTACTAACGATTCTAGATGTAAGACATTCACTAAATGTCGCAACCGTATTCAATCTTTGAAGTTCCTGACACGTTAATAAGTGAACACGATTTCCACTTCATATTTGGTTTATCCACAGTCCTAATTTTGCTTAAAAATGTATTTCACTTGATTACACCCAGTTGTGACAGTTTTGTCTTTACTTTGAAGTTTCAAATTCAAGTCTTGCAGGTGACCAGTGGGATCAACTGCTAATGCCAAAAGCTGAATCCATTCGTCTGTTTGGAAATGTTCAACAGGTTCACATTTCATGTTCAGAAACAATACAATTTCCTCACGCAGTGCAAACAATGTCTTCAATATTATATGTCATGAGAACCAGCGGACTTCTGTGTAGTAGGGAACACAATCAAATTCATTTTCAATGTCATCCAGAAACATTAAAATTTGGCGAGCATTAAAACCACGGGCACGAATAAAATTGAGAAGTGACTGAAACCGGTCTTATGACATGTTGAAACTGTAATTGCTTTGCGCAGATTGTTTCTTGGTGAATAATGCACTGAAAATGAGCAAATTTAAAAGTATCATCAGTCTCTCATATTTTTGCAAGTAACTTTGCATCAAAACCATTTAATTTCATAGTTGGTGCGCCATCCGTTGTTAGACTAGCTAGCTTTACAAAGGTAAATTGTACTGCATTATCACTTTGTGTTATTGCACACCCATTACATCAGTTGACTCAGAGCCAATGAAAATAATTCAAAATCAGATATTTAGTTTTTTAATTGTTCACGCAACATGACTGACAAGTCATTTATTCTATCTGCCACAGTGTCACTAGTTAACGCTATTTCTTTGAATGCTTTCACCTTTTTAGGACAAATTACTTCGGCTTTAACAACACACTCCTTCATAAATCACATTTATTAAATGATTTTCAATGGCTTACAATGAAGTTTGACAAAATGTAGCTTGCTTTTACTGCAGACTCACCATCGTTGTTCAGTTTAACAGATACTATTTTTTCCATTCAAGTAGCTTGTCATCTCTTGTTTTCCAGCGTAATAGTTTAACATAATTTTTTTAATTTTTTAGGTGGCCAGAGGGGCCGCATGCAAGGTGGTCGCGGGCCGCATGCGGCCCCCGAACACCCAGTTTGACATGCCTGCTCTAGACCAAATACGATACCGTTGTGAAATAGAGAAGTCATCAAATATTCATAACAATGCTAAATTGTATCATAAGTCCTGAAGATAGAAGGAAATCAAGTCTGGAGATGCTTTCCTTCGGTCCGACACCTGGACTTCCGTTCTTCAAATCATACAGAACTGTGATCTAGCCCTGGGTATTTTTCCACTAACTCTGGTATTTTTAATTTTTTTTTTTTACACTTTCTATCTGAGTCATTTATTTTTTGTTTGCAAAAAAAAAAAGGCGCTTTCTTCTAAATATTACATTTGTTATTTTGGAGATAAACAAATCATATTAAATTTTGTGTATTTTTTCGGAAATCTTTACTGCATAAGATTAAAAAATAAACAAGTATGTGTAAAATAACTTCAACACTGATTCTTCGTAAATTTATGTAACAGCCTGAATTATTATTGTCGCTGCTAAACTTCAATTATCAATAGATCAATTTTTACTATTCTTCAAATTATGTTACGCCTGTTTCCACGTATAAAGTGAAGAAAGTCCTTAACACATAAATATTTATTTTTGATAAAACAATGATATTCAATTCTATTTATAAGTCTTAACAACAGTAGAAGGTTGATTGTCAATATTAGTTGGGAACGGGGTCTGTCTAGATAATCGAATGCGGAATAATATAAATGGTCCGTTTGACAAAAAATATGAAGAAAATTCAGCTGGGCAAATCGCATCATACGTAGGCCTAAACATAAAATTGAAGTACAATATTCAGGAGAACAAGTCATTATACGTAGTAGACTAGCATTTTTTAAAGACAAAATTGTTGATCTTTCGCTATCTATCTGTAAGACCATCTAGATTCTAGATACAAGAAAAAAAGAAGTTCGGATATGTGACATTCCGGATAACCGATGTCCTGATAAACGACGCTCTACTGTATGTGTATTGACAACGCCGATGTCTGGTGTTATAATTATAGTTTTTTTTTTTTTTTTTTAATTTTGATTTCTTAGAAAAGACGCAAAAGTGACAATAGGTAATTGGAAGAAAAAGTTTTAAATAATAAGAAAATAAATAAACAAAAGCAAAGAAATGTTACATCAATCTTTCGTATGTTTTGAGAGAGAGAGATAGAGAGAGACAGACAGAGAGAGGCAGAGACAGAGAGTGAGAAAGAGAGAGACTTATATACTTGAAAAAAGAGAAAAAAAGGAAAGAAAGAGAGAGAAAAGTGGTCCTGTTTAGTTGACCAAATGTCCAACTTCTCCACCTAACGACCAATACTGCTATTATGAGCGGTCAACACTGCTCTTTTGACGGGCCACCACTGCTGCTATGACGGGCCACAGCTGGTCTTATGACGTGCCACCGCTGGTCTTATGACGGGCCACCGCTGGTCTTATGTCGTGCCGCCGCTGGTCTTATGACGTGCCACTGCTGGTCTTTTGACGGGCCACCACTGGTCGTATGACGGCCCCTCACTGACCCCCCACACACACCCATTAGCTCCACGTCCAGACGTGAGACGTCCTAATCATAAGTTTGAAAAAATTTTGAGACGTTCTTTAAAGCTGCCAGCTATTCTTGTTTCCTGGTAATAGAGCCAATTTCTCATTGATTTGAGACTTTTTGGGTGCTCTTGTTCTGCTGCAGAACTCAAAGTGGGTACAACTCAGTACAAAGTCTAAAAATAAGTTGATCTATC
>JADKLZ010081101.1:16014511-16030125 GCA_021533235.1 Biomphalaria straminea
TTTTTTGGGCGGGCGGAGCCTCCCTAGTACTTCCCGGGCAGTTTCTGTGACTGCCGTGTTTAGCATATCAACCTGTGTGTTGATATCCTGGTCATATACAGGTCAGTGTAATTGAGTAACTTCTACCTTTACGGTTTTCTCGGTGATTTCAAGCACGTGCAATTCAGAGGTCAACGAGTACTGCTGTTTTCTTCGGCTTTACGAGTGGCCATGAGTTTCTACAAAATTATCATAATGTCGGGGTTCTTTAACTAAAATCCAGCCTTATTTAAACTTCATTAATTATTGTAGCGTAAATCGCTTTGTAAATGCTAGCTTTCTTTTATAAATGAAGGCTACGGTTTATATTGTAATACATTAAGACCGTGGAGAAGTCAGCCCACAGCTCATACCACACTACCAGGCATCCACATTGACTAGCTCTAGCTAAATGGACAGCAATGCTCAAGTGTCATACTGTTTCCATCTTTTGTTGCAACACTGACCTTCATAATATCAACAAAAATTACCAATTAAATGTATCAAGTAATTAGACGAACTGTCTGTAGACAAGGTCTAAATTTATATTTTTTAAAAAAGGTGCAATGCCTATATTTATGCTATACAAAACTTTCCCAGCTTATAGATTTACACATACTTTATTTTGAAACAACGTTTTTAACTAAATATAATATTTAACATTTTTACACTATAACCTAATCCAGGTAATCTATACTTCATTGGCGTTCTTTAAGCAATATAATACAGTAACAAAGAAAAAAAAAGATTTGAACAAAATGCAGTAGCGCTATAATGGATACGTAAGGATAATGAAAGAAACTGAACAAAAATGAAAAGATCGATAGAGATTTTAAAATAGAGAAAATGAACACTGTCAAGAATGTTGTTGCCAACTAAAGCATACAAACTACTCATCTCTTTTTTTTTTTCTTGACGTGTTTTGGAAGTTTCTTCAGACTTATAAAGTGTTACATCCTAGTCCGAACCTCCTACAAGTCGGCAGGAGTAGAAGCAGGCTGGACTCTAACACTTGACCATAGAGACGATAGTTCCAAAAGCTTACTACACTAGCAGGCATGATCTAAATTCCAACTTATAAATTGTACAGTGCTGAACATTGCAGAAAAGTTATTCTCTAGTTTAATCAAATACACCCCAAGCTGGGCACGTAAACAAGGCAATATAAGAAACTGTAATGAAAAATGTACATACAGAAGGGTTTGTGTTGACATACATACAAACTGTCAAAAACAACGTAATGGGAGCCTTGTTATCACCACTTATCACCTATCCCTTAGTTTTTTTGGGGTACCACACAAGATCTGTCCCCATCCCTCTGCGTCCTTTGCCTTGGATAGAATTTCATTCAATGGCAGCCTTGTCCATTCTTTGATGCTGTCTCCCCATTGCTTTATCTGTCTATTGAACAGACCTGAGCAACCCTGAATGAACTCCTATTGAAAAATCAGAGCAGGAAGGACTCAGTCCTCCCGTAACGCTCTGGCAAGAAACTGGTCCGTCCGGCTTAGTGCCTCATGGAATACCATACAAGTTAAATGACTGTCGAGACACGTCCCCCTTAACTCTCGGAGCTGGGGACACTCATACAAGATATCAACAAGGTGTTCCCATAGATTGTTTGGAACATTGGAATTTAGATCATAAAAAACAGTATGATCCCTCAATAAACGTTACGTTTTATGGGAAAGTTATACCAATATCTTATTTATTGGTCAGTAGGTAACGAGGGTGTCATGTAGCCAGCACTATGACTACAATGTTATGTACCTCATTAATGGCTGCAAGACTCGTCTTTGAATCCCGAAGTAGAATACTTAACCCTTAAAGTGCTAAGCTTTTTTTTTTACAACGAGTGCATACAAAATGGATTTTCAATCTTAGTGTTTAGAGGCTAAAACTTACAAACTTGTCCAAAGGGTTAATGTTCTTTTTTTATTTTTCATTAATCCGTGTTTGGTTAAGGACAATTAATAGTTGTACAAAGTGAGAACCGAAAGTGAGAGAACTAACGTGTGCAACATTTGTACCAGACAGACGCAGTGATATAAGCTTTGGGGTTAAATAGGTCACATCTTTAAGTCGGTTTCAAAACGTTATCACGCGGTGTTTATGTAAATATAAATCTTTCCTATATTTTTTGTTTATTCTTTCAATAGGAAGTGAGCAGTTTGTCATTTATCACGTCCATGCCATGTCATATTTATCATTTGTATTTATCTTCTGTTGTTCTTTCTACGTGTTGGGTCTCTTGCTGGCTGCACGCATGAGTGAACACCTTATTTGTTCGTTCGTCTGTGCATAACTCTCCCTTCTTCTAGGCACTTAAATAACCAGCCAACGAACCATCTGACATCATTCCCTGTGCCCCCCCAGACCGGCTCGATCCCACCCCACCCCCAATCCTTTTTTTTTTTGTTTGAAGCTCTTGACCGCCCCAATTTGAAAAGAAAAAGATAAATCTCATCAGGCGATAGCTTCTTGACATTGACTTAGCTGTAACCTGGACACCAGGGCATGATCGACGACAGGTCCGCTTATTGAGTTGTTCAACCATGTTGTCTTGAAGCAGACGAGAGCCAGAGCAGAGCGCGGGAAAAGCGCATACCCAACGCCTGGCGCAAAGACACAGAAATTACATTACGGTCAACAAAAAGCTTACATATAGACTTCATTATTTGTTTGATAACAAATGCACCACTATAGATTTGTATAATTAGATTGTGTGTCTGCTTTCTGTCCGTCTCAGTCGCTCTTCTTTGTGTCGTCGTGGTGAAAAAAAAAACGTCATTCGCAAAGCTGATCTTCGCGAGTTTGAATCCTTTAAAAGGTTTCAACTTTGAATATGGGACAGATATTTTAGCAATTTTTCACAGTACATTCAATTTTATTTTTTTATATTTTTTTTTGGTTTAGTTTTTAAGGCAAAACTGAAACAGTGTAATGTTGACTACAACCAAAAACTCATACAACTAGAAAATGAAAGGAGATATCTTGAAACATCGCCACAGTTTCAGCATTTGTCACTGTCAAAAAGATCATTTTCATCATACACTGCTCCTAGCCGCGCTCTGAGCCTTGTCTGATCCTTAACTTTGCCCTGGACCACAAACCTTGCATTTCCCTCTCCTCTCTCTTTCTTCCTTACACTTTCTCTCTCTTTATCTCTTCCTCTCTATCTTTCTCTCTCTCTCTCTCTCTCTCTCTCGCTCTCTCTCTCTCTTTCTCTGTCTTTTCTTTGTAACCTGTTAGAAACATTTCAGAAGCATTACGTTAATCCTGTGTGTACAAGTTCATCTATCACTCCATTCAACATCACGGCTAAAAGGTTGGGATTTTCAATAAATGTTGTTGAGGAGCGCAATGGTTTTCAAAGTGCGAACGAGAGTGTAAGAAACCTTCGCACCTCTCCTATTCCATCACGCTAGATATCTTCTGGGTATTGACCTTCTAGATGTAATCATGTCATAAACAAAGTAATATATAACACTGTTAATTTTTTTAAAATAGTTTATCTATATTCTATAGCATGAAGACTTGAATAACAACAGGAAAGTAAAACCTTAGTCATTGTATGACCTGCATGATACCAGGGTATCACACAGACATCACAAAACTGCTTTTTCGCACCTCAGCAGGCACATTCATCGTTCTATATGCTAGGACAAATTTGCACAAATGCTCCTCCTTTCCGAGTGCTATTAGAGTTAGAGCATGGAATGGGTTGCCTGAGTCAGCCAGGAAAAACATTCACTTGGCAGAATGGAAGTCATTGGTTAACATGCATGAATATATTCATGACGGGTACGACATAATCATCTTCTTTTTTGAAGTAACATCTGTATTATATAAGATAAGATAACAGACGTCGTGTTCTCAGAAGAGCAGAATGGATTCGGATCGAGCAATGCTTTGAAGTCCTCATTGAGAATCACATATGCCACCATGTTTACAATCTACAGATCATTGTATGAACATATATGTGTTGCTTCCTTACACCACTTGCTAATTGTTGTTTTTTTTGCCAAGCTTATGTCAACTCACTCTGTCTGTCTGGTAAAAAGTTTGTACACGTTATTTCTCCCAAATTATTATTATAGCTTTTATATAGCACTACTTTCATGCTTATAGCATGCTTAGAGCGCTTTCGGTCCAATCTCATTTGTGGACCAGTGGGGGGGAGGGGGTATCTATGAGTTGGTTTCCCGTGCTGCCTTTGGGCGCTCAGTAAACACAACTCTGCCCGAGTCGGGTGTCGAACCTCGAGCCCCCTTCTAGTTAGCCAAGCAAGCCAAGCTCAAGCCGCACTTAGCCTCTCGACCACGCTTCCCACAAATGCCATATCGGATCAAGCTGAAATTTTGCACAATTATTTATTTTACCTGACAACACAAGAATCAATTTAATTATTTGTTTTTGTTTTGTATCTCGAAGAAGGGAAAGAAATTGTACTTGTGGTTACATAAGCTGGATTAGTTCCCTTGATCGGTCGCGGCTCTAAATTGAAACACAACAGTAAATAACTATACAATCTGCTTTAAGTCGTAAGTACAGTACTAGTACAGTGTACAACATCTGCCCGATGAGGCGTGAACAACACTTTCGAATTTAAGTTGTTCCCACCTTGTGTTTTTTTGGTAAATGCTTTTAAAAACCAATTACGATAAAATCCTCCCAGATAATCCTTTCTTTTTCCCACACCCCCAACTGGTCCAGTGATAGGATCATAGCGTATTGAGAAATCTAAAAGCATTAAATAACGCTTAACAAAAACAATTCATAAACATATTATTAATCGCACATATTTGTTGTTGTTGGTCTAGATCTATTACAAATTGAACTACATGACTGATCCAAACTAATTGATACATGTCGTATCATCTTCGTTGTTTTTGTTTTATTTGAACGTACTGTATGTGTCTTTCTTGCTCTTCCTTAAGCTGTGAATATCTAAATTGTCAATAAATTCAAGGACAAAATGTGTTTAACTCACAGACTTAAGCGTGCGTCTGTCAACGATATCCTCCAGGCTTAGGGAGGTCTACAGTGAGACAAGCAAACACTGTCACTGGTGGAGAGAAGTTTACGTCGACTGCCACATCTTTGACTCTCTTCTATACACACACACACACACACAGAGCATAGAATGACGTCATTGTAGGGATGCAGCCCCGTACTTTCATGTTTTGATTTGATCCCTGTCCACCAGACGAACGCTCAAGAGAATAGAAGCAAGGCGCAAATCGAAGATAGATATGGTTATCTCATTGATTAGTTGAAAGAAAGAGAAAAAAAAGGTCTTACTAGCCACTGACCATAGATATACCCATACTTCCACAAACACACACACACCTCACGCACATTAACACACTCACAAACCAGCAGCCACACATCACCACACACACGCAACGCCTACAGACTTGTTCTTTTGGCCTGGTCAGTATTCGATCTTTTCCTCTGAGTTTCCTGATATATTACTTTCCTTGCCTTCTCTTCAATTTCCACAATCTCTCAAATTACTCTTTTTTTTCTCTCTCTTATCTTATCAGAGACTGAGGCTATATCTAAAGATTGACTGCTTTGTAAAAAAAAAGTTTTACTATAAGGACAATATTTAACACCTTTAGAATAAACTTTTCTTTTAAATGTACTAACGCAGTTTCACAATTATTGACTCTATCGTTAACATTTTCTTAACTACAAAACCTGATCACTGCACACACTCAGTGGCTATTTTCATACTTAGGGCAAATTCATCAATAGCAAGCTTTTTTTGTGTATCCGGTGTGAGAACTAAAAAAGTATTGATAAGAAAGTATTTTAATTAATCTTAAAACATTTTTATGCTTTTTTCCAGCACTGTCAAATGTAGATTTCTTTTTTCGATTGTGAAAACAAAGAAATTGTTGAATATCTTGTTGGCAACTGATCTTTCAATATGGCGGCCCTGACATTGTTTTGTTTATTTGTTTCAAAGTCTCCCTCAATCTTCCTCTTTTTCCTTCGCTTAAATTTTTCTTTTTATTCTTTGGTCGGCTTCCTGGTCGTGCGGTTTACGCGCTGGACTGTCGTTCGGACTTGATGGTCATACAATGCAAGCTGAGAATCTGTAAAACCGTTTCTTAGCAAGCACTTAAGAGTTAAAAGGAACCTGTGCAGAAAATGTCATGCAAATCCCAACTATGGTTGTTAAGATGTCTTGATACATATATTAGTCATAGAGTCACTGAGTGCTATGTTATATTATAGATTACTAGTCGACCCGCGGCGTAGCATTCGCGGCTATTTAGTGGCGGGTGAACATTTCCTGAAAGAAACAGTTGTCCATATGGGGTGGGCTCTAGCAAATGACTTTGGGTGAAGGAAAAGAAGGAACTCTGGAGAGTTGTCCATGATTGAAAAAAGGTTTTGGAAGATTGCATGCATATCTTTTTTGAACATTTGGGCTTGTGATTTATTAATAGTCAAGGCATAGGCTAAAATATGGTTGGGCGACGTAAAAAATTATATATACTTGTTCTGCCCCCACCACACTTTTTTGTCTGAGCCGCGCTCTCTGTCGCTGTAAAGTTACGTGGGATAACTCTAGTCCGACTTGCAGAAATAAAAGAGTCATCTTTCCATAACTTTTTTATCGAGGGTTAGAGAGTCGGCGTGCTTGCGTGGTGTCTCGCATGGTTGGCGACGTAGAGAATTATATCAACAGATATACGATCATAATACGATGTTATATCATGGCATCCAAGGCATACAATCTTCATACATTCGTTACAGATATTAAATGTAAAGAAAATAACTTTTTTTATAAATGTATATTTCACCATCAGGATTTTACGTCAGCAATACAAACCAACCTTTCCGAAAGGATACCTCAGATCATAATTACTTCTGGAGTGAAACATATCATTTTGGAATGTCAGAAGAGTTTTCTTTTTTTTTTTTCTAGAAATTAATATCTCAAATTATTTTTGGCCAGGTCTATTAACATTTTGGTGTGTTATGAAATATCTGTCACATTGACAAAAGGCTTTTTCAAATAATTATAACCTCGTCTTGAATGAATAGAATAAGAACTTGATCAGCTGTGATTTTGGGTAGACAATAATCTACACTGGGTCGTTTTATGATGGCGCAATGCAGTCTCATTACTGATAGAAGGTTGTATTTATATATGGAAAAGTTATTTCTAACCTAGGAAGTCACAAAAAATAGATGTTATTTATAATATTTTCTTTAGGAAAGAAAATGTTTTCACTCTTAAACAAAGCCACAACTGTGTAGCAGGGGGAGGTTCAAATCTCTGTAAATGTTCTGAGAAACAGTATAGGATCATAACAGATTCAAAAGGATTTCTTTCATCTCCGTCAAGGACAATTTACTTCCACAAGGCAAGACACAAGACCAATTCAGATTTCCATTTCAGATTCCTAATCATCTTCAAACCAATACCTAAATCCGAATTCCTACCTGAATTGAATTGATTGTGTAAATTATTGAATCTAAAGGAGATGATGTTATAATTATTACGTAAATAGATTTATATCTTAGATTTTTTTTTCGATTGAGTGTTTTTATTAAGCTCGAGCATTCAACATTGCACAACCTTTGACCTTACATTACCGCTGCTCTTAATCTAACCTGTCATATTCCGTCGACATCGCGATTGGACCCCAAGTTGTGTTTTTTTTTTCTTGGAGATGTGTCGCTTACCAGTTTGTATATTGTGTATGATATGACATGTGCTGCTTGACCAGATGGCGCTAGTCTCATGAAATATAGATAGAGAGACTTACAGGGTTAGGTCCGAGGTAAGAGCACTAGTCCTAGTAACAATGACTGAGGATTGTATGGATTTTTTTTCTTTTCATTCGTATATCATCCTTTTGAAAGTTGCAATGACAGTATTATTGAATTTTTATTTTTATTTTATTTTTATTTTTTGTTTTGCATTGAAAAAGTTGATTGAATTTGCTATTCCTGTGATGAATTGATGCATTTAGTATGAAACGAAATACATCTTCAGTCCAAGAAATTAATTTGAATTTCACTAGAAAGACAGGTTTCCAGTGGCAAACCAAAAAAAAGTTGATTGAAGAAAAGTTAAAATGACAGACGTATAATATTTCGGTTTTTCAGCACAACAAATAAATAATAATATTCATTTTTTCAAAATATTGTACTTGGTTTCGTCATTTGTATCAATGTATTACTAACGAGACTTGACCAAACATTGAAACACCAGTTTATGTCTTTGTAAGGCTGTCATGTATTGGGGTCCTCTGTATCAATACAGTATCAACACAAAGGACCCACAATAAAAAAAAGAGAGAAAGAGAGACAGCACTCAAAGAGAAGTTCGAAAGAAAAAAAGACATGTGTGTGTGTAATAGAGAGAGAGGGAGAGAGTGTAAGTAGGCTTAAAATGTGGGGGAGATAAAATGATGAGGTCAAGAGAAAAGAGAGATTTTAAGATCAAATAAATTGAGAGAGCGAGGGGAAAGAGATATAAGGAAAAAAGAGGGTGGATAATAAGAGAGGGAGGCTAGAGAGATGTAGTGAGACGGGGAGAGGAAGAGAGAGAGAGACAGAATGGGTTTGGGTAAAAACGATAAATAAAAGAACAAAATTGTAATATGCTTAAGTTAAAAAAGAGAGTGGTGATGTTGTGATGGAGGCAGAGAAAAAGAAGAACAATGCTGAAATCAATTGAAAGAGAGAAAGAAAGAGAGAATGAGGGAGATAGAGAAGAGTACACCTATTGAGGTAAATGTCACATTTATTATGTACGTTTGTTGATCCATCTTCACCACATTTCATTCTTTCTTTCCTTTCTACTAGATAGACTTAACCATCTGTCTTTTCTCTGATTGATTAGTACTGAGTGTATAGTACAATACACTGCTCACCACCCACTCCCTACCCCGCCTTTCCGTGAGTTGGACCAGCTCTGAAGAGGCTCTCCAAGAGTTCTCACTTCAAGCCACACACGCACCTACACACACACACAAGCACCTACACACACACACATGCACCTACACACACACATGCACCTACACACACACACATGCACACATCCCCTGTATGTTGCCCCTTCATATCTGCACTAGTTAATTCGAAGGCTGGACGGGCCTGCTGCTAAACAAGATTCCTCTTGAGGCAGTGGACGTAGAGGGGTGGAGGAAAAGACGGTTGACTATCATATGTGATGCAAGGGCGTATCTAGGAATAATTTTCCATCGTTTGAGGGTCCGGGGGGAGCTTTACCTCTTCGGGGGCCCCTGCATTTTGCGTAATATTTAGTTTTTAATGTTAAAAAAAAACAGTCATTTGGGGCCCCTAAAGTGGGGGCCCGGGTGGATTTTTTAATTCTTCCCCTCCTTCCCCCACCCTAGCTACACCACTAATGTGGTGCACCAATGGTTCGACAAACTATAGGATTTGTGTAGAAGAAAGGATTCGCTAGTATAGCGTGAATGTCTTTCACAAAAAAAAAACAACAATGCATCTTTATAAACGTTTAGACTTCCATATCTTTATCCGAAGAATCGGAGATAGTTCAGCCGTTATTGAATGTGTGTGTGTTAGCCTGTCTCGTGTATGTGTGATCCGATCGTGAGTATGACTCGTTTTGAGATCGAGTGTGTGAGTAATTGCTTCTTAAAATGTCAGTATAAATAGATCCTGATGTCGCCCCCTCCAACGCATGTTACAACTTTGCTTGTTTTTACCACGCTCCTTCCCAACAATGTTTTTGGTCTCACGTCTGCTCCGAATGTCTTCGTCAAGTGAGATCTAGCACAAGGCATTCTCTGTAGGTCAAGCCATTGGTTACGGGTACGCTAAGGTGACGAAGGTCAATGGGGAAGACCGTCGAGGGCGGTAAATTACGTTACTTAATCTCCAGATGCCCCAGTGTCGTCTGCTCCAAGCCTTTGGCATTCAATTGTCTTGGATTTTGTCTTGCGCTTATGACTTGGGAAAACTAGTTAGTTGAAGGGTCGGCTCTTGGGTGTGGGAGGGAGGGAGAGAGAGAGAGAGAGAGAGAGAGAGAGAGAGAGATAGAGAGAGAGAGAGAGAGAGTCAGAGGACAGTTTTAATAAATAATATGACAAAGGCGCATGTTGGAGTTCTAACTTTTAACCCATAGCTTTTCTCTCTCTCTTTCTTGTGCTTTCTATCTCTCACATAAACACACAGACAGATAACAGCTCTAAAATCTAATCCATGCATGAGTCACATATAAAGAAGAAACACACCCCCTCACACACGCACATCGATATCTTTATCGTACACCATCTAAGTCAATCTACAATAAAAACAATACAAAAAAATATATATTTCAATTTAGAATATCAAATGTCATATAATAATTATAACAGTTTTTCTTATTCGGGATTTTAAAAAGGAATTAAGAATGTGAAGGACATTGTTGTAAACAAAAAAATTTTAACTTTTTTGCAATTTCATTTATATCATTTATGTTTAATATTTGGTTTACACGTTTTAAAATTTATTTGAGTAAGGATGATATTGTCCCCAATACCCCAATACTCGAAGAAAAGAGAACGGGAGTGCTTCGCACTCGGAACTAAGGAGACGACACTTCGAATAGCACAAAGTCCTGGATGATTGGAAATAAGGTATCCCTCAATTAGAACTAGAACTATTTCATTTAGCTATGAACAAATTTATAATAATTTGCTACCCGCCCAGAAGCTAATTTTATTTCTTTGTAATTATGTAATATTGTTCTCTTAACTTCATAAATGTTTCATAATTAGGCTAATCTCTACCAATTCCCAAAATTTCCTAATGTATTATTAAAAGTAACAACTCTGTAGGCCAATATTTTATTCCACGCCTGGCGAGAACACGCTACTATAGGAATAAATAAAAGCCTGATATAGTGTCACTGACATGATTGATTGAAAAAAAAAATCTGAAATTTGTATGACCGAAAATAAAAAAAACTTGTGTTAGCATTTGACCTTGAAGACCTCGAACACTAAGAAAAAAAACTTTCTTTGGACTGATAAGACGACTGTCACAGTTAGCATCATTTATCAATGTCTGTCAAACAGACATGAAGCCTAGCTCAACAAACCAATGCACTGAAGATATCGTATCTCTAACAACTGGTACCGTTGACAACAGTGAGTACATCGATTAAAACCAAGCTGTCAATCATCGATAAGAAAACCAGATTCTTGTCAATGAAATATGATCTCCCCTTGTTGAACTAGAATCAGGTTGATGATACCAGGATATCGTTTTAAGTTCAAGATAAATGATAATCTTCTTTTAGTAAATGCAAAATGACTGTTGGTCAATGAGAAGTTCATGGCGATTTTAGGTTTAACTAGAACTATAATCATAACATGTATTAATTGTTCTATATGAAATGTATTCATTGTTATATGTGAAATGTTTTATAATAATAATAATAATTATAGCTTTTATATAGCGCTACTTTCATGCTTATAGCATGCTCAGAGCGCTTTTGGTCTAATCTCATTTGTGGACCAGTGGTGGGGAGGGGGTATCTAGGAGCTGATTTACGGTGCTGCCTTTGGGCGCTCAGTAAACACAACTCTGCCCGAGTCGGGTGTCGAACCTCGAGCCCCCTTCTAGGTAGCCAAGCCAAGCCAAGCTCAAGCCGCACTTGGCCTCTCGACCACGCTTCCCACGCTTTTATTTATGCGAAATAAAATAACCAACGAGGAAGTGCTTCCAAGAGCAGGTTGTCAGTGGAAGACATCTTAGCTCGCTTGGACAAGTCAGGAGAGCTGCATGACGTCCATTTCTAAGATATATCTATACTGATGTATGCTAGCGCTACATGAAGCTTCTCAGAGTAGACACTAACAGAGAAAGCAGCATAGGACAGATCAACGTGTAGGACAGATCCACGTGTAGGACAGATCCACGTGTAGGATAGATCCAGGTATAGGACAGATCCACGTGTAGGACAGATCCACGTATAGGACAGATCCACGTGTAGGACAGATCCACGTATAGGACAGATCCACGTAAAGGACAGATCCACGTGTAGGACAGATCCACGTATAGGACAGATCCACGTGTAGGACAGATCCACGTATAGGACAGATCCACGTGCATAGCAAGCAGAAAGGAAGGGTCCTGGATTGCAGATAGTGTAAAGACCGGAAGTGGGAATAAGGAGCTGCAGATTCTGGTGATACCACAGAACTAAGATGTGATCACGTATGTGAGTCTAAGATTTATCTCTTTAGTCACACAAGGGAAAAGATCGTCTCTCGAGAAGTAAAATGTCACAGACAGAAAACATATTAAATGGCTCTTATTTTTAGAAGGAAGGATTGCTCTAATGGTGAATAAAAGAGGAAAGTAGCTGTTTAAAGAAACGACAGTGAATTGAGTTAATAGGTAGATTTGTATGAGTGATAATTTAGCTCTTATCATCGCTTGTTACAACAACCTTAAATCTCTCTTTTTAGTTTGTATATTGCTCACTGACAAAGAATAAATTGCAGATATGTACCTCAAAGAAATGATTAATTTTTTGTTTGGTAAAGGGAATTTCAAGCTATTAATTAAATTTGTTTGTCAAGTTGTATATGAGCTGGTATCCATTGAATAACAATAGAAGGAATGAGGAGGGGGACACACTCGCCAAGAGTGGGAGAACAAACACACAATCAAACCCCTGCAGTCTACCCAGAAGAAATGAAGAAACGAATAATAAATACAATAAATGAGAAATTGACAAGCTCTCATCCAAATCATAAGAAAGATGATATTTATTATAAACTATCTCGACAAGATCAACGTCTAATCTTTCGACGTGTTACGGAAGCTCAAAATTGGAACCAGTGAAATCTGCCCATGTGGAGTGTCATCAGAGAATGCTGACAAAGCCCTTCATAGCTGCTCTCTTTACCAAAAGGGTCCGTACAAGACACTGGCCCAAAACACCCCAATAGAAAGAAAACTATATGGAGAGCTTACTGATTTGGAAACCACTGCGCAGTTCATCTCATCTATTGCTCTAGTCATCTGAACGATCCAATATAAAAAAGAGAACGAAGAAGAAGAAGTAGTTATTATTATTATAGCTTTTATATAGCGCTACTTTCATGCTTATAGCATGCTCAGAGCGCTATGGTCCAACCTCATATGTGGACCAGTGGGGGGGAGGGGGTATCTAGGAGTTGGTTTTCCGTGCTGCCTTTAGGCGCTCAGTAAACACAACTCTGCCCGAGTCGGGTGTCGAACCTCGAGCTCCCTTCTAGGTAGCCAAGCCAAGCCAAGTTCAAGCGCCTCTTAGCCTCTCGACCACGCTTCCCGAGTCGAGTTAATACGGGCGCTTACAAATGGACTAGGCATCTAAAGTAGTACGGCACTTGGCTTGCGAACAGAAGGTCTCTGAGTCCCAGCGTAGACTGATTGGAAATGTTAAAGCTGTTGGTCATTGTGATGGCAACATGACATCCTCGTTAACAAGACGGCCAAGAATCACATGACCTAAATAGTCTGCTCTATGGATCGATGGATCGATATATGTTCATTCCATTACTTAATGATTTGCTAGGATTATTAGAACTAGTCATCTAAAGCTAAAATGTATAACTAGTCATCTGAAGCTAAAATGTATAACTAGTCATCAGAAGCTAAAATGTAGAACTAGTCATCTGAAGCTAAAATGTAGAACTAGTCATCTGAAGCTAAAATGTAGAACTGGTCATATGAAGCTAAAATGTATAACTAGTCATCTGAAGCTAAAATGTATAACTAGTGATCTGAAGCTAAAATATAACTAGTCATCTGAACCTAAAATTTATAACTAGTGATCTGAAGCTAAAATGTATAACTAGTCATCTGAACCTAAAATTAAGAACTAGTGATCTGAACCTAAAATTTATAACTAGTCATCTGAACCTAAAATTTATAACTAGTCATCTGAACCTAAAATTTATAACTAGTGATCTTAACCTAAAATGTATAACTATTGATCTGAACCTACAATTTATAACTAGAGATCTGAATGATGAATTAATAATTAGGGATCTGAATGATGAATTATAACTATGATCTGAGCGTTGATTTTATAACTAGTGATCTGAACCTCGAATTTCCAATAACTAGTGATATGGATGTTGAATTTGTAACATTTAGTGATCTAAGCGTTCAATTTATAATAACTTCTATTCCAGACGTTACATTTGTAACTTATGATATTAACGTTAAATTTATAATAACTAATAATCTGGATGTTCAATGTATAACTTGTGATCTGAACGTTGAGTTTATTACTAGTGATCTGGACGTTAAATTTAGTCTACATTGACATTAAGTCACTTGTTTTAATCAAAATGAAAATTGACACTAGAAAACCAAGAACGTATATAGATAGATATTTGTTGATCTGAGTAAGTCTAGAATGTTCTGTCACCCACTCCTCAGAGTCTGTTCGGTACATTATGTATTTATAGGGTCATAGTTTGAGCCCATTTTATTCCACACAAAAGACGAAGAAATAAAGGCTCTATTCTTTAACCCAGCAAAATGAAAATCGTTCATATTTGGTTTGCCATTATTTCAAGAGCCAACAACGTGCCGCCGAGAGATAGTTGGGCTCTCTTCTCGGTTGATTCAGAAATTGCCGGGCCTCATAGTGATCGCTGTAATCCTTCATATATTCACCAGACTCTTGGCCGAGTCGAAAGGACCGTTTACTCCAAGAAATGTTGCGAGCGCCACATTTAATTAGAGGGGGGGGGGTTCTGAATTGGGTCTCCACTTCTTAGTATTGCTCGCAAAGAAATTCATTTAAAACTTTAACGCAGACTTTTCTTTCACAGACTTTTATTTCACAGACTTTTCTTTCACAGACTTTTCTTTCACAGACTTTTCTTTCACAGACTTTTCTTTCACAGACTTTTCTTTCACAGACTTTTCTTTTACAGACTTTTCTTTCACAGACTTTTCTTTCACAGACTTTTCTTTCACAGACTTTTCTTTCACAGACTTTTCTTTCACAGACTTTTCTTTCACAGACTTTTTCTGAAAATAGAACTGAGGTGACGAACTAAACAATGAAATAAAATACTGTTTAAATAAACGCTCAAGTGGCTCAATCTGCTTTTTTTTAGAACGTTTACAATTGAATTGATTACAATAGAAACATGTTTGTAGAATGTTTACAGTAAATAAGCAATAAAACTCCGAAGAGACAAAGACAAAACCATAATAAAGTTGAACTCTTGTCTTAACATGTAGTATGATCATGGAGAGTGCTGCAGGCCACTGCAACAGTAATAACAAAAAAAATCGAATTTTTATATGAAATATTTAATATTAAATGACAAGGCAATTCTAAATTGTATATAAAGATGTACATCTGAAATAAATGTCATTCGTGCTTGTACCTACTATAGCAGACAGAAGCCAAGGGAAATCTCTACTGGAACCTCATGAGAAAAAAATAATAACGTCATTCATTCTTGTGGTCATTGAACCCACGTGATTGAATCCATACGTTGCTTTTTTTTTTAACTAGAATAGGCAACATGATGTAAGGGATGTAATCTAGTAGTCAGGAGACATGATGTAAG
>JADKLZ010081101.1:16030135-16042258 GCA_021533235.1 Biomphalaria straminea
CATGATGTAAGGGATGTAATCTAGTAGTCAGGAGACATGATGTAAGGAATGTAATCTAGTAGTCAGGAGATTAAAATTGTCAATTCTTTGAACTTTTATTACTATTTAGGCTTAATAAAACATAACTCTTTTATTTACTTTTGGACTTGGAAAGATTTTCTTATTGAATTTATTTATAAGGAGTGTGTTTCCTTTCAGTGGCGTGGCATCCAATTCGAAAAGGGGTTCAATGAACCCGGGCCCACAGCCAATAGGGGCCCACAGCTGTGGCGCAGCAACCACGGCGTGAAGGAGCTCATTGCGCTTGTACCGATGACCCATGGCTAGTTGGGGCCCATATTAGAACTTTGAAGATTTGTTTGTTCAGTTGAAACACTTTTAAGTTGTTTAACTGTTAAGAATTTGTAAAACATTGGTTTTTAAGACACTATTACTTATATGGAGTCCTAACTGAATCACATTACTACTTATAAAAAAAAATTACCATCTTTAAATCGGAATGTCTTTTGGAAAAAGTACCATTACATTTAGATTACTCATTTTTGTCACACATTACATTTGTCTGATTGACTAAAGGGGGTCCCACGGTAGTTCCACCAAGATGTTCGTAAACCCAGGCCCACGGGTACCTTGCTAAGCCACTATTTCCTTTGTATTTGTTGCATTTATTCTGTGCTTCATTCATGCCAGTAGACAAGTAGTTTTATGTGTGGACAAGAAATTAGCGAATCATCTTATTGGAATATGAGATGGATACGTGTTTTTACTATTTACATAAGATCTGTATAGTGACTCCTACGTTACATTCAATATAAAACTTTAAAAAAAAATGGTAGCAAGTGTTGAAGTTATTTGGTTGCGATTAATGAACTGTAGGTCCTAAATCGAAGTGAGGTTGTTGTTTTTATGTTTGGAAAGACGTAACCTTTGACCTTTTTAAAAAATAATTCCCACGTAACTAATGATGTAAGAAAAGTGATGCTTAGAAGGCTCACACGAATATGAGCCGCCCTCGTGCTGCAAGTGCCTTGTATGCTTTGGGCGACTGTGAACTTACATATGATCTTAAGATCTTTACAGTATTTACATCTGATCAGCACTGTTATTGAGTCTAGTTTCTAAACCTTCACCTTTACTTATTCCTTAATCTGTTGGACTGATGGAGCAACACGCGCGATTTTGTCGATGTCTTTCTCCATTCCACTCTTTTGCCTGGGATAGAACCTTTCTCAATGGCAGGCCCGTCCATTCTTTTTATGTTGTCTTCCCATCGCTTTCTTTGTCTGCTTCTTTTTTTTTCCTGGTTCTGTTCACTGAAGGAGGTCATTGCGAGCCATGAAGATCTTGTGATCAAACTAAGAACAAATTGACGTTTGAATTTGAAATTTGTTCAAATCTCAGCTTCATAGATCTGTATTGCATTACTTTCATTTGCAATCATGAAATATAATACTAAAAATATATATCCTTATATAGTACATTTTATGGCCCGCCAAACTTTTTATTGTAAATTTTTGACCCGCTTTTTAAAAAGGTTTGCCCACCCAGGCTCTAGACGTCCCTTTCACTAGCAGAAATGTCTCAACTTTTATTGCATCAATTCAGAACGTTTGAGACTCCTCCTGTCCCTTAACATCTTTCAAATATTTTGTTTTATGGACCTTCCAGCCACGAGTGATCCACATTCAGGTCTTTCTTCTTTTGGAAATCATTTCATTAGTCCGCTCTTTTGGTTATCTGCCCATTCCCCAAGGGAGGTAATCAACGCGTCTCCCGAGCTCGGTGGCTGCCCCTCGATACCAAATGATCAGGTAGAAAAACAAAACAAAACACAACAAAAAAAAAAAACGTCTTCCGTTCTGTACGTCACAATCAGACATAGGAAGAGGGGGGAAAAAACAGGGGAGATAATGCAGATAGACCTAATTATCTTTAACTAGACTTTATCGAAATAAAAAAAATTCGAGATTTTCCGCTTTGAGACTGATCAACAAATATCTTCTGCACTAAACAACTACCCGTGGCGATAGAATACAGTTTCGCGCGACGTGGTCCAGACTCTCTGTGACTACACCATGTTACGAAGATTAGGTGCATATTGCATAGCATATCTCATGAAGAGCTGTTATAGCTAAACATCAATTTATGGAAATAAAAATACATGTCGAATATCATTATTCAAAGTAGTAAGTTTGTTCGCAAAAATTTTTTGTTTTTAAATTAGCAATAAGATTACGATGGTACTATGTAGCCATCAGAAAGAACAAGTTGCCTGTGATTGATACAGCGGATTTAAGGCACCAAGAGAGATTGGATGACGTTAAAATGTACGATTACATTTCATGCCCTTAGGAAATTATTTTCATTAAAGTTTTTTTAGAAGTGACTTCCAATCCTCTGGTGTATGACTGATCTCGTCTGAGACAATCTGAGAACTTTAAAATTGCTTTTTTTTAAAATTTTGTTTACATTGTACATTGTCTTTAAATACAATTTTTAATGACTCATGAATACTGTGTGAGCTGGTTCTTACGTTTCATTTTTAATGATTTCATGAACTTCATTATTCAGAACACTGCCAACCTAGGAAATATCAATAAGATGATCATATGAATATGATAGGAAAGAGAGAGATAGAGAGAAAGAATATTAAACGTAAGCAGGCAGATACAGGGAGATACACACGACAATAAATCACATCGGGAGAAAAAGCAAAAGCCAGAGAGATTCAAAGAGAGAGGGGAGCGAAAGATTATTGTGATAGAGAGAAAAAGCAAAAGAGAAAGTGTGGAAAGGAAGTAGAAGAGCGAGAGAGAGAGAGACAGAGTGAGAAACAGACGGAAAGCTAGGTCTTAAAAGAAACATCCTACAAAACAATAGTATAATAACAATATTAATAAAATGGGCAAGGAAGAGAGAGAGAGAGAGAGAGAGAGAGAGAGAGAGTGAAAGAGAGAACGAGAGAGAGATAGTAAGAGACAGAAAAAAAGAGGAGACATAGTAGATTGGACGAGCATCAAAAGGTTAATTTCATTTTTAATAAAAACTTCATTTTCAGTTGGCCGTTGAAATGGACCCGAAAAAATGTAATTGAATTTTTGAGATTTTGTCCAGTTTCTGACCATTATGTATGATGCACATATGTAGACTTATGGTAGATATATCAGCACGTTTATAGAAGTTCATAAAGAAAGGATTATATAGACTCACAGGGAAGGCTTCCACACTCGGGGGCTTATTTCTTAGTATCATACATGTGCCACGCCCTGAAAACTAAAGGGGGTTGGAGGAGAAAGGGGGAGGGTTTTATTAGGGACAAATCTCAAATGATCACTTGATTTAATAGCGCATCGATTTGAAGCGTTCTGGACATAAGCCACTTTGCACAGCTTTCAATGACGTAATTCACAAGATATTACCTTTCGTCAATCCGAGTTTGTTGTTAATGTTGTTGAAAATACGCTGAGCGTATCCAAGGAAAGTGATATTTATATAATTTTTTTTGTGGGGGGTGGGGGGTGGGACCCTAAGAAGTTACCAATGAAAGTTAAGTATTTAAAGAGATTGGTTTCCTCATGAAAGTCTACATCTATTTCGTTCCACCGTCAACAAGCGTTTTGAATCTTCCAAATTCATCAATAAAAAAAGCTTGTCATAGATGGTACTGTGTTCCTTGTGGACTGTATCCATTTCGTGTACTTAAGTCTACATCTAGTACTTAAACATTTATTGTTTAATTATGTAAAACAAAGTAAAGTAAAGTTCCCCTTTCAGACCTTGTGGTCTATAGGGTAGATGATGTAAAGGTCATCTGATTCTGTGGCCTACGGTTAACGAGGGTGTCATGTGGCCAGCACAACGACCAATCGCCTCTACTTTTCCCTAACAAATGACAGGTACCCATTAGAGCTGGGTGGACTCAGAGGTGCCCAATGATCCCGAAATAAAAATCTAAGTCTTCACCGTGATAGGAACCCGGGACCCCGGGTTTAGAAGCCAAGCGCTTTACCGCTCAGCCACCGCGGCTCCCTTAATTGTGTAATGTCAGTTTAAAGCCAAAAGTAGAACTAACGCTGTAGCAAGACAGAAAACTAAACTTCTTTTTCGTCTAGTCAATTAAATAGTTGGTTTCTAATGAGCAAAAATAAATCATTTCGTTTTTATTTAAGATTTTGTTTAATGCTGCGACATATTCTGAAGCCTCATCGAATTTTGTGTCCTTTTACAAAGACAAAGCACGCCATAACAAACACACACGCAAACAGATACACAAACACACACGCAAACAGATACACAAACACACACGCAAACAGATACACAAACACACACGCAAACAGATACACAAACACACACACACACACACACCTTTGTTTGGAAAAGAAATTTTGAATTTTAGCAGTTCACATTTCGCATAATGATGTATTCTACATTTTCTATAACCTGCTTTAATTTGGTTTTCAATTCCCTTACAATCTTCAAAAACATGTTCTAAGACCTTCAAAACCACTTCCGTAATTTGCAGTCCATTAGGGCAGTGTTTCCTAAACTGTGTTCTGCGAGGCCTGAATATGTGTTCCACGAGCCACTAACTACTGTAATAATTAACTAGGTCTAAATGCGAATTAATCACTCAAAAAACAATAAGCAAAGTGTTCCTCTTAATTTTCAGAATGTACGAAGTGTTCCGTTAAGGAAAAAGTTTGGGAAACATTCCATTAGATCATCTTCTTTCATTTGTAAAGGCGCCATCTTTGAATTAAACAGCTCCACGTCTGCTTCGGTTTTTCTAATTTACTTTTCCTTCTGCGACGCTCTTCTGCTTGCCTTGCAACAATAACGCCTGCACAAAGTGGGCCCAACTCGACCCCCCACTTGCGATTTTAATCAAACTGACAATAGGCTCCTCTTGCTGCGTTTTTTTAACATATGAACCCCCCCAACTACAAAAAAAGAAGGAAAAAAATCTTTCATTAGATTCGCAATACTTTGGTGCAGTTAATTAACTCGCTAATTTAATTACATTATCCTCATTTTCCGAGATGTCCAGCTTTACAGTTGTCTGCATGGTTGTAATGGAACGTCAATGCCCTTTCTGGGATTGAACTTGACCCTTTCCCTCACCCATCTCTGTGTGTATTTACCTGGCCAACTTTCCCATTTTTCTACCTGGCAGTGAATGAACTACGTTAACATTATAGTACTCTGGTACACAAAGGTGACAGAGAAAATAAATAAGTCACAGACCTATATACATATTATATAATTTTCATAGACATAAATAAATATAGACTGGCCAATAAGAGAGTGTTATGAAACTAAAATTTGTGAATTGCAATTGTGTGTACTTTATTTTATGTCTATAAATTTTCTTAATCTCTAAGACTGAAGATCATGCAATTTTTACATTTTACATAATTCGGAAATCCGAATTCAATAGATATACAGGTTTTCAAGTTACATAAAGCTACTTCGTTTTTCCAGTCTATATTTATTTATGTCTATGATAATTTTAAATTAAAGTGTTTATAATTTTAACATTGGTCCCATTAATGTTAATGTTATTTTAAAAAAAGCTATGTTCATTTGCTCAGACTGTCTTGAGGTGAAAGCTGAACTTTGCTATTTAAAAGTAAATAGCTCATTGCGAAGTAGACAGAAAAATAATCTTTATAATCGATGCATTAGATATTAGTTTTAGATTTTGTATCAAACGAAACAAGAAATTATAGTTGTACCATCAAATATGGGTTTTGGTATTCAATATAGAGGCACATTTCTTAGTCTATACACTAGAATAGATTTGTACAAGTGATCATTTTATTTTTCCCTAGTGCATTTAGAGAATGGAATGGGTTGCCTGGATCAGACATGAAAACAAAAGAATTAACAGAACTTAACTCTTTTAGTGCGGCGTTACTCTCAGCGAGTAACTTCGCTAGCGCTGGTCAGTGCGGCGTTACTCTCAGCGAGTAACTTGGTTTATACTATTTGTTTCACTATCTTTTTTATGTTAAACTTTTTATTTCTCTCTGTTTTTTTTAATTTACCGGATGTGGAAGTGATTGTTCTTTATTTTGATACTAAATTCGATGCAGTATCCAACGCGTTTAAAAAAAATACACAAAATTATGTCAATGGTTCCTCTTTTTTAGTTTATTTCCCGGGACCCGAAAAATGTAAATAATACAATTTCTTAGCGCATTTTCTCATCTTTTATGAAATTTAAAGTAATTAAATGTGTTTAGTATTGTGATTTTTTAAATATTTAGGGATCAAATGTTTAATTAAAATGTTAACTCTTTTAGTATATCGATTTTAAATGAATTTTTTAAAAATTTTCTTTTTCTGTACTCAGTTTAAAATTAATGAAAACAAATTTTGTTTGTATAATTTATTTAATTTACTATACATTTGTAGCTCATTCATTTTCCTTTAAAATAAAATAAAATATGTTAGATTATTTAATAAAATAAAAAAGTTATAGTTGTTTTAGCAACTCTACCCCCTTAAAAATTTGTGTTCGTTCCGGAAAACTCCATTTTTTCGATCAAAATAATTCGCACTGAAAGAGTTAAGTCATTGATTGACATGCAAGTCTAGATTGACACATGAAATGCGTAAAACGTAATTATCTACCTTTTTTTTGAAGTAACGTCTGTAGTATTTAAAATAAAATTGTAGAAGATCCTCAAGATGGGAGATGGCCACAGCATTAAAAGTGCTACGTAAAATGGAAGCTCAATGATAGGTAGAGAGGATAGATATAAAATAGGTTGTGAGTGGCAAAATAAGGAGTTGTAGATTTGAAGTACGCCATGAGATAAGGAGCTATAAATTAGAAGTACGCCATGATATAAGGATTTATACCACAAGATTAGAAGTACGCCATGAGATAATGAGTTATAGATTAGAATTACGCCATGAGATAAGAAGTTGTACCACAAGATTAGAAGTACGCCATGAGATAAGGAGTTATAGATTGGAAGTATGCAATGACATAAGGAATTGTACATTAGAAATACGCCATGAGATAAGGAGTTATAGATTGGAAGTACGCCATGAGATAAGGAGTTGTAAATTAGAATTACGCCATGAGATAAGGAATTGTAGATTAGAAATACGCCATGAGATAAGGAATTGTAGATTAGAAGTACGCCATGAGATAAAGAATTTTAGATTAGATTAGATGAGATGTTGGCCACAATAGCAAAATAGTGCTGTAAGAACTTTACAATGGGAAATTGGCCACTTTGTTGTCAGTGATCAGCTTAATGTATGCAAACACCCCTGTTACGATATTGTTTTCTTCCCCCCCCCCTCCTTTCCAGCCACTGTACCCCGGGCCGACACTGGAGAAATGCTGTCGCCAGTAATGTTATGTTGGTAGTGGTCGGTATGCCAAGTTTACAGGAAATTAGTTGGTCAAAGTTTTAACTATAAAAAAAAAAAGACTTGGATATTTTCATCGGAGCTAATGTTGATCTATGTCTCGGTCTGTCCTCACACTGCCGCAGGTCTCATAGCCTCTGTCAATAGGCTTTGTTATTCTTAGCCAACGATTCTCAAAGTATGACCCAACTGGTGTTGAACAATTGTTGAACAATTGTGCATTGTTACTAATTGAAATATACTGCACAATTTCAACTGCATTAATTCCAAAACTTTCCTTTAAACCAATTGCCGCTTTGAAAATGTGCTTTTGGTCTTAGCAATCGCCAGTCTTAACATTCTTATTACCTACTAAGTGTCAAACAATTTGAGAACCATTGTGTATTGAATTATGTTATTGATCCAATGTTTTATCATACAGTGAACTATTTTTAGTCCCGCACGAAGTCAACTTACTTTGAATTCCTAAACATGACGTTTTATTGATAAATCTTTTTTTTTAAAACATATTTTTATTTTCAATATTGTATTAAGTGATTACACCTTATTGTTCAAAACAATACTATCAACTCGATCAACTTTAAAACTTTTGTTTCTTCTATTGTAACTCTGGTTTTCGAGTAATCCAATAACCAACAATGTTTTTAACCTTTTCTCCTATTAGCCTGCAAACTCGATATGAGTAGAACTTTGACAATGGATGGATACTTAGAAAACGGCTCTTACGATTCTCCTAAAAATTCGAAAGTTTATGTTTATACTTTAGAAAAAAAAAACTAGCTAATTGGCCACAAAGTAAAAACTCAGGTAAGATGGTTATATTTTTTTTTTTAAATCAAATCATCTTAAAATTTGATTTGGTTATTTTAAACATTCTTTTAGCGGGTATTCCCGCACTCGACTCCAATGTTTCTTTGTATTCAGTAAGGCAGTGTATCTCAAACTTTTTCCTTATGGGAACACTTCCCAAATTCTGAGTATTTAGTGGAACACTTTGCTTATTTTTAGTGAGATTAATTCACCTTGTGGCCTACTAGTTAATTATCCCAGTAGATCGTGGAACACTTTTTCAGGGCTTTCGAGTATTAGGAGTGATCGGAAAAAAATGTTAAGTCCTTAAGATACTTTTTCCTTTTCTGTTACTTTATTATTTTTTATTTATTTTTGTACTGTTTTACTTTATTTTTTTTTGTATCGTCCTCCACTTTTACCTAAAGCACTTTCCAGGATTCTTTGAAGACCTGCCCCCCCTTTCGTACTCATCGCATGATACGTCATGTCACTCTACATTTTTTATCTTGTATTCTCGGGACAGAAAATGATAAGTCATCCAAATGATTGTTCTATTCAATCAGACAGACAAACATCAAGTTCTATTTAAAGCAGACACTGGAGTGTCTCCTGGTCTGTGATAAACATTTCGTTCTGTCTCCTTTTTTTTTTAAACTTTAGCTTTTATTCAATTTTTTTTATCTCGACTGTTTCTCTGTCCGTCGTGAGTTATTTGTTCTGAAAATGGAGCAATTTTCAAGGAATATTTGGTTTAGTTTGAACAGAGGTTATTAATTTGAGCAATTTTGACTGTCGGTTTTTGTCCACGAATTAGTCTGACTCTCCTTTATTCTCCCCCCCCCCCCTCTCTCTCTCTCCCTCTCTATCTTTCTCTCTCTCTCTCACTAACACGTATACACACATACACTGAACACCTTCTCTCTTTTCCACTCTTTCGGTTCTTCAACTCTCTTATCAAGCGCTTTAATAATCCAAGGTGGATAACCTGAGGTCTGATATTTTATTTCGTTCCATCTCAAACATTTGTCTTTTTTTATATAGTTTGGACTCTTTCAGTCTCAAAACTGCTTTGGATCATCGCTCAAATGGCAGTCTGCCCCCCCCACACACACAACTTTTCCACACAGCTAATGTATCCAAAGGAACGACAAGTGCCGATATAGTTTGAGATTAGCGGAGTCTCAGGCTCTGCTAGTGTGTAGTACCAAATGCTGCAAACTGTATAAGGGTCGCCGACTCCTGATTTTGTTTAAAGAGTCGACTCTCGAAGACTTTCCCATGTTTGAGTATAGTTACGATGCAGCAGAGGTAAGATTTCACAGTTTTCCTTCTGCCCGAAGCTTACTTGTTTTTGATGCAAGTCAAAGGCGGGGGGTGTGGTCGCACCGGGTGATACCCACCCTAG
Source organism: Biomphalaria straminea (assembly GCA_021533235.1). Taxonomy (NCBI): domain Eukaryota; kingdom Metazoa; phylum Mollusca; class Gastropoda; family Planorbidae; genus Biomphalaria; species Biomphalaria straminea. The sequence continues at coordinate 16,039,722 of JADKLZ010081101.1, forward strand.
TGACGCCACTGGTGCCAGTTACTCGCATCTCACCCTTCTCCCGTTTTTGATGTTACAAGTTCTTGCAGCTTGGCCTAGGAGTAATGCTGTACAATAAGATCCACACAACTCAAGAGCTATTCAGTTTGAGCCTCACATGTAAAAAAAAATAAATTCTAATGAACCAATTACAAAACTAAATGTCATTTTTAGTTTACTTTTTGAAAATCAACAGAAGTCTAGTGTGTAAATTATAAAAGAACAATCATTCATCAATTCCAAGTCCTTTAGCTTATTTAGTAATTTAATTTAAAATAAAACACACATAAAAAAAATCCTTTAAAAAAAGTTACTTATTTTAACTTCAATTGAACAGCAAGGATAAAAAATAAACATATTAATATTACAAACATTAAAAAAATCGTAAATAGAACACTTTGTATTCTTAAGAGTTGCCCAGTGCTGACGCAGTGAAGAGGCCAGTAAAAATGTCATGTTAAGGTTTGTTAAGTGAATAATTGATAAACAAGGGCTCTTAGTTCTTACTATTAGTTCTTTCCTTTAGTTTTGAATCAAGCAGCTTATAGTTCTTAAGTATCGTAATGTTTCAAACCAGCGAAAGAAAAAAAAAAAAGAAGATTATCTTTAAAAAAAAAGTTTATCTCAGGGAAATAACTGACATTTATCTCAAAATGGTATGGTTTCGCTCTCTTTCTGCTAAATAAAACAAAATTAATTAATTAGCACTAATTTATTAGTTAATCTGGTTAATATTTTGGATTGATTCGTGTAATTGTCACCGAGCATGAATAATTTATTCAAAATTTTAACTTGACCGGAGACTGCGAAGTGGGAGAAAAAAACGCGACTTGAACGTAATAAGGGGATTAAAATCATATATACATCCACATCGCTCATTAAGTAGCATTTATTCACCCTCAAAATAAAATATCAATCAAAACAATTAATCACCAATAATTAATTAACTAATTGTCTAGTTTTTTTTTATGATTAATATTTTATCATGGACAATGAATAATTGAGCAAAGTTTCAACTTGACCCGAGAATGGGAAATGGAAAAAAAGTAGTTCAAACTTTTTACCAGACAGACAGAGTGAGTTGATATAAGCTTTGTAAAAAAAAACAACTTAATATTTTGTGTTTTTTTTATTAGACAAAAATTATTACTAAGTGTCTATATGTTTATAAGCAAAAGTTATTCGGCCAAGAGAGATAATCATGAGCTTCTCTATGAGAGAAAGACTTTAGAACATTTATAAAAGCAACCTGCTGTGTGCATAACACGAAACTTTCCACATTTTATCCGTCACAACCATATCTTGACATCCTTCACTTTTTCAATTCACAATAATTCTTTTAAGTCTGAGATATCTTTGATTGAAAAACATTCCTGTCCTAGGCCAACACAAAGAGTCTGACTGTCCTAGGGCACTACTGACTGCCGACTATCCAAGGGCACTACTGACTGCCGACTATCCTAGGGCAGCAATACTTATTGGCGACTCTGTAAGTCAATGCACACAATGGTGAGAAACACAGTTTCTAAAAAAAAAAAATTTTAGACAAAAACCTCAAACATCTTGAAACAATGCACAAAACGTTCAGTTCTTTCCATCACTTCGATCTCTTGCTAATGCCCTATGTGCCTAAAGTACATAAAACTATACTTCCCCTAGCCTGGTCTATGCGATTATGGCCTAACTGTCTAAGCGTAATCCCTTTCGCGTGAGGCTCTGCATACTGTATGCAGTGCTTTTTTTTTTTAAAGCCCTTGCTGATGGGCAAGAAATGAGAGGAGTGGGGGGGCGCTTCTAAAACCGTGAGTTGAAGAGTAATTTACGAGCGAGGAACAAACTGAACGATAGCCTCACCCAGTGGTTCTCACTCGAATGTCTTAGTCATTGTACAATGGCCACATTTGCGTGTATGCATTTCTATGAATATGTTTGGTAATTCATATTGATTGCATTTCCTGACTTAGTACAGGAACAGAGGTGTAGAAGGTAGCCGGAAGATATGTGATTAGTAGACCCTTTCTTATTCTAGTTATGTTTTATTTCTTAATCTTGCACTGCATTTATGTTTCACTGTAAAACGATTCAAATGTTGCGACGTTAATGGGGTGTCTAGTGTGTATATATATGCATATGTATATATGTATGTGTGTGTGTGTGTGTATGTGTGTGTGTGTAAAATTTCTGACCAAATTAGTATACAAACCATTTGATCACTTAATCATGTTATGACCGAACGTGACATGAGGTTTCGGGAAATTTTCTCCGACGGACTGAACCACGCAACCCAAGATTTGCAATGACATGGAGCCTCATGGAATCCGATTCTATGAAAACGAAAGCATGGACTTCCTCGTATAACTTAGAACTGCACATTCATGGAGGACCTCAAAGCGGTGCAGTCTGACTGGGATTAGGCTACAGACTTTTACAGTGACCAATCTCTGTGGAGTCTGACTGGGACTAGGCTACAGTCTTTTACAGTGACCAATCTCTATGGAGTCTGACTGGGACTAGGCTAC
>JADKLZ010081101.1:16042268-16054361 GCA_021533235.1 Biomphalaria straminea
TAGGGAGTCTGACTGGGATTAGGCTACAGACTTTTACAGTGACCAATATCTCTGGACAAATCTTGTTGCCCTATGCTCCGAGAGGAGTTGTAGTACACGCTATTTTCAACTTGAATAAAATTTTAATTGATCTTTACATGTTGAAATCATGAGTCTGTCAAATGAGAAAGTGTTCGAGATGAAACATAGTCGTTCTACGACTGAAGGAGGCCAATATGAGATATTGATTTGAATTATTATGTTCGAATCCATCCTTAACACTATATTTTTACTAACGCTTTAAAGACGTTTTGAAATTGGTTTAATTCAGACGGATAAATAGTTTTAATAACTTTTATATATCTCTATTCAAAGGTTACTTTAAAAAAAAAAGATTTTTAAAACCTCTTCAAATATGAATACCTTGGAAAACGATTCTTCTCTGTCATGATGAGTCCCTCTTTGTCAACTAGCCTTGTCGTGCGGTTTGTGCGCTGGACTGTCGTTCAGATGTAGCGATGGTCCAGGGTTCAAACCGTGCCCACTCCCATCCCCCGTCGTCCTGCGGGAGGTTTGGACAAACGTCAAGAACCACCAACTTAAACAACCGTTTTGATATTGCCCAGAAGTTCACGCTTTAATATTATGACAATTTTAGACTCGCTGGAAGTAGCCTTTTAAAAAAAAGGGAGGAATCAGAACATAAGGGAGGCAAGCCAAGATTTAAAAAGGTTTACTGATGTTGGGTTATGGTTCTTTGCCATAATCACGCGCGGTCCAATGTGAGTGCAGTGTCTTATTGTGAGAAATCATGAGTCTGTCGTGCCCATAACGTCACAAGGAGCAAGTCAGAGAAGTTACGGCTTAGATTTCACTTGAGACAGGATGTGATCCTAGTATTCATACGCATGCGCAGAGGTTAAAAAAGATACAATAGTGGGAGGGCTTAAGTTTAAAAATAGGCATCGAAATGTCACGTGCGAGCATCATGGGAAGAAACTGAAGTACTGTTTACGTGAACGCTACATGTATATATTCTCTTGATGCCTTAACGCATTGTGTTCCATCTCAGTCACTACGTTCTCTGCTGTCAATCACGTGATAAGCCTCCAGATAAGACGACGGGACTTCAGAATACTATTTTTAGAACTACAAGAGTTTGTTTACAACTTCAAGAAATCATCATGGTTTCATGTTTAGACCATCTGCGAAATGTGTTCTGAAGCGACCAGGATCTTCTGTTTTGGAAGCAACGTCAGTAATCTATAAGATAAAGAAGATTAAGAATACTGGCCAGTTTAGCAGTTGGTAGGAAAGGAGTAAAGGATTGGTCATATTTGTGGTTGGTGAAAATATATATCTGATAGAGATTATAGTGGATACAAAATAACTGATAGTTGATAGGAAATATAGTTGTTAGTTCATAGGAAATATAGAAGTTAGTTTGTAGGAAATATAGCTGATAGTTGATAGGAAATATAGCTAATAGTTTGTAGGAAATATATTTGTTAGTTCATAGGAAATATAGCTGCTAGTTGATAGGAAATATAGCTGATAGTTGATAGGAAATATAGCTGATAGTTGATAGTTGATATGAGCTATAGCTGCTAGTGGATGGGAAATAGGACTATTAACATTAGAGTTAATCTGAAAAAAAGCTGGCCGTTGTGATGGCCCCATGACACTCTTGTTAAACTTGGCCACAGAAACAGATGACATCCTCTGCCCTATAGATCGCAAGGTCTCAAAGTGGAACTTCTTACTTTTTACTAAATAAAGTTAATAGATATATAGTTGATGTGAAAAAAGATGATATTGACATGATAGTCAACATGAAATCTTGCCGATAAAGCTGATAGTTGATATAACGTTTACATGTTACCTAATTTACGAATGTTTTGATCTTAACTCTTTCTCTCAGTAATTATTTACCACATTCTGGTAGAATCAACGTTGGTATCGTCAGTTAGGAGAAAAAGAGTTAAATAATAATTTTCATTTCTTGTCTTTAATTTTTTGTACCCTTTTTAGTGGCCCCCGTAAGGGGAAAAAGCCGCTATTAGGTTTGTGCAAAATGTCCGTCTGTCCGCATGGGCGCCCGCAGGGGGGTGCAAGGGGGTGCACTTGCACCCCCCTGGATTCTGAGTAGCAAAATTCTAGACAATACAATTTTTTGCATCATTAAATCAATTAACTTCTTAGAAGCCACTGAGCAAGTAGTAATTCCACTGTAGTACAATCATAAGGATAGTTAATGTTGGAGTTGACTAGTCTAGGTCTAGTAGTAGGCTAATAGGAATAGATGGCCGACGTGCACCCCTCTAGATTCTAGTAGCCACATTGTAGCAAATTTTATAAAAAAAATAATTTCTTAGAAGTAGCAATTTAAGAAGTTTTGCTTCCACTGAAGTACAGCTGTAAGGAAAAACTATTGTTTCAATAAACTAGAATATGCTAATCAGGTGTTGATGACTGACCATGCTCTTTCTTCCCTAGTGCCACACTGCCATTAGAGCATGGAATAGTTTGCCTGAGCTAGCCAGGAAAACCAGTGACTTGGCAGAATTTAAGTCACTGGTAAATATGCATGACTGAATGCATGACGCGTAGGACGTAATCATCTTCTTTTTTGAAGTAACGTCTGTATTATATAAGATAAGAAGACCATGTACTCTTTATTATAGTTTTGCAATTTTTTGTACTGTAAAAAAAAAAAGTGTGAAATGTTCTATTTCACATAAGTCGTGACAATTTGCTATCTCTTGCACATAATTATATTTATTATTATATTTAGTTATAATAGGACCTAGAAAAGGAGAAATATTATTTCTTTGTCTTGGAGAAGAAATCCTTGCTGATTTTATTTCAATACGATAAATGTGAAAGTTTCTTTGAACAAGAATGAGGAGTGCAGTCATATGTGTAAATGTATTTATGTTATGCACAGTTAAGGTCGGTTTTAGTGCTAGATAGCAGGTTAAACACGTCCATCAGTTTACGATTGCAGACTATACAAGAAGGCTCTTAACAAAAAATAAAGTTTAATTTATAGAGCACTGTAGGCTCAAGGCACTGTGATAACATAACAAGGTTACAAAGACAGTTTGTGAGAAAACACAAACTCATTATCGGTCCCCGAAGTGGTCCACCCAGGCAGGTAAAAAGACAGGTATCAATATTTTCAGAAAGAACATCATAATTAAATTCTTTCAAAGAAAAATGACAGAGAAAAATGGAAAAAGAAGGTTGACAGATCTTGTGTGGTCCAGAAGACCAAAGGATATGTAAAAGTGAATGTGGAGTCAAATGTGAACTGATGTCTTATTATGAATATCTAATTGATCTAATTGTCTGTAAGGGTCAATCTCTAAAAAAAAATTACTTTTGTCAATTATTAAGTGTTGATATTTGGCCCATTGTTACACCTGATAATATGAATACCTACTTATTAATTGTTGTTTTAAATTATGTTCCACTTATTTGCATTTTAAATATATTTTTTTCCCTTAAAAAAAGAAAACATTATTTTTGGATAAGTGTAATGCTCTGCATGATAAAACTTAAGTAGGGTAGCGACACAAATGTAAAAAAAATACTTTTCAACTAAAATTCTAAAACCATTTGCATAAATGTGTTGAAAATATGGTACAACATTACCTCCCTTACTAAAGAGCTTCCCGTGTTTGTTACTATTTATAGTGAATAGTTGTAAATGTGGTGTATTTTATGAAAAAACGGCTTGCATAAGTGATTTTAAAAAAATTAGATTTTTCGCTTTTAGAAAAGCAGAATCTAGTCTTGTTTTCCGATGGGCTATTCGTGCGGCGTTATTCAAAATTCGCTGTTGCTTTGCTATTTTGTCATCAGATATACCTGCTAGCAAGGCGTTGCAGTAGTCAAGTCGGGAGAGTATGAATGCTATAGCTAGCTTTTTGTTGACAAACTGAGTCAAACAGTGTCGGATATGACCTAATCATTGAAGCTGAAGATAATGGCCCTTGCAGAGCTGACATGTGTGCGTCGACAGATATGCCTTGAATGCCATCACATGCAATCGTACTAGGCAAAACGGCAATTTCAATTAACGGAGCAATGGCAGCAGCAAGAAACAAAAAAAAAATTTGCTGGGAATTTTGGTGATGAAACTGCAGATATCTGAGTCACTTTTCGGTTTGTTTGTTGATGGCGATCGTATTTGAGAACAAGTTACTGGTTTTGTTCCTGTTCAGAGAAACACAGTCTGTGTCTAACGTCATTGTCAGCGAATACATTAAGCATTGTCTAGACATGAATATACTACTCGGCCAAGACTGCGATGGCTGCCCCGTGGTGGTTAGCTTTCAGAAATATGTTAAGGCAAAGATTGGTGAACAAAAAGTTTCATTTTCACCTTTTAGTGTGAGACACTATGGAGTGAGAAATAAGAACCCAGTCATAATGTTAATTGCAATTCGTTGTTGACATTTTCTGTTCGACCGTAGGTAGGCATAGACAGATAAGCTCAACAACGCGTAAGTTTAATTGTTTGTTCAAATGTTAAATATTTATTTAATTTGAAACAAATGTTTACAGGTCACTTATTATCGTATGGGGGGGGGCGAGAAACCAGTTCCTTTCTTTAATATTCTCCGTAGATGGAAATTTGCACCCCCCTGGAAAAAATCCTGCGGGCGCCCATGTCTGTCCGTCTGTCACACTCAGGGCGCCAAAACTAGAAGAGATACGAAAAATATTTTTTCACCATTAAATGCGGCTTGAAAAGTTTAGGTGCAACGGCTACTTTTAGTTTTCTAAAAGCAAACCGTTTAATTTATAAAAATGATTATGCAAGCGATTTTTTAATAATAAAACACCAATTGTGAAGCAATTAGGTAAATGTAAGGGAGGAAATGTTACTAGAAAAAATGCTCTTGGCATGTAGATATCAAGCACATTTTTTAAAAGGACTTTCTGTCTGTCTGTCGACTGTCCGTCTGTCAGACTCCGAGCGCCAAAACTAGAAGAGATTCGAAAAATATTATTTCACCATTAAATGCGGCTTGAAAAGTTTAGGTGCAACGGCTACTTTTAGTTTTCTAAAAGCAAACCGTTTAATTTATAAAATTAATTATGCAAGTGATTTTTTAATAACAAAACACCAATTCTAAAACAATTATGTAAATGTAAGGGAGGAAATGTTACTATAAGAAATGCTCACAATAAATAAATATAATACCTATTTTTTAAAATTCTGACATGCAGATATCATGCACATTTTTTAAAATGAACTTTTAGCAGCGGCTTTCGTGTACTAGCGTAAAGCCCGGAAATGAAAGATTCTAAACTAATTTCTTAATTTAAAAAAAAAATCAGATTTAAAAAATAAATTGTTTAGTGGCCCCATTAGAATGAAACAAGTATATTTTTGTGCGTTTTGTCTGTTGGTTGGTCTGTTCGTCACGGTTAGAAAAAAACACTAAAGGCTTTTTGAAAATATGATTTAACCTTTACTGTTCTTTCAGAAATATTGCGATAGTTTAAGGATGGGAGCATACAGGAATTGAGCCAGGGACTTAGAAGGAACATCCGAACATCTTGCGAATAGGCGGATCTGACAGGGATCCGACTCCGACGGGGGCCGCCTCTGAGTTTGTGTATCACACAAACTCTCTTTGTAATCTTGTTTTTATTTATTTTTTCTTGTCTTGTATTCATTTATTTTTTTCATTTTAGTTTCTTATCTCATCACATCTCATTAAAACGAGACAGACAGACAGACAGACGGCTAAAAAATATATTCCTATCACACACACTTTGCTATTCATCTTTTCATTCGATGGGCCGCTCTCTGGTCAACCTTGTCTTTCTCCACTGGCCAGCTCCTGCTTAGCTCTGTGTCCACGGCCCCTTCCCCTTGATAAGCTCCTTACGTGAGTCAGCAGATCAAGTGTAGCCCAACTATATTTTGCCTCTAGTAATTTGGCTTTTCAAGAAAAACAAAAAGATAATAATAACAATTTGTAAAGAAAAAAAAAACCTGGCAACAATTTTCTCTCCAATTTTTTTTTTCTCTCGAGATTTTTTTAAAAATATTTTTTTTTATTCCTGTGCTGTTCTTGTAAATGAAGTTATTGTCTTAACTCAATTTATGCGCAATCAAGTAAAGCTTTGATTGCCTTCGCTAAATTGTCTTCGTATTACTGACTTTGAATTTTTAAATAAATCACTGAGGAATCATGGGAAAACAAGGAAAGAAATCTCTGTCAGATACTATCTTTATTTTGTGAAAATCAGGTATAGCCCTATAGATTCTCCAGTATTGTTTTTAGTCAACTTTTCAATAGCGAATTGAATTACTATAAACGTAATTTACAGAGTCATGCAACACTTGCCAAGACCTATATCAGGACTGTGTAAAATGAACCATGATGTGCAGGGCCGGTCCTAGCGATTGCGGGGCCCCATGCGAAACTGATTGCGCGGGGCCTAGTATGGGTGGGAAAAAGGATAATTAGTGAAAATTTAGATCTTGCATTAGAAAAAAAAATCGACTTTGAACTTTATTCATTCTTTACTAAGTACTAAATTTCGATAGCATATACTTTATTTTACGAGCCTTGCTACCTATTTGTCTATTTTTCATGAGATTTTTATGAGTTTTCAGGAGATTTGAATAAATTCAGGAGATTTCATGGAATTTTTCATATATATTTTGCAATTTAATAATTACACCAAGAGCGCGGGGCCTATGAATGCGCGGGGCCCACTGCGACCGCATAGGTTGCAGTGGCCTAGGACCGGCCCTGATGATGTGTGTAATATGAGTAATTGACTCTCGTCTCGGCGGTGACGGGTTCGAGCCCTTGTCCGCTGAACCCCCCCCCTCCGGCGTCCTACAGGATGTCTGAGCTAGGATGTAATATATCTTCAATTAGAAACGAACACCCAAACCGAAAAACAAAGAAAAAAAAAAGAAGAAATATTTCTTGTTATCATTGAAGCGTCTTACAAATTGTGTCTATTTATAGATACGACTACGTTTATACATAGGCCTATATTTAGATCCTAGTTCAGGGGTTCTCAACCTGTGGGTCGTGACCCTCTTGGGGGTCGATTGATGATTTGCCAGGGGGTCGCCTAAGACCATCGAAAATATGGATTGTCAATGTCTACTTTCTAATGCTGTATGTGTGTGTTGGGGGGGGGGGGGTCGCGGCAGCTTGGTGGATTGTAAAAAGGTGTCGCCGAGCTTAAAAGTTTGAGAACCGCTGCCCTAGTTGTTCAGCATCTGGTATGTGGTTAAACCAATTCACCTTATAAACTTTTCTGCGACAGCGTAGGTGGAGGGAGTTAAACTTTTTGATGTGGCTGGGATTAAACACCCAGGACCCTGATGCGTATGGAGGCGCGGTGGCTGAGCGGTAAAGTGCTTGGCGTCAGGGTTCGAATCCTGGTGAAGACTCGGATTTTTTTTCTGGATCCTTGGGCGCTTCTGAGTCCACCCAACCCTTATGGGTACCTGACATTAGTTGGGGAAAAGTGAAGGCGGTTGGTCGTTTTGCTGGCTACATGAAACCCTCGTTAACTGTAGGCCACATAATCAGATGATCCTTAAATCATCTGACCTCTAGACCACAAGGTCTGAAAGGGGAACTTTACTTTTTTTTACCATGATGCGTATACGAGTGAAAGGAGCACTACAGCTCAGTAGACTTTCAGTTTTGTGGATAGGCCTATGTTGAGTCTTCTCTGTCGTCACAATTGTCCTTGAAGTCTGCTTAAAGTAGCACTGGCACGTTCAATGCGGAAGTCTAGCTCGTCGTATAGGTTGGCATTTGCTGGTTCGGTGCTTCCCAGATAGACACATTTTTTAACATTCCCTAGTTTGTGGCTGTCTTTAAGACTGTCTGGTTCTAGGAATTTTCCATCGTTTAGGGGCCACTGCATTTTGCGTAATATTTATTTTTTAATGTAAAATCAATCATTTAGGGGCACCATTCACAAGCCGGGGAGGGGGGATTTTGAAATTCTGCCCTTTCCTCACCCACCCCAGCTACATCACTGTCTGGTTATATAACATATTTATTTGGAAGAGGTTGGTGCATTTATGTGTCTTTTTCATTGATGCTGAGGCCAAAATTTGTGCAGGCGTTGGCGACTATGGACAGTATTCATTCCACAGCAAAACGGTCAATGGGTAAGACATGTAGTTCGCATGCCAGACAATCGCCTTTCCAAACAACTTCTTTAGGTGCAGCGGTGTGCGGTAGCGGCGCTACAAAAAAAAAACATTAAAAAATCCTTCAATTATTGACAATCACGGTTGGGAAACTTAAGCTCTTAGCCGTGAGAGTCGGATTCACGGGATACAAGGCAAGGAGATTGACCAGAATTAAAGAATGCGGAACCAACAAAAAGCTGATAGAAGATGCAGGCCTATTGGCAGCTGGCCTAACCTACCCATACCACGCTCGGTGAAAGCGAAGATTGGACTTTACAGTCATCTTCGTTCTCATAGGAAATGAGTAATTTACTCATCTTCGACCACGAAGGAGGAGCCAAATATGCATTCCTACATGCCTAGGTCTGTATTTATACTGTAATAACTTAGGTAGGCACTCAACGAAAGGCAGTAGTTAAAAATGAACTAGGTCTTTATTAACAGTGTAAACACATAACAGGCGTCAGCCTTCCAAGAGTCTTTCTAGTAATTAGAACTATAACAGTCCTCTCACCAGCAACCTGAACGTGGACCATCGACAGCTTTCCCAGCCTCGCTCCAAGTCCCTTCCACAGCCTTCAGGCAGCACAAACGTTGGCTTCTAACTTGACAGTAGACTCTCTTCTATCACTGATGCACTCTTCCTTCCTGTCTGCTTGTCTCTCGTTCACTAGTGCGCTCGGGCAAGCACTGGTGCAAGGTAGGGTTACAACAATACATAGGCCTTCGTTTGTTATATAGGCCTACGTTTATATGTAGGCCTATGTTTATATACATGCCTACATTTATATATAGGCCTACATTTATGTATAGGCTTGCGTTTATATACAGGCTTACATTGAAAGGACAATCGCACAAGTAAATTTTTAACTATGAGAACTAAGTCCATTGTACTTTTTTTCTGAAATAGGGGCCTACTAAATTAAATTTAAGAATATCGGACTTAAAAACAGGAGAAAAAAGTATATTGTTTTTAAGATTGTCACGTGATCTGTTAGAGACTCTGTGCAGACGTTCCCAAACTAGGTGGGCGTTTTCACTCATCGCCCTTTTGCGCTTTCTGGCCAGATTAATTTCTTTACACTATGCCAGTCTGCCAGCTGAGTGGATCAGCCCAGGGATATGTGACGTGGCCTGGGGTTGTTAAGACATGTTCCTGCCCTGGGTCACCTCCAAGGGCCGGGCTACACGACCTAATAAAATTTGAATAATTCCGCTGTCGCCAGAAACACTTGCAAATCAGTGTTGTCAAAAATACAGCTGAGTATCGGACTTCCATATTCTTGTGGAGGTTTCTCGCTAAATTGTTTTCCAGTTGTTTTGTTGACTATTTTTTTCTTCTTTATTGTATTTGTTTTTCTTTAGCCTACTGGGTTTTTTTAGGATTAGTTATACACTTGTTTAGTATTGTTAAACATTTCTTTAGTATAGAGACGCACCATAGTTGACGAACTTTAAACGGGCCATTTAGTGATGTCACACTTCGCGAAATATAGTTTAATGATGTTATTTTTAGTTAGTTTGTGTTAGGACTTCTGGGGCATTACTTCGTATTACGGACAGAGACAAGACTGTGATAGTCTCTATACCTGATGAAATGTATAACGGTTTAGACTTAAGTCTTTTTACTTGTTACACTTGTAAGCTTTTTCCAGTTCTAATTTAAGCGCATCTAACAAACCCGTACAAGAAAACCAGAGGTCTCCAGATTAATATTGTCAAAGTCAGACAGACATCATCAACTACAAGGGCAAGGCATTTCAAAGATTATTACTGATACTATAATTTAATTACCACGCAGATATCTTCTAGATAAATATTTCTGGTTTATTCATTTCATACTCCGTAAGACTTAATTTAAAAAAAAAACATTAGTGTAAATCTTTAGACCAAAATGTGATCGTTTTAAAAGTTGTATTTTTATCCAAGTTCTTTCATCCGTTGGGCTTTTAATTCTAGACATATGCTAGGACAGAAGCGTTATTAGAGCCTGGAATATGTTGCCTAAATCAGCCTGGAAAACCAAGGAATCGGCGGATAACTTAAGTCACCGATTTACATAAATGTTAAGGCTATATTGAGACAGTAATATGCGTAGAAATCTCTTTTAAAGTAGGCCTAACGTCTGTGATTTATAAGCTGAGTCCACTGGTCTATGTCAGACACACACTAAAAGGACATATAATATATACAAATGTCAGTAGTTCTATTATTCATACATGTCAAACCCATGAAATGGTAAATCTCCCTATATCAAGCCAATTTAAAAAATAATCTCCACCATTCTTAGCCACATTTTGTGTTAAATCTGCAGCATCATTCCCATCATTCCTGCTACTCCCTCTGTTTCAATTCTACTTCATCAACCTTTTTAGCGGCCCCCGTAAGGGGAAAAGCCGCTATTAGGTTTGTGCAAAATGTCCGTCTGTCCATCTGTCTGTCTGTCACACTCAGGGCGCCAAAATTAGAAGAGATATGAAAAATATTTTTTCACCATTAAATGCGGCTTGAAAAGTTTAGGTGCAACGGCTATTTTTAGTTTTCTAAAAGCAAACCGTTTAATTTATAAAATTAATTATGCAAGCGATTTTTTAATAACAAAACACCAATTCTGAAACAATTAAGTAAATGTAAAGGTGGAAATGTTACTATAAGTAATGCTCACCACATAAATATATCACGCACATTTTTTAAAATGAATTTCTGTCTGTCTGTCCGTCTGTCAGACTCAGAGCGCCAAAACTAGAAGAGATACGAAAAATATTATTTCATCATTAAATGCGGCTTGAAAAGCTTAGGTGCAACGGCTACTTTTAATTTTCTAAAAGCAAACCGTTTAATTTATATAATTAATTATGCAAGCGATTTTTTAATAACAAAACACCAATTCTAAAACAATTACGTGAATGTAAAGGAGGAAATGTTACTATAAGAAATGCTCCAAACATAAAAATATCACGCACATTTTTTTAAAATGAACTAAAAGTTGCAGCGACTTTCGTGTACTAGCGTAAAGCCCGGTAATGACATGATTCTAAACTAATTTCTTAAATTTTTAAAAAAATCAGATTTAAAAAAAAAATTGTTTAGTGCCCCCATTAGAATGAAAGAAGCATATTTTTGTGCGTTTTGTCTGTTGGTTGGTCTGTCCGTCACGGTTAGATAAAAAAAACACTAAAGGCTTTTGAAAATATCATTTAACCTTTACTGTTCTTTCAGAAATATTGCGATAGTTTAAGGATGGGAGCATACAGGAATTGAGCCAGGGACCAACGATAAATCCTAACTAAAGTCTAGTGCGCAAGCATCAAGATAAGGCAGGTTTATACCCTGCTCGCCATCCTCTGTCGTCAAGCGAGAAGTTAATTATTTTCAACTTAGAAGGAACATCCGAAACATCTTGCGAATAGGCGGATCTGACAGGGATCCGACTCCGACGGGGGCTGCCTCTGAGTTTGTGTATCACACAAACTCTCTTTGTAATCTTGTTTTATTTTAAAACTGTAAGCCTGTGATTCCAAAACTTGACAAGATTCATTCATCACAGAGTGTATAAGATACAATCACAATATATTTGCAAAAGTGTAATTGATTTGTTTAGCGGCACCCGAAAGGGGTATAGCTGCTATTAGTTTTGTGTGTTCTGTCTGTTCGTCCGTCTGTCCGTTTCGTTCATATCTCGTAAACTAGAAAAGACATTGAAAATCCCACATCATGATATTTTTGTTGTTTTTACATGCCAGCTGTATTGATTCAACTGCATCACTCACTAAGTAGATGTATGGACTTCCTCAACTATGTACTCACACACACTCATACACGTTCAGGCCCTTCAATGTTTCCCCCGTACTGGCCCCATGAGGGATCCATCAGGGCTTCATCTGGGCCCTCTAACCGAGCCCAGACTCAGCCCT